>ML685771.1:3579462-3634512 GCA_007922175.1 Pelusios castaneus
AAGGAGTGGAGCCAAGAGGGGGAGCTCAGTGGCCACCACGATCCAGCTAGAAGGCCGCTGAGATTGCGGGAGGAAGGGGTGGAGCCAAGAGGAGAGAGCAGCCGCCACGATCCGGCCAAGGTGCTGTTAGGTCCACATGGTGGATGGGTGAGGGTTGGGGCTGGGAACGGCAGCCATGCTCCAGGGCACCAGTCAGACTCAGCTGGTGGGCTGGATGAAAGGCTCAGGTGGGCCTATCCAGCCTGTGGACCTTAGTTTGTCCCCCCTCTGCCCTAAATAAAGGGGTGCTACCTTGCTCTTCCTAAAATGATGTACAATAATACCATAGAGATACAAAATGGCATGACATGTTTTAAATTACTCAGGAGTGGGGAAGCCATGAGTGAGTTACACTGAGCACCCCAACCGAGTGAGAATGAACCATTTGTGTGATGAACGCCATCATGTATTCTTTATATACCACATATTTTGCAGAACAAGTGTGAGAAATGTCCTACAGAGCTTTTAAACACAAACACTGTATAAGGAAGTCACTGTTATAAGATCTGATATACTATGTTAGGGGGTTGATGCGTCTCCAATCTCTCTAATGATATAAAGCTTCCATTATTAACCAGGAAATTTCACTGTAAACTGAAATGTAAACTTGCTTTGTCATCCTGCGCACTGCACCAGTTTACTCTTTGGTGGGGGAGGGTTTAGAAGAGAAATGTCACATTATTTCTCTGAACATTGCTGTAAAATGGTCTCTGTTGGAAAGCATTCTGGGGTTTGGATTTTAGAAGCAATCCTGGGTAGATGGATTAGTGAGAATAAACATGAAGGTTACTGATTAGAAAGATGTGGCTCTGGTTTGCTATTCCATTGTGTAGTTTCACAGGGGCATATGTTTTTGGTTGTGTAAAATCTGTGAAGATGTTTGGACGCCAATCTGCTTTTAAAAATAATAATAAAAACGATCTAGTAAAATTAAACACAAAAAACCCCACATGACCATCACATTAAAATGTCTGTTAACACTGGTCAAGTCAGTTATTAAGAGAGTTTTAACTTGCCACAAGTCCAGTCTGGCATACTCTGCATTACTAACTATGGAGCAGATTCTTATTCATATTGAGCAGTCCCTTTTACCACAAGAAGGGCTGATGGATTACAAAATCTGGCCCTATGCTGTCTAATGCAATCTACCTGCCATCAACCCACGATCTGCTCCCAGCTATTCATTCACCACTCCAATTGCCGCCAATAGGAGTTGCCTGAATGCATCTGAGGACACTGTAATCAAGAACATTTGGGCAATATTGTCAAAATATTTCCACTGAAGCTGATCTTTGAAGGAAAGCTGGATTTTTGACTAAACAAAATGCACCATAAAAAGGGCCTGCTTACCGTGGAAAATTTTGACATTTCATTGAGGAAAAAAACAAACCAAAACCCTACAATGCTTAAAAACTAAAAAAGGTTTCAGCCAAAAAGGTAAAAAAACATTGATTTGGAAATATTGTTGCGATATCTCATGGGAGTTGTGGTCCAGGTGCTGCTTACCCTTTCTCTTCTCTGAGAGCACTGCTTCCCAGCTGGACTAAATCTTCCCAAATTACATTGCAGTGGCTCAGTAGGAAGGAAACCATGGTGCATCATGGGAAATGTAGTCTGTAGATGGTGCATCATGGGAAATGTAGGAATCCCAGCCTATGCTGCATGGAGACCTGAGGCACTCCTACAACTTCATGAGGCAATGCAGCAGCCTCTCCAAATCAACTTGCAGCCAAAATATTTCTGTTTTAGATTTTTCACCAGAAAGTCAAAATTTGCAGTAATCAATCAATAAATAAATAATTGCAGTTTCCAACCAGTTTTAGTTCAGATCACCATGGGAACATCTGTGTGTACACTTCCTCACATTGCTATCTTTAAAACTGTATCCTCAACATTACATTAAGTGCCACTTACATTTCATTAGCTCCCATTACTAAACTACAGTCCACATATTCTCCCAATGAGCTTTTTCTCTGAAGAAGCCAGACTTACAAGAATAATTATTCCAGATAGGAAAAGGGAACAAACGATTCTTACTACTAACTCTTGCCCTTAGAGATATCGTGGATTTTATCCTTCTTGTCTCCAACAATTCCCATAGACTGTTCTTCATTTCTTTCTTCCCTGGCTTCTTCCCCCCTTCCCCACATTAACATATGTTCCCTTTCTGCCGTCAGGCTCAGTAGGGCATAGATGATGCAAACTGATCTGTGAAATGGAAGGGGCTAAGCAGTTGCGTGCTGCTTCTTTTTCCTTTCAGAAGTGATTAAGCCAAAAGTCTCATGATGTCTTTGTTAAAAGGACATCATCAACCTATTTTGGTCCCACAGCAATCCTGGCAAGCTCACGGCTCCACATTTGGATGTCTTGACATCTTGGCCTTTCTGAATGGTATTTCAGTTGTATGGAGTCACAGGTTTCAGGGATACTGCTCCATTAGGCTAGTCGGATAAGAACTCAAACCTTTGGGAGCAGATCTTGTGTCCCCGTAAAAGCAGACCTGGCTAGCCCACAATGAGCTACACTTTTGAAGTCCCTTTTATGTTAAGGTCCCATTAAAAGTATCAGTCAGCGACAACAATAATTAGCTTTTTCCTCCAGTGGAAGGAGAAATATATTAAATACACACAAAAGTTACACTGTTTGGTCAAGAATCTGGTGTTTGTATTACGTGGATATTTTAACAGGCCCAAATTCAGCAGTCCCTCCCCACACTGCCAGTGTGTAACCCATGTAAGGAGTTCAGGATTCAGCTCCCAGAGATGAACACACATGATGTAAATATGAAACCAGGAATTTTTCTGACACTATATACACAGGCGATACAAAAGGAAGTCCTTAAAAAAAAATCATCACACCACAGGAGTTGAAACAGAAAAGTGTCTTGCTTGCCAATGGTCGTATCGGAGAAGAGAGTGGCGCTGATGTGTCAGAACTGCCCATTAGCCAGCCACAACGAAAGCCCTACTAATTAATTACCCCAATGCATTGCTGATTGGCCTCAGAACAGGCTTTACCTTCTGCAGTCCATTGCCAACTGAACCTATCTCAAAAGGCAGATGTGGACCCATTTATGTTGCTTCACACTTTACGCCTCTACTCAGCATTATTTATAGGCTCCCACTCACTCTGTAATAAATGGGGATTGGATTAAAATCCCCTTAAGAGTTCATATTTTATTACCAGTGCAAGAGAGTGTTGGAGCCACTCGTAAAAATAAATAAATTATACAGATATGGCTCTACGATCTCACGCCTTTAAAAAAGACTTCGTGTTCACCAAATATTAAAATTACCTGGTTCTTAATTTATGCGGTTATGCATATTCTCTGCGAGTTCTCAAAGAGAGTTCTTTTCAGTCGTTCTGGTTCTATGCTTTAGGGACGTGAGCACAGGATTAAGATGACAAATTCCCAAGGCATGTGCTTAAATGCTGTCCTGAACAGAGATGCTTTCCTCAGATAATGGTCATTGGGGCTCTTCGTGTTAGTAACGGAACCAGGAAAACGTAAACGGCTTGCTAGGACAGCGCTGATGCAAGGGGGGCCCTGATTAGACCGTACAATAGCTCTAAAGGACTGAGTGACGTTAATCACGATAAATGTTTTGAAGGTCGCTCCTTATCTGGGGTGCAGCTGGAGTCAGGGAAGGGTATGCATAAGCCAGATCTGTTCTTTGTGGGTCTGATTCACTGAAGCGGTCTTTGCCTTTTGTGTCAAAGCGTTTCAACCCGCAAATAATTCCAAGTACTATAAAATGCATCCCGACATCTAACCAGCGTGTGTTAATACCTGCTTGCACACAGAAATGACAAAAAAGGCACCCATGTTTATTTCAGCCTTCAAACACACAGCCAGAGGACTGCAATCACAGCTGAGCACCATGGCTATGTCTACACCTGTTAATTTAAGTCAACTTTAACTAAGCCGACTTAAATTCCAAAGGGGTAGCCGTGTTAAAATCGACAAAGGAGAACTTAGAAAGTCAACCTAGAGCGTCCACACTGGATGCCTAGGTCGACTTCTAGGGGCTAGGGGGACCTAGGGCAGGTCTTCAGGGGCAAGGGGGCACCCCTTGCCCAGTGCCAGGGGGCTCATCATTTGCTGCATTGTACATAGGTACAATGGGGCAAAGGGGGTCAGGGACCCTGGCAGGGCATAGGGGCAGGGTGGGCAGGGCTCTGCCCTGCCCTGTGGAGGGGGCATGCCAGGCACCCCCTGCACCCCCCCCACTGGCAGGGAGGGCATTGGTGTAGCCCTGGGATAGCCCTAAGTCGACTTAGGGCTACCCCACATCTACACTTGCTTAAGTCGACTCTAGGGAGTCGACTTAAGCCTTAGGTCGAATTTAAGGGTGGTGTTATAAAGTCGACTGCTGCTTAAGTCGATTTAAGGAAACTGTAGTGTAGACGCAGGGTAAATTAAGTCGACTTAAGGAAGCTTAAGTCGACTTAATTTACAAGTGTAGACGCAGCCCTTGTGTCTGAGTAAGCTTTTCTGACAAAAACCGCGAAGGTGACTGGTAACTTTCTAGAAAATTAAATTTCCACTTGAAGGGCAATTAATGAAAAACTAACTAAGCTCAACATTTGTTTTCAGACCAAACAGCTCCTTAATCCTTTCTGCCACCCAACACCACCTGCAAAAGTAACCACCGCTTTAACAAGGGTGTCCAGTGACGTTTACACAATACAAGCAGAGAGCGGTTTATGAAAGATATCAGGAAACATGACCACTTGCCTGACCAGAACATTGTTTTCCCCCATTTCAAACATGGTTGTGTGAGAGCTTTTAATGATTAAAAAGTATAATTTTAAGTACAAATTAAAAAAAAAAACTGTCTCGATGTTATGTGTTAAGAGATACTTCAAGGAAACTACTAATTAGTTTCATCTTTAAAATTTTGCGCTTTCAATTTAACAATAGTTTTTAAAAATAATTTAAATACCTTGCTCAGTTAGAAGAAATTTCAGTTTCCAAAGTTCACGTCAGAACCGATGGCAAAGGTTAAAGCAACAAGTAATGTTCTAGTTCATGTGACATTTTCAGCTGTTGTAAAGCTGGCCTTTCCATCAAGACTTCAGTTAATCGAAGCAGACGGGAACAATCACAATAAATTGTTCTCTTTTTCTTCTTAATTTCACTTTGCAGTTTTAGGCAGCATGTTGTAGTTAAAAAGAAAAAAAAAGATTTTGCATGATTTATATTTCCCATCAAAGTCTTTAAATATGACTAGTTGTAGTGGGGTCGTTTCCCTGCTCGGTGAGAGAAGGGGTTAAAAGCCCTGGGAATGCAGTGACCAATAGGAGTGGGAGGCTGCAGAGCCAATCAGGACTTGGGAGCCTGTATATACTGGGACTGCAGCCCCAGCTCAGGGCAGTCTTTCTCCGGTGAGCAAAGAGGAAGGAGGCTGTCAGCCTGGCTGCAGGGGGCAGGATCAAGGACAGCTCCATGTGGACTGTCAAGTTTGGCTGGGGCGCAGCCCCGGAAACATGAGAAAGAAGGTACCTGGGGGTAGGTGAGGATGTGGCACAGGGGACCTATTGCACTGTACTGGGGGTCAAGGTAGTACAAAGCAATGGCACTTAAGGTTCCTGGGCTGGGGCCTGGAGAAGTGGGTGGGCCCGAGTCCCTCCCCACCTTCCCCAGACTGCCAGTGGGCGGTGAGAGGACGAGGACAGTACCATACACAGGTACTTAAGAGCAGGTCAAAAAACTTCTTCTGTCAAGGAGTTTCTATTTACATTTTTGTTTTCTTGAATTAGATTTTTCTGATGGGAATGTCAGTATGAAAAGTTTCGGGGTTTTCGATTAAAACACACAAAAATGGTCAGTTTCTGTTCATCAAAACCAGAAAAATTTCAGGCAGTCAGGGAAAACTTTCTGAAAAACCAACCATTTTTGCCTGACCATCTGGATTTTTCAGTTGCAGAAATCCCTAGCCAGGTTTAAGACATATGCTACTACTTCCCTCAACCTACAGTCCAAGATAATCTGAAATGAAACCCCCAGGGTGCCTTCTTTCTATTAAAATGACTTTTTCTCTTATGTTGTGACCAAGTTCAAATTTCCCATACCACGCTGCGATCCACAGGTGTTTGCAAACAAAGCCAGAAACATATAGCTCTATAGAGATCTCTCTGCAGTGGCTAAGTCAGCTTTTCCAAGACTTTAAGTGAATACAACGCACATCTCTGCATGTGAAGCTATGCAGTAATACAGTCTGACCATTCGAGAGAGATCGTCACAGCAGCTGGTATCTTATTACTGCATACATATGGCCATTCTCATTGTGGCAAAGAACAAATCAGATGCTCGTTAGTAACTAATTGACTAGCAGGCTAGATGCATGTACAGTACTTTAGTTACATATTGAATATTTTATAGGTTCAGCATTTGCTCAACATACAGAATCGTCAATACATCAGTGTCTAGAGGCAAACTAAGGAGTGTGTAAAGTTAGATTTATACTAATCAGAAAAAAACAAACGAGCTTATGTTTTAGGAAATACAAAATAAATGCAGAAAACCGGTCTGTGTTTATATCATGTGACATGCAAAAGCACTGTGAAGGTTAAGACGTCAAAGACTTAGAAGTTGGGAAATTCCCAAAATTAATGGCTCTCATTTCAACACTGTTACCGTATTTCCCCAACGATAAGCCACCCCACATTATAGGCCGCCCCATTCTATAAGCCGCAGAAAATGCTCATTTGTTTTAAAACTCTAAGATAAGCCGCCCCATGTTATTAGCCGCGGCGTTACTGAATTTACCAATCTGAAGTATAAGCATCTAATTTGGCACGCCCCTGGAGGCCTTTGCATGTTTTTAGATAGGCCGCCCCATTTAAGCAAGCCGCACCCAATACGCGGGTTTGTAAAATTGATGTATAAGCCGCGGCCTATCGTTGGGGAAATATGGTAACTCTGCAACATTGCAAACATCTCGGGAAGAGAAAATTCACATACCTGCAGTGTGGCTGGATTAATGTGGTACAAAGCATAATTTGTTTCAGAACTGCTGAACTACTTCAGATCACTTCAGAAGCCACTGCACGGGTTAGCAGCACAGACCTTAACTGCATATGACATTAAGTGAGCCAAGTCTGTAAGTGACGCTCTCTTAGGACCTCTTAAAAGTACCCCTATTTCAAGATGAATAAAACTTGGTGTATTTGAGCCAGGCAATCAGAAAAGTCTCCATGAACTGCTCCAGTTGCGCACTTCCATACAGGCAGATCAGAAAAATAAACCGAGCAGGAAACTAATGCACATATGCAAACACACTAGAAACACTCACACATTCACAAATTTCAGTGCCGTCTAACCAATTCTCTTCCAAGTTTGGATTAGTTTTGCATTTTCACCCAGTGGTATTCTCACTAAGTTGGAGTTTGAAAATAGGGCCTGACAATGTAGGACATACATTTTCTAGCTTCGACAGAAACTTGGAAAAACTATCACAAGTGATGTAGAGCAAACATAAGAAATATAATCTGCTTACAGCTCTCTGCAGACCATACAATACTGCTGGCTAGAGGGTAGAAAAAAGACGACAATCACTCTGAGAATTAATGTTCCTCCAGTCTATAGAGAAACAAATGAGTTTCTGGTGCTGAACAATTAGTATTGCTGTTAATTATGCGGGTGGGTTAGAAATAACACCAGGCATTTGGGACAGCTTCCATTTCAATTGTTTTCTTCCTGCTTTGGATAACAAAAATATATTCAGACAGCTAAATAAATCCTTCAGAACGCTGATGGGACTTCTTGTTCATGGCAAACAGTTATGCAAATTGCTAATTACAAAGCAGAGATAATCATAATCTTGCACATTTATGCAAGCGCGTGTACAAGAGGGACAGCCAAAGCAATCGTTACTTATTGTTTCTGTTGCATTTTTAAAATCGTGACGGCGCGATATCTCACTGCGTGTCAAGGGTTTTAACCCAAAGGTATTTCAAAACCAGAAAAGATCGTAGTTATGGGCTAAATAGCCATTTCGTCTGACAAAGGGGGTTGCAGCCCACGAAAGCTTACGCCCAAAGAAATGTGTTAGTCTTTAAGGTGCCAGAGGACTCTCGTTGTTTGTGTTGTACACAGACTAACACGGCTACCCTCTGGAACTACTAGCCACTTCAGGCACTCTCTTCCTTGTGAGAGAAAGACCTACATGTGACAGAATAGTTCCATTGTACATTTAAAAAAAAATACAACCCCCAATCCTTCCCCATTTTTGAAATAGCAAATACTACTAGGACAGCTCTCTGCCAATGCAGCAGTCCAAGATCGGTATTCGGGCGTGACAGCTCTGGACTGCCTGCCTTCTCTTCCCGTTCAGATTACTGATTTGCCTAAAGAGGTGTGGTCCAGCTGTCTGATCACCCAGCCTTTATTTGGGAATAAATACCACTTGCCCCAGTGACTGGTAAAGATCACCAGCTGCAGCTCAGAGCCACATACACAGCACCATAATGTCCTTATTGGCTTCAACAGAATGCGATTCTCAGAACTCCCCGCTGAAAAGGCTGAGCAAAGTTTTAACACATGAAGTCTGGGGTTGGCCCAGATAAAGAGACTGGAGGCTTTTGAGGCTCAGTAAAAAGACAGAGTGACTTGTTCTGAGCAACTCTCTGTAATAAAATACACGCAGACATGCATGAGCCGCCAAACCATTCTTATCGCTCCACGTCATGCCAGGCCAGGGCCCCAGCTTGCAAATGAATGAGGGAAGTCAGTCCGCAGAGAGGAGGGCCGTGTTCCACCTGCTGTCAGGGGCTGACTGCATGGGTGCTCTTTCAGGATGCTGCTCCCACGCTGCATGATAGCGAACTGCCCAATAAATCCACACAGACCCGGGTTCAGTAGCGAAGGCGCCTGGCCAGGTTGATTGCCAACGAAGCATGGTAAGAGAACCCGCTAGACTCTACGGGGGATACCAGGCCATATACCCCCATGACAATGACACAGCTTGGTGAATGGCGGGCTTTCAATTCCTCACTCAGCTGGCCAAAGACAGTCCCTTTGAGACCTTCTTTTACCTAGCGATACGAACTGCTCCCCTGATCCGGCATGTCACGACATGTTGGTTTGATCAGAACACCTCTACCCATCGCACTGTCATCACGAAAACCGGGCCTATGTCCCATTTGCTCCTGCCTGAACTTTTGCTCTGCCTCGTGCAGGACCAAATAGCACAAATGCCCCATTCGGCCACAAAAATCGGGATGTCCAGGACAGTTTAAAAAGGGGACTGTCCCAGTCAACCCACGACGTACGGTCCCTTTAATTTTGCTTCCTCGTAATAAAGAAGCTCTGAAATGCCCTCAAGGAGGCACCTCCTCACTCCTAAGAGAGGTGGGGACTTGGGACTGAGGGACTTAAACTTGGAAATGCCGAGTCCAGGGGATGGTACCTGCCAAAAGAGCAAAGGAAAAAAACCCAAAAACTTACTTCGCCACTAGGGAGAATAATTCCTGATATCCTGCCCATTTAAAACACATAAAGCAAAGATAAATAATAGCTAAGCACTTTGCTGTGGTAGAGGGAACTGTTGCTCCGTAGTGAGAGAGAAGAAATGAACTGATTGCACAGCCAAAACTACCCTCAATCCCCACTGCTCACCAATTTCCTCTCTCCATTGGCTGACGCTGGCCATATTTTCCAGCGTCTGCTAGCAGACCATGAGCAGAAACCGTCCACAACACCAAAAGCTGGTTCCATGGTTTTAACTCACATTTCTTTTGAGCTAGCGAGACATCTCTGATGTCTATTAAACACACAAAAAAAGGGCCCGGCATCTTTTTAAAGGACTACATTCCTTAGAGGAGATGTGGGGGTTTCTTCTCTCCCCAGCCTTCATTAGCCCCAGACCCCTAGAGCCGTCAGGCTGGAGGTGTAACATAAGCTCTCGTGCCGCGTACAAGTCCAATTTTAGACCATTCTTTCAAAGGAGAAACGACACCGTATCATTTCTATGACACCAAGTCAGAGCCACGTCACACACCTTTGACTCTAGCGTTGCCTTTACCCAGTACTTGAATCGCATCTTTTACCTCATCCATTGTGCTGGCTTATACTGTATGCCTTGTCATTTGAATAAAAAGCCCCATTTTTAAACACCCTGCATGTCTTTTTTTCCATTGTATGGTGGCAGAGAGTAAGCCAGATCAGAGAGGAGATCAGTGCTGGCCAGGAGACAAAAGGAAGGCTGGGAAGATTTGTGCTACGCTGCAATCTCAGTACAATTTTAGTTCATTTCTTCTGAACCAACGCACACTTGCTTTGCTATTTTTATCCTGTCTCCAAGGCCTATAATTACAGCTCAGGGAAAGTGTCACTTCTGTCACTTCTATCCAGGGCTCCGAGTCCTCATGTTTCCACCAGCTATTGATGAACCGGCCCCACGCAAGTGAATTTTATCCTGCAAGCAGGGCCTAATTCCACTCAAGGCTGGATATCCCAAAACCTTGCGAGGAAATCTCACTGAGGAAGTCCTGCTCTTATTCTAATTAGCTATCATATCAGCGTGTTGAAGTGTGAGGGGTTCAGGGGAAAGGACCCAAATAGACCCACTGATTCTCTATACCCACACCGATGAGCTCCAAACTGGAAATGATGGATGCCGTTCATTCGCACTGTAATTAAATCTCCTTTCACAGAGAACAACGGCAATCTGTGTTCTGATGAAGAGCCCTGCCACATCGTGGAAATAGAAAAGACCGATTGAATGGAGCAGGGAAGAATTGCCAAGGAATTTTTCAGCCTGTCAGTGAGATATTAAAACACAGACAAAGAGAGAGAAATACAGTTGGCTGAGACCTGGCTGTCTCTGCTAGGAAAGTGACTGGAACTCAAAGTACATGGAGAGAACAAGGAAGAGACAGCCTGCACCAGACAAGATTGGTTGTAACCTCCACTCTTGCTGGGGCTTTTAGACAAAGAGAATCATATAATTGCTGCTACTGTTCCCGAGTAAGATTTCTAAGGATCCTCCTCTATCTGCTAGTAATAAGCCTGGGCCCAAAGAGACAGGGGAGTCCTCCAAGTACCAGCTACTGATCTGACAACAGCTGGCTGCTTTAGGGTACATCAATGCTGCAACAAACAAACCCCCAAACCCTGCAGCAGCAAAGCTGAGAGCCCAGGGCAGCTGATTCAGGCTCATTCCATGGGGCACGATGCCCCCACTCAGGCGAGAGCCTGGGCTCTGAAACCTGAATGTCTGCACTGCAGATAAGTGGTCCCTTGCACCGGCCAGCTGAAGATGTCTAGCTGCAGTGTAGATGTACCTTTGTCCCCAATCCAACAAGGTACAGAAGTATGTGCCTATCTTTAAGTAATAGCCATTTGAATCCAACTGGCGACAGCAGAATTAAGTACTCTGCTAAGTCAAAATGGTTTTACAATGGAAGGCTGGATTTGCAACGACAACATTTTTCACATTTCCTTTCCACCATAAATCTAACGCGGATGTTCTGTCGCAGTGCCTCATGAGAGTTGCAGGTCATTTTCATGTCCTTCCCTCTCCTCTTTGGCCTGAAAAGACTGAATCTCCTGTGAGGCACCCCAGCTAGGGATTCCAATGCACCGCACCTCTCCATGAAGGGAGATCATGGTGCATTATGGGAAATGTAGTGTGAAAGGGAGCCTGGCCTACAGAAAAAAAATGGGAGCATGAGGTACCGAAACGACAACACCCATGAGGCACTGGGAAAATGGCTCCAAATGGAAATTGGTTTTAGTTTGAGACCGGAAACCTCCAGTTTTCAAATTTACACAGGAAAAAAATTGAAATTTTCTTATAGGAAAAAAGTACTTATTCGACACATCCATATTTATAAAATAGGAAAAATAACTCCTTCCTCCAATACACTAGTGATGCTTCATCAGTTCAGGCATGCAGAGTACTATTCTGTCAAGTGCAAACCTTCCCCAGAATCCAGTGTCCTCAATAGCGGCAAGCACATACTGATGACCACATGAGTCACTGGGCTCCCCTTGTCCTGACGCTGGAGGCTAGTGACGGCCTGAAGATCCCACTGTGCTGCTGGCACGTGGTGCCATACATGCCAAGGCTGCAGGCACTGGCTAAAAAGTGACAATCTCATAGCTGGATATCAGAACCACTCGTCTAATAAATAGTGTTGCTCAAAATAGCTATTAGTCTTATAAGAATGCATTTAGTGTTTAGACTCTAGAGGACACTGGTAGGTTGCTGCCCCATTGATTTCATTTGTAATGACTGTATGCCATGCTATAAGGAAATAAGTAAGTTTTGCTGTATAATGTTGAAAATGTTTGCTCTAAACTCGTGAACTCAGACAGGAAAAGTCTTTCCCGTCATCTGTCCAGAAGAACTCTCAAAATCAGATGGGCCATCCAAGAACATTGCAATACGCAAGACTGGTGAATGGCCATATTGCACCTTGGACCTGGAGGCCAAATGAATAAAACAAAGACACATGAAAAATGTCCATCTTTTGTCCGTTTGAACTGTCACAGGGTCAGAGACACTAAACTAAAGCCAGAGATCTGTAGGGGTTAACCCTCCCTCTGCCTTGAAAGACATTTTGAATTCACAGACCACTGAAATTCTGCAACGCATGCATATGCATATGTGTACTTGCTTTATAAATAACTCCCTTCTTCCTAAATAATAAGTCCTGTTTTACTGATAGTTTGAGATAGCTTGTGATAGTTTGAGACGATTGGCTACAGGCATTGTCTTTGGTGTAAGATCTAGTGTATTAATGGATCTGGCACAAGTGACCGGTCTTGTGGGATTGGAAATCACCTGAATATTTAGTGATTTTCAGTGTAAGTGACCATTTATTCAGCTTGCCTGAGTGGCGAGAGAGACAGGAGAGTCAAAGGGGATGGTGACTTCCCAGTAAAACTGGAGTTCACATCTGTCACTGGCTTGGGTGAAATCTAATTGAAGAACATATCACCAGCTTAGGGTGTCTGGCCTGTGTTTGACAGTCTCCACTGAGATCAACACTTATGGTCTTGAGCCGTTCCTGACAGCCAGATGCCCACCAACCCTTTCTCTTTAAGTAAAAGGGGTCTCCAGCTTAGGAAAGGGGCGGCACCCTGAAGAAACTCAAGCATTCTAAAATCATGAATCAGGCCCACCTCTACACCCTCCCAATCATGGGATTTTATACATTGGCTTAGTTTTATCTGGGATCAGTCTGTTTAGGGTTCTGTCCTCACACTTTTCCCCACAACTGGGCACCTAGCAACTTCATTTTTAAATGAAATCGGCATACTCGAGTAATAACTAGATTCCTGCAGCAAATGAATTAAGAAAAACTCTACAATTCAGAGAGCTGCAGGGAAATCTAGAGAATTTGAATTAAGCTAAGCTATTTGTTTTAATTCTATGGGACTGGCCTCAAAATCCAATCCCATCTAACAGAACTCAATATATCATGGACTGATTGACAGCGGCCTTCTCCAATTGTAGATTAATAAAGGAGCGCATATAATAAGAAACATTTGAGATGGTCCAAGGTATAAGTCAAAAAACCACTGGTAACAAATAGGCTTACCTTCAAGTTGATGTTTCCAGAAGATCAGATCATTGTCATAAAAAAAAATAGAAGGCACCGAAAGTCCAACAATTCAGGCAAGGCCAGTCATCACAAATGAGTAGGAATATAAGGAGAGAAACAAAGACGACACTGATTAGCCAAATGAATATACTTTTGGGGAACAATTTTTAATACTCTTAGCTACATTATATTCTACTATTCTTTATTCTAATTTCTTAAATGTATCTAGGTTTCACTTTAACATGAAGATATTGATTTAGAAACATTTTTTATAATACCAGGCCCCACCTTGCAGTCATAACTCAGGCAAAATTACCATTCAAATCAACGGAAATGTGAACAAGTCAATGGGTGTTTTGGCTGCTGGATCAGCTCCAACAGCTGAGAATATATTCCAAGAAAGAACCGTTAAGACGACAACTGTAATTTATACCCTGTACCAAGCTGGGCTTCCAATTCAGCGTTTGCTTTGCTTTTAATAAGATTTCTGTCTGCGGCGAGAAAGTGCATTTCAAATTCATTCTTTTTCCTTGTGGAAATCAAAACAAGGCAGTAAGAACTTCATTTCAGCTCTGGTCTGTTTGTTGCCATATAACTTTATGTGATCATGCTTCGCATAACTGTAATAAAAAAACTCTGCAAAGCATTGTTTTATAATACTTGAGTACACATTTAAGCAGCCAAGGAGTTTCTCTAACCCAATGGATCACAGTGTTTTCCCATATATTCCTGGAGGCTGAAAATCTGAGCCAGCTTTCACAGCCCTTTTGTGACTCGCATTTTCCCCAGAGGTGAGTCGGGAGCTCTCAGGGCAGTTGATATAAGCATTACCGAGCCAACGTATAAGAAGCAATTGTGCTTGGAGCCGTAAGAGGATTCTTCTTTTGCAATGAATCTGGATAATTGGTCTTTTGGTTTTTCAAAAGTCTGCCTGGAATTCTGTGGTTTTATGTAGTGGCTTGTTTTTTGTTTAAATCCCTATTTTCATTCCTATTTCTCTTGCAAAGCCTAAATACGTTGCAGGGAAATTAACCTATAAATAGAAAAGAACATCACTGCCAGAAATACCCGGACAGTTCCTGGCAATGGTGCCATCTCTCACAATTTTATCGCAAGTCTCAAGATATTTGGCATTTTCCTTAAAAGCCACTGCGCTTGAAATCATGTGATTGAGTCAGACTCAGCTGTCATTAAAAAAGATGTGGATTTCTAGCCCTCAAAATTACTGAGAAAAGCTTGCGACTCAAGCCTCAAAAACTAAAGGGTAAATAAAAAACCCTAAATTTGGAGCTGAATGAGCAAAACACTTAAGTACATGCTTAACTTTAAGGAATCAATGGAACTAATAATGAGCTTAAAAACCAAAATGCTTCAACACTGTGCTGAATCAGGACCTTTTCTAAACCAATCTAATTTTTTTTTGGAGGTATGACTCATGATTTTTTAAATGTGTGAAGCTGGCAAGACTGTGCCTGGCCAAGAGTTTTTAGCTAGTTATGGTCTTTGGGGATGGGCCAGTATCTTCCCAGGGCCTTTGTTAGAGTCTATGGCTCACTTCAAGGTGCTATAAAAGAGTCATGGAATATCTAAGCAACAGTCCAAGCCTTTGCTATCACACAGGCACTATTATAGCCAACTTCTACAACTCGTACCTAAAAAATTCATGGTCATATATAGATTTCTCGATTTTCTTTCCCCTACCTTCCCCTCTCCCAGCAATGGGGAATAAAAACAAATACAAAATAATGACCTTTCGTATAATCATAGAATCTTAGGGTTGGAAGGGCTCCCCTGTGGTCATCTAGTCCAACCCTCTGCAAAAAGCAGGACCACTCCCACTACATCATCTCAGCCAGGGTTTTCTCTAACCAGGCCTTAAATGTTTCCAAAGATGGAGATTCCACCACCTTCCTAGGTAGCCCATTCCAATGCTTCACCACCCTCCTAGTGAGAAAGTTTTTCCTAATACCCAACCTTGACCTCCCCAGCTGTAATCTGAAACCATTGCTCCTTGTTCTGTCCTCTGTTAGCAGGAGAACAGCCTAGCTCCCTCCTCTTTGGAGCACCCCTTCAAGTAGTTGAAGGTTGCTATCAAATCTCCTCTCAGTCTTCTCTTCTGCAGACTAAATAAACCTACTTCCTTCAGTCTCTCCTCGTACGTCATGTGCCCCAGCCCCCTAATCCTCCGCTGGACTCTTTCTAATTTTTCAACATCCTTTCTTCACAAATGAATAAAGAACTGTAGCCTTGCTAGAATAATCTATGGGATGCCTTAAAAATAGGAGGATTACCACCTTTGATAGCTTTAGACTAATTTCTATAGATTCCCATTGGTTTCTTAACTAAAATCTATCGACCTTTCCCATAAGGGCTACTGTGGGTCATGGTCGTTCATAGTGTAATATCCAGGAAGTCAGCAGAGTTACACTATAGGGAAATTTGCCCACACAAGTGGAAGGATAAGACATGGATGTACTTCAGACTCACAAGTTACACTGAGAGCTAGCAGAACTACGGGAGTGTAATACAGCGCATTAAAAACAGTGCCCCTCTGTGTGAGAGCTGAACCCCATGAGCTCTGGCTCTAGGGAGAGCCATTCCCTTCATGTCTCTCCTCGCAATATTCCCTTTCGGAGTTAGGAGACACAGGGGGCTGTTGTTGATGCCCTCCCCAGCCCACCATTTGCATGAGGCAGGTGGCACTCTCAAAATAGCACACAGTGTAATTCTGCTCCCATAGAAGTCAGTGGTGAGACTCTCATGGACTTTGGTGGGAGCAGAGATGGGTGAATAATGAGCACTTCTGAAAATCCCAGCCTGTTTGTTTCCCTTGGTCCTAATCCTGCAAGATGCTGAAGTCCCTCAACTCTCATTGAAATTTAGCATTGATGGTACTCTGCACTTTACAAAAATCAGTCTCTTTTTGCACAGTCAAACAAAAGAATTTAGTTTCTTTTCTTGCTAACGCTCCATTTTGCTGCCTGTCTGTCTCCAAAGTAGTCGGGTAGGAGTTTCCAACACTTGCAGGGAAATTTCAAAATATACCCCACTCCTCGCAAAAGATGCTGCCACCTCTTTTTTTAAAAAATTGAAAATCATTTCTGATTACCTCTTTACTGTAACCTTTAAAGAACAATATTGGTAAAAGTCCTTAATTTTTCCAAGGAGAATCATTAAAAGGCTTTTACTTATAAAAAGAATGCTATGGTCTGCCATGCAGAAAGGTAGGAAAAAGGTCAAGTAACGTTTTAAATGAACACATCTATCCTCACTTGTTAGTAAGGGTAAACAGTATGCAAATGCTTTGGGATCTTGTTAATAAACATAGCCTATTTCTTTTCATAAGTGTTGAACATTACATTCCTCAAACCTGACAGGCTTGTGATCACTGCCCGCTGGTTTTTCATCTCCAGAGTGTCATTTCAAGTGGACTACTCACAACAGAAAAAACAATTTTTAAAAAATGAGTACAAACCAGCAAGTCAGGGATAGAATTGTCCAATGAAAGCAAAGGGCTGTGATCATTAGGGTCCTGCACAAATATAGAGGATTCCCCACCCCTGCCACACTCAGACCCCACTCTGTTGGAAAAATTACTTTTTAAAAGATTTCAAAGGGGTATGCAATTCTGAGTGGATCCAATGAAAGAAACAATGTTGTAACAAAAATAATGAAATTTCCATCACGTATAACTCAAGGAGGGGAGGAAAAAGACTGAACTAAATTATATCCCGAAACCAACCTAAAAATAGGATGATGTCAATAACTGAAGTACACTGAACCTCTGATACAGTTTAAATATATTTCTTGTGGAAGTTGCACTCATAACTAGGACAGAAGAGATATTTAAAGGTCCATTAACAAAACTAAAGCCTTTAAAAGGCTTGCTTTTTAGTGGCTGTTACATTATAAACATACATTCTGCTAATTTCTCACGTTTTCCTGAACAAATGTTGTTTTTACTGCTTGATTTGAGTGATCCACACCAGCGCTTTGATATTCCTTCCATTTACTTCAGGAGGTATATTCACCCAGAAGTGTACCCACAAATGTCCCAATCACATTTCTAAAACTCAGCGGGTTTTGTTTTTTTATGAGAACGGCTGAACAATATTTGGGAAATGGTGACCACGCCACGCTGGTTGAAATACAACTCTGTGAGAACACAGTGCTCTCTGTATTTATAGGTTTAGTTATTCTATCCCTGAGTGTGAATTAGCTCAAGAAAATCTGGTCATTTCAATATTATCATGGCGCCCTCTAGTGCTGTCAGCATTTGTATTACAGACACCCATATTCATGGTTGTACATATCTGGCTTTTATATATATATATTTCTTACCCGAAGCTGCACGAACATTAGGAAGCTTTGCCTTATGAGCTTTTTATTTATTAATTTTTTTAAAAGTAAGAATAGCCATTTGGCCATTTCTGACCTACAAAATTTTAGCTAACCTGTCATCCAAAAATAAATAAATAAATAAAATCACCAGTGATGAACCCGTGATGTCCCCTATCATATTTGGGATTTAAAGCACCCAGGTGAGAACTTGCACTTATGTGAGCAAGGGTGACACTTTTCATATTGATTTTATTATGCACCAAGCATTATTATGGCTGTAGAGGTTTAATAAAGATTATATGGATAATCCACACATAATGCACACACTAATAATATCTATGAGAGATGGATGATATATTACATCTTCCCTTAAGACTAACAAGCTCCCAGAAGAAAAAACAAACAGTAAAACCTAAAATATTTGAATTCTGAAAGAACCAGGAAAGTTTAAAGGGACAGGAATGATTTAAACAAATCAAATTTGTTTGAAAAATTTTCTTAAAAAACTCCTGTAATATCATCTGAGGTGAAGACTTCCCAGCCAGACACCCAAGAAAAAAATTTCTGTAACAACTCAGGACACACCTCATCAAACATCTCATCTCAGGCCACTGGCATATCTACCACCAATACAATATAATGGAGAGTGATGAGGTTTTTCTCTTCTCCCTGTGTCTTTACAATTTATTTTCACAGCACTCTATGCTAAGTAATTTTCACTCTCTCTCATTCCTCTCTGGTGTGGATCTTTCACACAGGAAGAAAGGAGAAAAAGAAAATCTGAAGGTAAACACCAGAAAAATTAGCAAGAAGACTCAGGGAATGTTTGATATCTAAAACCTTTTAAAAACTGAACTGATTTTAGCTCTTTTTTCCTGCAGGGATTTGAAATATGGGAGAACTTTCACACAAGGAAAAAGTGGAATGAGTGGACAGAGAGGTGAGCCTTATCATGGACTCAGATTTTTGCTACATTCCAGACTTTTTTTTTCATCAGGGCCATTAATGTCATTCTAATGTACAATATTTTGCTTTAATAACTATACATTGTTCTTGAAAGGCGGAAATGATTCAGCCCTTATGCTCAGTTTTGGACAGAGTTACCGCCAGCTTGCATCTATCATTTTTTTATGCTGACACTTTAGACAGCAGATGTCTCTGAAATGCTAACGTTTCGGGGGTTGGGAAGGAGAGAAAACATAGGAGGAGAAAATAGTGTGGATGCTTTGGCCATGCCCACAAATAAGAATAAACTCTCATTCTAATCCTACTTCCTCCCTTTTAAAACCGCCTCTTTATTCAAGTTGCCAAATCCAGCCTTCGATCATTTGCACAACGAAACCCAACATTAGAAGAACGTTAAAGGTTTGCCCACAAGCATCCACAGTGAACGTTCGGCTGTCATCCCTTTACCGAATGGAGAACCCGAGACTCGCTAAAGGACATACTTTTGGGCATAGACTTTGACCAGTTCAGTATGAATTTTATCTTCCTTGTTAAAATATGCGAGACGTGTTTCCTCTCCAGTCCCAAGAAAAAACGGTGTTCAGGTGTTTTGGTAAGTGCTGACTTGAAGACCAGCACAAAGCTGATTTGGATGCATTGGACTGATCATAGATAGAAAATGCCTATGGCTTTAAGGAGGGAAGTTTTCAGGGACATCAATTGAGCAAGAGCACTATCAACTTCTCCCATTGAAGTTATCCTAATAGTCAATATACATTACTGCTTCTCCAAGTTCTTTGGAAGTCAAAGACTCATTTTTTAACTCAGTATTTCTGCAGTAGGACCCAGCTAGAATGTGGCGGCTATTAATGTGACTGACATGCATTTATGAGCATAAACTAAAGTAAACTTTAAATCTTCCTCAAGTGGGAGTTCAGAGGTGTTGAATTCACTCCAGGTTTAGGCCAAACTCCACTGAAGTCAATGACTCACTGAGCTTTCAGTCAAGACCTGCACTGAAATACCGAAGACATGCAAATGATTGGTCCCTTGCAGTCCAGCACTGACTTGGCAAACTTACTTTATCTCGCCACTCTAGCATCAAGGCCTAAGTGGAAGGAAAAACTGACAGCCTGACTCCTACCTAAACTTCACACAGAGCTTGAGGCCAATTTCCGGAGCCACACAAATGCTGTAGAGCATCAAAGCTTAAGGACTTTGTGCAGAACAAGTAAAATGTGCTTATGCAAATCTTCACTTGCATATTTTTAAACTACCAAATTAACTTCTAAGCACTAGGGAAAACCCTACACTTAATAGTTTTCAAATCCTGGGAAAGCTGAAAATGCTTAGTTTGCACGATTTTAAGCACTGAACCGCAGGAAACATCAACTCCGGTCTTGCTCACAGCGCTGGACTTGCAGCGGGGGGTTTGCATGGAGAATGACAGCAGACATCTGCACTGGCTTTGCTCTCCAAGTGCCAACTCAAAAATTCAGGACGGGGAAATAGAAACTTCATTCACCAGTCTGCAGTGATTTCGGAGCTGGCTGAAATCCAAAAGAGAAAGAGTTGCCAACAATGCAGCAACTACTGCTGTGGAACGAAGATACTATAAAACCACTCAGTACATTTCCATCTGAAAGAGGTACTTTAAAGAGGACTTTGAAGGTTCAGAAGAATAATGCCGATTCCCTGCCTGTGAGGGCTAAATATCAAGCGCCAGTCACCAAAAACAACTGCCCACTGAGAGAAACCCAGCAATCACTTTGTTGCTCCAATCTCATTCTCCAAAAGTTTGCAACTTGGAGACAGGAACAGATGGATAGGCGGAGATGCGCCAAACACAACTCCTAAAGGGCTGGACTACTGCTATGTAGGAAGAGAGAAACTAGCAGCAAAGGGTGGGGCTACAGAAAGCCGACAGACACGAAAGCTCACGCGATAAATACATTTGTTAGTCTTTAAAAGTGCCACAAGACTCCTTGTTCGTTTTTCGGTCAGTGAGGTTCCTTGACATACACACGGAAAACATTGACAGGAGCCAGACAAAGATCACCTCTCCAGCTCGCAATGGGAGGTCCTCTTACTTAATGAGAAATCTGACCTTGAGACACTGCATACAAAACTTTGGATCCATTCAAGCACCTTGGCCCGTCAGGCCTTTCCTTCTGCACTCGTGCACACGCATAGCTTTGTGATGCACAGAAGTCAGGTGGCTCTGACTGATGCTAAAGTGCAGAACAGAGACAGGTGACCTACATCAGAGATTTGTTCTAATCAGAGGTGACAACATACTCCACCCTGATACCATCCTATTCTGAATCAAAGCCCCAAGGACCAAATTCTGACTTCTCAGGCTGGTTTGCTGGAGAAAGAGCACTGGATGGATGTTAGCCACCTCTGAAGTGATGGCATGACTGCCTTTCAAGGCTGGGACAAGTGACCTCTCTGTGGGGCATGACAGGATATGAATGCTGGGGATGAGGGCATGGCTCAGTTGTGGCCAGCTAGAAGGAACTACTTTGCAGAAATATAACATGCAGCAGGATTGTAAATGCATGAGGGTATGTGCAGAGAGAAGGTCTCAGAGTTTCATATTGCTTTTTCCAAACCAGGCCTATATATGTTGAAAGGCTGCTTCCCCTGCATCAGCCTCTTCTTCTCCCCTCCCCTCCCCTCCCCTCGCTAAAGCATTTGTCTCTCTATTAATGACATTGGCAGAGACATGTTTCTACCAAGCATCACACAAACACACACCTTAATAGACCATTAATGGCACATGTTCTTATACCACTAGGTCGTTAACAGAACCCGTACTTTTATTAATCGTTCTTGGGATGTTGTTGTTCCCGTTTTCGTTTTTCTTTCCATTTTCTACAATGTCCATTCATGCATCTGATGAAGTGGGTTGTACCCCACGAAAGCTTGTGCCCCAAGAAATTCATTCTAAAGGTGCCACAGGACTCTCGTTTTCATTGTCTATTCTATTGTTCTTTGGTTTTAAGCTGTGCCTCGTCCTGTGAGTCTAAGGGAGATGTTAATGGCTGGCCTTCCTCGGTGTCTCGTCCTCACTCATGTCAATAAATGATGTCGAGATAATATACTTGAATGAACCCACTGACAACCCTCCTCTGCTCCAGCAAGTGCTCTGGAGACTCATATTAGTGAGTTAAAAGCTGCATCCAGATAAGAGGATTGTGTGTCCCTCCCTCCGCTTTAGATTCCCTCTTTGGGAAAAAGGCATCCTGGAAATGTCAATTGCAAACCTTTCCATTACAGAAGCTAAGAATGTCTTGCAAATATTCAACATTTAAAACAAACAACATGTAAGAGAACCTAATCAATCAAAAGAGCAAACCAATTTAACATGGCAACCATTTCCCCCCAAGCTCTGGATAAAACAATGCAACAGCAAGATCAAAGAGACAAGGCCCTTTTTTTTGTTTGGAAAGTGCAAGGAATCAATTAATTGAAATGGATTCCCTTGTAGCGCAAGGAAGTCCAGCATGGGGAGCAGAGAAGTCAAGAGCAGCAGCTTGCTGTTTTGTAAATGCTCATTCACAGTCTTGATGTTTATCCCCCTTCTGCTTTGGAAAGACTGGGACAAAAGCAGACAGGCTGGAAATACTGTCAGCTTAATCGCTTCTTGTGCGCATCAAACTGCTCTATATGTGGTTCAAAGGAAGGGAATAATTTGAGCTCCTAGTTCTTCCTACCCTAAGGGCAAATCCCGCCAGGGCCATCCGAGTCACACAATAGCCTCAGTCCAACGCGGTCTTTGTGCTTCCCATTTCGAAAGACATACTGATCTGTATTTCCTGGTCCAGGTACTTGACCAGATCAGGGTTCCCAAGGGTTAATACCCTAGCACCACAGACAGTAGGTTATGTGGTCACCAATTCCAGAGGCTACAGTCGCAGGATCTGTGAATACTTTAGCCATTTCTTTTCAAATCCAAAACGAATGTTGGAAACCCAGCAAGGAGTTTGCTGCTTTGCAAAGATCAACTCTACCAAACACATAAGCAAAAACCACACCAAAGGACCAGAGCTTTATTAGAATAAATTCCATCTACAGGAAGGACTTAACTTTTAATTAAACTGCTTTAAGGTTACAAATCATTTTCTGGCCCTTCTACATAATTAAAAATAGAAGTTCCCCAAGCTCAACAACAGTTTAAATTCCAGTCCACAAAAAGTAATTTGTTTGCATGTTAAATGAACAAACCATTTCAAAGATCCAGGCTCATGCATGATGTATAAAGATTGACGCAGACCCAGGACTACAGTTTACCTGTAAGAAAGACAGGCAGAAACTTTTGATTTTCCTTCACTTAAAATACACACGCCCGAGTTCCCCCAAGCCACTAAAAATGTTCGAGGTGTAACATTCCCAGCTACATTTCTGTCACTACACACTGCAGAAAGTGACCTAACAAAGAAAACGCTTCAGATGCACGTTTGATGGTGCAATTTATTTAAGGATTTAGAATTACAATCCCAAGTGACAACGATTGTGATCCAGAGGTCCAGGAGAGACAAATAAAATAGCTGCAAAATAAACATCCATTCTTTCTAACTTTTTTGTGTCAAAAATTATTTCCAAACTACAGCTGATTAAATATCAACTGGTAACTTGTGACAAATTCACATTGGGGAACTGCACAGTGAGGAATGACGCCTTCCTCCTCCCTTCCCTTCCACTCCCCCAACTCATCATACCTCACCTCTCCTCTCCCAGAGCTGTTCTGTCCTCTGTTCTCCCCCAGCAGATGGCATCTGGCTCACACATACAACCATGTCTGACAATGGCATGTCCATGGAATAGAAGGCCGCTTGGCAGGACAGATGGACAAGGTTAGCTTATTATCACGTGACAAGTTCCAGAAGGGTAGCCGTGTTAGTCTGTGTGAGAGCGAGAGTCCTGTGGGCACCTTAAAGACTAACAAAGTTCTTTGGGCGTAAGCTTTCGAGGGCTACAGTTGAATCTGACAAAGTGGGTTGGAGCCCACGAAAGCTTACACCCAAAGAAATTTGTTAATCTTTAAGATGCCATAGGACTCTTGTTGTTTTTATTATTATGTGGCTACCCAATGCAGAATCCTCTTGGCCAGTCATAGTGGTCTTTCTCAGTTTATTTACTGAGAGCTCTCCAACTCTCTTCAAGGGAGAGCAAGACCATGTGGTTATCAATGGGCAATTAGGTTAAGAAAGATGGAGATAATTCCTTTCTCAGGAAGCTCTCATTTACTTGCGGGCTTTCAATGACTCTATGAGACCATGAAGATTTGGCACCTAGGGGCACCTGTCTAGAAGACTCAGGCCAGTTGAACGGGTTAGTGCCAGACTCCATTGAAACATTCCCTCTCCTAGTGGAATATATCTCCAAACGTAGGACGATTCTGGGGGAGGGGAATAGAATTTAGGTGAACAGGTCTGGAGGGGGAAACGGCCAGAATTTGGTTCAATTTGGGGAAGACGCCAACCAGGAAGTTCACATACGTGTATTCAGCTCCAAACTTAAAGATCCGTGGTTCTCAACCACTGTGTCACCACAGAGCAGAAAGTGTATCACGGAGAGCCGTGAGATGACTGAATTTGGCCAGGGGGGAGTGGACTAATGTGTTCTGTAGAGTTTCAATATGCAGTCAAGTATTTCATGACCCACAAAAGGTTGAGAACCACTGTGATAGGTGATTATTCAAACGTTTCATCCATGAGTAGCGATAGCTGCTTACTTCCATATTAAAGGTACTGTTCTGTTCCTAAGAGTTACCCTGTAAAAACAGCCTCATGAAGGTTCTGCTTTATTGCCCGAGAGCAACTCCCCATGGAATTTGCTTATTTGACAAGTAAAGAGATTTTATTCATTTTAGCCAGACAGCTCTGCAGACACGGTCCGGACATGTATTTGTTTGTTACCATCACTAATAATGAAGATTCTACCCGTTAATGCCTTATTGAGTTGAACTTATGCAACTTGCTCATACTTAAGATATTGTCCTCACGGGCGTTACAGAGGCCTGATTAAGGGCCTATATTGAAGATATTTTGGGGGGAGTGTCTACAACTGGACCTTCATTAACAAGTCAGTTGATTTGCAAGCCAGAAAAGAAGCCATCTCTCTCTCCATTTGAGGCTTCTGTGTGGCTGGTGGCAATAAAAGAAGTAAAATCTAACTAAT
The DNA here is from genome assembly GCA_007922175.1 of Pelusios castaneus. Taxonomy (NCBI): domain Eukaryota; kingdom Metazoa; phylum Chordata; order Testudines; family Pelomedusidae; genus Pelusios; species Pelusios castaneus. The sequence continues at coordinate 3,604,531 of ML685771.1, forward strand.
TTTTACTTAAGAAAACAAACATGATTGTTCGTAGGGAACAGCTCACAAGTGAAAGGTGTGGGTGACATTTCTACATGGTCACTGTTTAGATTAGAGCCACATTTAATTGAACGCTTCTGATTAGTCACCTAATAAGTTCTAGACTAGCGAGCCTATCTGGAGTGCCATCTTTGCACACTCAAGAGGATGCTCTTCCTACCTAAGCTCCTGACTCTTCCTGCTCTGCCGAGTCTCTCCCTGTTACTACAGCAGTCTGCATTTTGTTATGTAGTTAGTGCAATTGGGAACGAAAGATTGCAGCACTTTTTTCGTTACCTATGGACTTCTAGAATCTTCCCAGGAACAACCACACAATCACGAGAGAGTTAGATTTATTCTTTCCCCTTAACATAACACTCAATTTGTAATTCTCCTCTTGCAGCCCTCCCTTCTTTGATACTGAAACATTTTTAGCCACGTGTTAGGCCCTGAAAAGCCAGTCCGACTGTCTGAACAGCGGTGAATAATGCAAGGCAAGAACAACCGACTGCTGTCATACTCAAAGTGCATCTTTGAATTTCACCGTTTGCATTTGGAAGCACTAAATGGAAATCCCATTGCTGAGGGCAAGTTAACAGTCTGGGCAATTACTATGCTGCATCAACATCTCCTTTCTTGGGAAACCTGGAGAAAAACTGACAAGAGAAGGGCTCTTCAGTTTGATTGCTTTAAACACTTTCCGGATCTCCGCATATCTGTAGATTTTTCCTTTCACTGCTTGCAAAAAAAAGTCATGCTCATCTACGAATTTCAGTGGCAGAGGGAATCTCTCAGGTTGGGCCTTGAACAGAGCTGTACACAGCACTGCAAAAAGTGAACCTTTTACCCTCCCTGCACACTCCATTCGGAGGCCTTGTCTATACTGAAAATACTGTGTCGATCCTCATGGATTGGGAGGGGGATCGATTGAGTGGCCAGTGCAGACCAGCTCAATTGATCCCAGAAGCTCTCTCCCTTCGATGCAATAATTCCACCCCTCCAAATGGAGTAACGCTGTGTCGAAGGGAGAGCCCTTCAAGTCGATGCAGCCGAGTGTAGACCCAGAAGTAAGTCAAGGTAACTAAGTCGATGGGAAATACGTATTCTGCAACATGCAGACTGTGCATCTCCCACTGACTTAGCCCTGTAATGTAGACTAGGCCAGAGACTTAGGTCACCTAGTGTGACCTCCTGTATCTAACAGGTCATTACATTTCACCCAGTTACTACTGTACTGAGCCCAGTAATTTAAGTTAAAGCATAGCCTCCTGAAAGACAGCCCATCTGAATTAGAAGACATCAAGAGATGCAGAATCCACCATTCCCCTTGGTCGTTTGTTCTAAAGATTAATCACCTTCACTGTGAAAAATCTGGACATTATTCCTAATTTGGCTTTGGTGTCCCAATGCTGGTTCTCTTATTGCTCTTGTTCGCTAAATCAAAGGATATTTTCTCTCTGGGAAGGTGTTTATACACCTTAATCAAGTCCCCTCTCAATCTTCATTTTTTATAAGATAAACAGAGTAAGCTCTTTAAGTTCATGTTCAGGTATTTATCCACTGTGACCCCCTAAATCCTTTTCGGAGTTCCTGCTTTCCAGGAGCCAGCCCTTTATGCCACAGGTCTGGCCTGCAGATCTCACTGCTAGAGGTGTCATTTTGCATTTGGCAGTATTAAACTGCAGTTTGTTAGACCAGGTCCAGATTGCCAAGTGAGCCAGACCCGTCTGTAGGACAGGTCTGTCCTCACCATCATTCAACTTCTCTGGCGTTGTTTGCATCACCCACAAGTTAGCAGCAGCAGTATTGTATTATTCTGCTATAGATTCGTCAATCACGCCACCTTACCAACGCTGTTGGGTGAGATAGCTATCGTCCATTCAGGCTACATAAATGCCCCTTTATCAACAGCCGAAACAATGGAAAACCACCAGTGAAGAAAAACAGAACATACGCAATATGGGTCGTGACTGGGCCACACAGCCAAAGGGCCTTCCCAAGGGTCTTATGTTCTTTCATTCTTCATCAATTGACTCCCATGTCAGCTTTGCCTGGATTGATGCATGGCTAACTGGCCTATCGTAACCAAGACAACCATTTGCCCTTTTTGAATACTGGCATAACATTAGCTCTCTTCTGGAACTGCCTTCATATTCCAAGATTCGTTAAAAACTATCAGAGGCCCACAATCTCCTCAGTCAATCTGGGTAGGTTTCTTGGGTGCAAGCTATTGGAGCCTGATTTAAACTTTTTGTATTCGTCCGAGGTGTTGCATTACAGGGCATTCCTCACACTGCAGCACAGAGCAGTTCTCTACAGTAGTTTTCTGCCTGGCTGACAGACCATAAAAAGATAGCTCCTCTCCGAGAAAATGAGTCCAAATAGCTTATGTTAAATGTTTTTCATTTGCCTGTAAAGCTCCATAAAGGTACAGGATGGTGTGAAAATGCATGAAAACAATACGGTGGGCTCAGCCAGTTATGAAAACGGAACTAACACCACATGACTGATCCCAGCAATTCAACCCAAGAGAAATCAGAAAATACGCCACAATATTTTTATATCCTAATGCCAAAAAAAAACCAAAGCTGGGTGGTAAATTGTATCAAGAGCTTCCACATTTCCTAACACTGCTCTAATTTCTTGCATGTTTTGCAAGCTTGAACAAAGAAGTTCATTTTGATTCAAAAACCGTGTTGCTGCAAATATAGTTCTCAGGTTTAATAAATAACTTTGTGATAAATTCGTCTGTAAGAACATTGGAATGGTCAGTCTGGATTAGACCCATGGTCCTTCTAACCCAGTATTCTGTCTTCAAAAGCAACCAGTGACAGATGCTTCAGAGGGAATGAACAGAACTGGGCAATTATCAAGTTTGCATCCCCCGTCATCCAGTCCTGTTGTCTGGCAGTTGAAATTTTAGAAACAGGCAGAAAGTGAGGTTGTGTTCCTCACCATCTTGTCAAATAGCCATTGATGAGCCTATCCTCTATGAACTTATCTGGTTATACTTTTCACCTTCACAACAGCCCAGGAAAGCTAGTTCCACAGGCTAATTGTGTACTGTGTTAAGAATTACTTCCTTATGTCTTTTTAATTTCCTCTCATCTGGATGTTTTCCAAACCCCTAAGGACTTTTTTTTTTTGACCTTTTCTGTCCTTCTTCCAATTCCAGTAGATCTTTTTTGACCAGATCTGCATGCAGCGCTCAAGGTGTAGGCTTACCTTGGGTTTTATATAGTGGCATGATTTTTTTCTAACTTATTGTCTATCCCTTCCTGAATGGCTCTTAACACTGTTAGCTTTTTTTTAACTGCTGCTATATGTTGAGGGGATGTTTTTAGAGAATTATCCATGACAACACCAAGATCTTTTTCTTGAGTGGTAAAAGTTAACTTAGACCCCATCGCTTTGTATGCATAGGTGGGATGGTTTTCCAACATGCATTATTTTCCACTTATCAATGCTGAATTTCATCTGCCATTTTGTTGCCCGGGCACCCAGTTTTGTGAGAATGCTTTGAAACACTTCACAGTCAGCTTTGGACTTGCCAAATTACTCAAAATATCTGCAAACTTTGCTACCTCCTTTTCTAGATCGTTTATAAATATGGGTAAAGTAGAAGAAAAAAAGAAAGGACTCAGTAATACATAATCCTGAGAGAACAAACAAACAAGAAAGCCATCACCAGAGTCTCCGGGAATTATATGGCTCACAAATTAACTCCTTCAAACAGGTGAAGTATTGCCCACAAACAGCCCTGCTGCTAACCTGCGTTAATTAATCCCAGTTTGGTGTAAATGACACTGAAGCACCATCTTACACATATTTGAACGTCGCACACAAGCAAATCAGCTTTACAGAGTGCCTCAGACACTTCAGAAGAAACGGTTTAGACCTTCCCGCTTTTGGATCATTCTGTTACAAATTTATTTCGACAATAAGCAGCAAATAGCTTCCAATGTATATATTTTTATTTGCTACTTATTCTGTGTGGGCATAAGCACGAGAGAGACTCAATGTGACTGTGTTAGCTTCCAAATAATTAACGATTAGAGGTGGACCAAATGGGATGAAAGGATTAAAATAAGTTTTTAACAAAATTACCTTTCCGGTTCTCTCAGCCGAACATAATGCCTCAAATGACCTTTGGGGTTCCCAGCACCAAGACATGAAGCACTTTTATTTTAGTGGCAGCATCCCTTTGAAAATTCAGAGGTGGCCTGGGTAGATAAGGCTCAAAATTAGACCTAAACAAGTGTGTGTGGGAAGACTTACGTGTTCTCAAAAAAATCAGTGCCACATTAAGTTTAATTTACTATGGGCTAAACTGAGCCTCTATGCCTCATCCTATGTAAGGAAAGGCATGGAGCTGAGTTACACCCTCTTGCACTGTGTGTTATTTACTGCAACCCTCAAAAGGGAGTTAGCCTGAAAGCAGGGGCCAAATTAACCTGGTCTGGCTGGCTCCGAGATCTTCAGAGGCTCTGGCGGAGCAGCATGGGAAGCCGACCGTTCAGCTAATTGTGACAAGGACACAGAGTATCCCTGCGACTGAGATGGACACGTCTCCCAGTCTGAGATCCCAAATGCCAGCGCAAAGCTCTGTAACTGCAGTTTACACAATTCTGGGGCTCCAGCTGGTCTGTCGAGCAGCACAATTAATACAAGGAAGAGCAGCTGTGGGCATGTTGGAACTTCGCCTTGAAGGAGCTGAAATTCAAGGTGCACCTCCCTAGACACAGACTGCTGTGTAATAACACACCTGCACAGGTGGAAAAATCAGACTGCCCCAAAGAGGCTTCCACCACCTTATTTATTCCTTTTCACAGTGAACATTTTCCCAGTTGTCTGCACCATGAGTTATTCGTCACGCTACTGCTAATTATACGCTATTGACTTAACACATGGTAACTTATGTTGACAAGTGCAATATTTTTTGTGCTGAGGTGGTTATATGTGCTGACTAGTCACCAGGAAAACAGCCGCCAACATAACAGGTGTGAACAAAATGCTTTACACGCACAAAGATTTCCAACTCTCTGCACACGACTCTGAGGTGATGGGGAAACGGGCATGAAATGTTTGAGTCACATTTCTGTAAAGCTTCTCTTTCCTGGTGCATTTGAGAATGTATCTTCTCAGAGAGTGGCGCGATTTGCCATTACCTGATCACCTGGGGGTTGGGAAGAAAGGAACAAGATAACCGACAGCCACATGGGAAACGTTGTATTTCGATATCAATAGTTAATCTACTGTGTCACATTTCTTCGAGAGCTAAATGAAATGCAGTAACTGCTGTGAAATTGGAGCTGGGTAGCAAAATGATTTTGCAGAGCAAATAACTATCTCATATTGGCTGTTTTATGCCCTATTGAACAACCAGCAGTTTATGAAAACAAAGTTTCATAAATATAGTTCCAGGCTTCCCAGTAGACATTTTCATCATTTGGAATTGTATATAAAAAAATCATTGGGTTGACAAACCTAGTCTCAAATCCTTTTCAGAAGGAGTAACTCACACGCCACCTCCTGTTTTACTAGAGTACAGGAATGTCACTGAAAGAAATAAAGATCCATGGCCGTCCGGAACTGAAGGGGATTCAGAGAGCAGCAAGAAGAATAACCGAGGAGGTGAAGTGCATGTTGCGGAACCAAGCCCTGAATGAGGCATGCGCAGAAAGTGCTCCGTGGAGTGCGGATTGCTCTGTTCGCTCTCCTGCCAGCAGCCGGAGGACAGCCCAGTGAGCATTTACTGGCTGATGGGCAAAAAGGAAGGAAGCACATATTCCAAAAGAGCAGACTCTCTCCCATTCTGTGAAACAAGCCGGCATGAAACAATCCGGTTCCTGTGGTAAGCCTGGAAAGTAAAATACAGGGGGGGATATCCTTTACTGGTATCTAATTTATGATTTTAAAAAAAATTGGGAAAGAAGCCCTCCCTACAGCTAGTGCGGGCAGCATAGCTATAATCAGCCAGTAACAAGTACAGACAGAAGTTTGCTCGGGAGTTACATTTGATCTATAGCACTGCACAGAAAGGTGGCTGTTTTCCAAGGAAGACTTCAAGAAAATCACACAACCCTGAGAAAACAGATGGAAATGATGCACTGGACCATCTATTCCATCCCTCAGGGGCCAATTCAGGGCTGCTCCCTACAAAACACACTGAATTGACTGTCCAGTCCAGTTTGCAAAGACGAACAATAGAGTTGCCACCAGTTCTCGTGATAAAAACGGGGACTCCTTTCAGCTCCCATCTTGCTGTGAGCTCAGGGCTGGTGAATTCCTCTGCCCGTGCAGAAGTCATTGCAAAGTGAAGGCCTAAGACGGTCATCAAATGGGAAGGAATTTCTACGGCCCATTTATCTGCACTGTACACTTTCTCAATTCAGTTATGGACAGATTTACCATCAAAACAAATCTGCTTTTGTTGTAAATAGGAGATGATCCTTTGTGTTGTTAACCGGGACTTTCATTCATACTAGCAAGTCTCCAGCTTTTCTCCAGAGCTTTGCCACAAGCCTCTGCATTTCCTTGTTCCTCTGACTACGACCACAGCATGCCACACTGCAGCAGACACCTCTTCCAGGGCCAAAGATATTGCTGCTTCTTGGGAAGCCGAATGCGACACTAAATTTATCAGCATCAAACTCCTCTCAAACAGGACGTCTCTCCTTTCCCCATGACTCACCTCATCTAAGGCTGGGGAGTAAATTTGCCTTTACTCATGATACCAGGATTCTTGCCAGGCAGCACAGAACATCACTATTAGAAAGGCTATTTTTAACATACCAATTTCTTTCTTGAAGTTAAATCACAGTGAATCTGAGTAAATTAGCTCCTATTAGATCTGAGTCAGGGCCAAGTGCTTAATCAAGCAAATATTCCCTTTCCCTCACTCCCCATAACTGCTCTACAGCTCAACACACAAACAAACAATACATCATCTAAACAGATATTCTAGGGCATTTCAGGGTATTTAAAAAAAACACTTTCAATTGGATTTCTGTGAAAAAGTGGTTTAGGAAAAAGATCAGAATTTAATAAGCAATGATTATTCCGAAGTAGTTTGTACACTGGTCAAAAAGGAAAATTGGGATAAAAAATTATTTTATTGCAAGCCCATATTAATGTTCTGAATACAGTTTTATGGTAATGGAAAGTTGACCTAAACATCCGTGTGGATCTGTAGGTCAATATGAATCCCTGAATGACCTTGGAACTTAATGAGAAAAATATCTGGGTTTATGATAGAGAACTCCTAGCACCAGAGGACTACCAAATGTAAGACATCTAAGAAGAGGGTAGATGGCCAGCTGAAAGGACTATGCCTTTCAGCATAACTAACAAACCAAATTCTGTAGTTGTTTGAGCTACATGAGAGAACTGAGGCAACTCCGCTTGTAAGAAAGAAGAAGAATATCAGTTCTGTTATCTGTTCCTTGGCATACATGGGTCTCTCAATCTGCCATTAGTGTCATGGAATCTGTCATAATTTGACTTAGGAACAAAGTTAGTGTATTAATGTTTGAGTCATAGTCCATTGAGGTCAATGGAAGGACACCTGAAGGTCATTGAATCAGGCTCTTAGAGCTGTTGTGAAGCATCATCTCTAAAAAATAGTCCTGTCCAGTTACATTTCCTTGAATTGCTTGATTTATTCAATTTGACTGGCACAGAGACAGAGGGGTTTAAAACATGAAGGTGACGGATCAAAGGTAGGAACTGTTTCCAAAAGGGGGAAAAGAAACCCTCCTTTTGATAGAGGATTTTCATGCTTGTCTATCCCAGCAAGAGTCTTTGTTCAAGATTTTCTCATCTACTTAACGTTTTTTAAGGCATCAACCCAAAGCAGGTGTGGTTTATGCATACAAAGGCAGTGTCAGCAGACAAGGAGTTAGCTGAATTATTTCTGCATCTGAGTTAACAGAGTCAAACACTTGGAAAACAAAGGTGAGTTAATATCAAACTTCACAAATTTCAGCTTCACTCAGAAATCTAGTACGGAATAGCTCTGGCAGATGGCGGGGTGGGAGGCTTACTCAGTTCTTACTCTGTTTCACCCCCCCAAATCCCCACTGACAAGAATAGGTGTTGGTTTGAGTAAGGAAAGAGTAAGGTGGAATAACAACTGAGTATGGCCTAAGGAATTTGGGCACAGGAGGAGATTATTTTAGATTGTGAACTCTTTTCTTGTTACTTTCTTGTACAATTCCAAGTGTAATGGGGCTCTGATCACTGTGTGTGGTCCTGGAGCACTATTACACTACTAACAAATACCTCCCACCACAATCCCCAAGAGACGAGTCAAGTCTAAATTATAGGCCAGGCCTGACCTCTGGCTTACTCATGCCTTTCCAGTCATCCTACCCAACTCAGAACATGTACGTGCAAGTCCCTAAAAGCCTTTGATTTCTCTTCATGGTCGGACAAGTGCATTTTTGTGCAATTGCAGAACTCCAAATTCCCCGTGGCAGCGCAGTGACGCATCCTAAATAAAGCTACTGATTAAGACAAATAGCATTCAAGATGACTGGTGCAACAGCAGTCACCACCAGCCAATGGCACCCGCTGAAGAATCCTAGATCGTTTCGTTTTACGTCAGGTTTTATGACAAGCCAGGCTCTGATCCCTTCACTCACAGGATGCAGCTTGCTTGGTTTTTTTAATGTAACAGAAGGCGAGGCATGGGACTTTTTCAGTAAATTGACTGTTAGGCTGCCCCTTTGATGGAACTGAGACAATTTTTAGGAGGTGATAAAGATCTGTGTTAAATTATGCTGCATCACTTGAAAAGTCCGGCCCCACCACTTCTTGAAAATTCAGTTTTGAAGTTAAATTTGGTTTTGATTCTTCCTCTCAGACAAGGCTGTAATGAACAACGCCTCTTTCCATAAAGGCGCCACATTCTCTTCTCTAGGACGCTGCTGGTTTTCGATGGCATGGGTAGAAATGATGGCAGGATGACCTATCACCTCCCAGTCCCGTTTCATCACTGAATGTCACTGTATTTTTTTCCATATCTATTGTCAGCACTGAGTTTAGTGGGGGTGGGCAGAACGCACGCTATGATGTTTTTTATTCTGGTACTTTGCACTACAGAGAGTAAACCGCAAGCCTGCCTTTGAAGATATACTTCCTATGGAACGAATGCTAATTTACTTATCTTGTACTGCAAGGAAGAAAGCAAGGAGAGGAAAAAGTTCATAAGCAAACAACATGAAGGCTCAGCAAGCTTCAACTATCTGGAGTGGAATCAGATCCATCTCTGTGCCAGAAGAGCGATAGCAAAATGAAATAGCCAAGTCTCTTCAGTAATGCACTTCCCTCTGCAGTGTGCACGTACATCACTTATTAAGAAGCAAAATATCTGATGCTAAACAGCTTTCATGGTGGAAAGAGAGAGTGCACCATCAACAGCAGCATTAAGGGGGAAAAAATACCCACCCATGTCAGCTTATTACTACAAAGTCGCAATGGATAGCTGCCAATGAAGGAAAAGAGCTCCAAATCCTATAACCACTAAAAATGTGTACTGCATTGCCTTTGAAGGTTTCTGATACTTCCTTTCCTTTTTGGGGGTGAGGAGGAAGGTCGGTCTTTCAGTTTCACTGGCTTTTCAAGTTACTTGTAAGCATTTTCACCACCTTGGGAACGCAGCAAATTTTCAGCTCACCTGAGCCCAGCATCAAAGATAAAGAAAACCAAAATGAAAATCCCATCTCCCCACTCCTTCCCATTTAAATGCCGCTCTGAAAACATCAAAGAATTACGTACAGCCATCAGGTTTAGGTAGGAGTCAAAGGCAATGGCATAGTCCTTTCTATATTAATTAACAGAAACAGAATGGTTGTAACTGCTAAAGGGGTGAGTGCTTCGCTAGATGTATTGCCAGGACACAAGATCCCTGCTACTGTTGTGGTTCATATTCTGGCTTGCCCTTTTTGTTCTTCCTCCTCATCCAATACTTTGGTAAAAACCAGATCTGTGTAAGTTTGACATCTCCTGCAGTCAGCAGTGAAAAATGGACATTTTAAGGGCAAATGCATTTCCAGTGGAGAGATCTACACGTGCAAAAGGCATGCATACACAAACAACACTTGTGCATGCAGATCAGGTAGGGGTGGAACTGCTCATTTTCCATTTGCGAGTGCACGTTCTGATATTTGGGCGGGCAAACTGCAAGCATAAATGTGGCGGCTTAGGAGACGCACTCTGTAAAATGTTGGTCTTAATACAGAGTTAGATGTTTCTAGTTCTTCGGGGACCCTCTTTTGCTAGCAACTGTTAAAGCGGACATTAAAACATCCATTAAATGCTACAGGTACGCATCAGGCAAGGGTAGTTGTGTTGGGAGATGCAAACAGAGGTGATTAACCATGCTAACTATTAATAAACATGTACTACAACGGCATCAGAGGCCACAACGAGGGCACCGTTGTGCTAAGTTCTGGACAAATGGAAGTATATAGTCTCGGCCCCAAATGAGGCCCTTATTTCAATGTGAACACATTCATCCAATTTCACACTCTCATTGCTGATTGTTCTGCGGTAGCGCTTAGGGAGCCCAGACACTGTGCTAGGCACAGGACGTGCATGCTCTCTGATAGCTGACTATCAAAAGATGACAAGGTACGCAGGTTAGAGCGAGAACACTGGCTCAGAACAGCAGCTGCCTAACTCAACTATTATGGACTGAAGTTTGCCTTGAACACTATCAGGATCACCTCCCATTCAGAGAGACCGAACGAGGACAGACTGGCGGGAACTCAGATACACGTTTGGGTATAAATCGGGAACACTTGATCCAATCTTTAACCATTGGAGTGCAGAGCTAACGGGAACCACGGCAGCATCAACCAAAGGCTGTTCTGAAGAGTTAATCAGCTACGTGCTGAGGCTCAGATCAGCCAGGTCCATTTTGATTTCAGCTACTGTGCCTCACAACTACTGATGCAGCCAGAACGGATGATAAAATTCAATTCATAAAACATTAACGGGTACGGCAAAAGGGCACAGGCCTATCTATTAAGTATGTCTGAAGCTCCAATTATAAGAGGAGGAAGCAAAGAAAACTTTGTCTTAGCCAGGTCTGTGTTCAAAATGAAAACTCAGGGAAAAACAAGAGCAAACACTATCAAAGCTTTACACGTACAGCTTTGGGATCACTGAGGATGCCTGGAGTAAGAGTAGAAGAAATAGATTCGAAGAAATCTGAAAATAATTAAAGGGTAGGGGACTAGTATAAAAGCCTCCAAGAAACAACAGTCCACAAATCAAGGAAACACCGATAACACGACCCATAGAGACAATGTATGGAATTGTTTAAAAAAGGCCCACCTCTTCAGAGGACCTCTAGCAGTTCCTCTCACTGAAGTCAGTGAAGCTAAGCTAAGAATCTGCCCCAGAGCAAACAAGGAGAGAAAAGGAAATAAACAGGTGGCAAGAGAGCAAATTTAATGTCATCCAATGGCCAAGTTCTACCCACCTGCCCTGAAATCGATGGGGTTGTATTGGCTTGACTTACGACTGAATTTGACCCACTAGTTATGATGACCCGTGTGAGAGAAATGCCAGAGAACCTCACTCCCTTTGTTGGGTGATCACTCGGGCTCTAGGGCACATGTACCTTCAATGAGGACAAACACCCTGAAATATATTTCCAAATACAACAATTACGGCACATTCGGAAGAGTCAGTCGCTATTTGCTTGACAATGACAGCGCCTGCAGCAAGTTTGTGCAGCTACAGTCAACAAGAGCATTTGTCCTGAAATCAACGAGTGGCCCAAAATGCATTCCACCATGCAGGAAGCTTAACAGGCTCGACACATCACCAAACACCCCTTGCCTTCAGCAGGCCTCTGTACCAGCAGCTGGCAACATTTTCAGGTGCATTATTGGAGTGCCTCTTCCCCATTTGCATATGCAACACCTGTTTGGAACACATGCATGCTTCCGTCAGCCTACAAAACGACCTGGGGACCATTTTCAAGGCAAAATTTCAGCTGGAACATTAGGAATTTTGACTCACTGACTTATGTTCCATATTTCCACCAAAAAAAGTCCATTAGCCCTTGTCTAATTTGCCGTGCTTTTTGGCGACAGTTGACGGGGGATACACAAGGAAAGTAAAACACCTTGCATTTCTCCCACCAACTTCTAAACTGCTCTCTACACATTACACTACGCCGAGCGGAAATGGCATCGGGTCAGCGCAGTGTTACTATGGTTACGGAGCTGATGTTCCAGCTCCGGTTCCGTGTTCCATTGAGTGCATCTACACAGACAGCTCAACCAAACCCGGAAGATCATGCTGACGGCAGCAATTTTGCCACCATCAGTATAGACTTCCCCTAAGCTAAGGCATGTCAATGCAACTCTTTCCCGCTCGTGCCCAGCCTTGACTGAGGAAATGACCAGTGAAGGGATCTTTCTGGAACATTCTCTAGAAAAAGGAACCGGCAAGTCAGGGGACTTCTAGCTGCTTCTAGCTTCTCCGTATCCATCGTGCTGCAAACTGGTGCAGGGTTGTCACCTGGCTGGCTTTTAAATATAGCAGATTTATATAGTATGGTATAAATAGCAGCATCAAGCACATACTGTGATCCAAGAACCACTCAATTCCAGCTGGCAAGGGGTTATGAGAATATCCTAATTCTGGTCTGTACAACCCGATGCACCAAAAAACGTCACAAAGTCTTGTTAGTGGCTCTGGATGCACAGCTTTTGTGGTGAACACACACCTCCTCACATGGTGCACACTAGTAAAGCTGCAGGCTACGGTGAGTGGGAGAGAACAGGCAGCTGAAATTTCACTTTTACAATAGAAAAATTGATGCCCAGGAGACGATCTTAAACAAAATACCAAGCCCCAAAGCTTAATTCCTGAGCGGCTCATAAGCCCACTCATCCCAGCAATCACAGGGAGGAAGACATTTTCCCGAGAAGCATTTTCCATAAAATACCTGTTTATAAAAGCCGTCCATTTCGACTCCATCTCCTCCAATTTTCTCACAAAGATAATTGCCTATGATTTCAAGGTTATTTTTCCATTTCCCATACAGCCCAGAGCAAGAACCACCACCGAGATCAAAATGTTACTGCACAAGATCTCAAAAAGGATTCTTCTCCCTGTGTCCTGCAGACTTCTGAAGGGACCCACCGAGTCCTTCTCAGTGCTGGCTCCCATCAATGAGCCCTTCATGTGCTCTAACCTGGTATTGAACACATTTATTTATAGCAATTGTGCTGTGCCATTCATTTAAAAACATCAGCATTTGTGAATAAAAGATAAGGTGGACTTTGAAGCAACAGTCTCAGAACAGACAAGCTAGAAAAGTGGTACAAAGAGTGCTAAGTTACTGAAATCATTTTTTTCCCTTAGCCCCCTGGCACTTGACCTACATCTATAGAAACTCTCTTCTCTCAGAAAATCCTATAGGCGGCAGAAACGAGTCCAATATTCCTCGGCTTCAACCCATTTCACCTTTAAAGGAAAAACAACTTGAAATTAGGTTTAAATAATTTTCATAACTGACTGGATTTCAGGTGGTGCCCCTGCCCCTGAATTCCCCAGCTAATGTTTTGGGGGTTCACTGTCAAGAAAGTCTTGTGGAAAAAAATATCCTCTCTAATTCTTTTCCATGGCAGTCATCTTACGTTATTACAATAGTAGGTTAAAAGAATCCAGAGAAGAAGGGCCAGCAACATTCATTCCCATAATTAGAGCCCCGTGCGGATATAAAATTTGTGTCTGCATCCGATCTCTGATTCGCAAACACGGTGCATGGAGATAACGCGGATATCGGCAGATTTGCAGGTCCTATCTGTAATAAAACTGATGCTAACTCTCATCTTGAGCCTGTGGTCTTCTAAGCATGCTTCTAACTCATCTGAAACCTCATGTACGAATGTAAACCAACAACCATATTTTACACTGAAATGGAACTTCCTCTTTGTCTGTTTCATCAACTTTCTTGGTTTTTTGTTTTTTTTTCTGTACTGGAAAGCCCTACGTAGCAATAGCATAAGATTAATTTGTATGCCCTCATCTCAAAGAAAAATATTAATGCCTATGATTAACAGTAGTACATTAAAACAGAACATACCAAGGCAGTCAACTTTTAAACCACCTGCACATATCTATAAACCAATTAACTATTTGCATTTCCAGTAGTTATCAACCCATAATACTCCAATTGTGATGTCATGCTGGTTTTCCATTTAGTGTAATTCCCCAATTCGGAGATAATTTCGATTAAAAAATTGTAAGGGAGAGCAGAATCAAGTCTCATCAGCATGGCTGACAGCTCTTAGAAAAACATAAAGTATCATGAAAGTTCCAGTTCCTGAAATCACATTCCAAGTTTTCATTTTTTAAAAAAAGTTTCCAGCCCTCATGAGCGCAAAGAAAAGTTTGAAAACATGACCCAAGTGCACCTTAAAATTCATCAAAAACTAGGAGGCAAAAGGAATCTTTCAAAAAAACCCTCAGAAGTTTTACACCAATCTCATGGTTCTGGGGTATTTGACTCATGATTTTTTAATGTTTGGGTACGGCAATACTGTATCAATTTATTATTCATATCTTTTACTATTGCAGTTCCACACTGAACCCCAAATAATTAAAGCTGAATCTTTCTGACCAGCCCAAAAGTTCAACTAAACAAAACCCAAATTTTCAAATAAACAAAACTAACTGGGCTGAAACCCTTATCATAAAATCAGCATGATTATTATATGCATGAATCTGCAACTCTTCCTCACACTGAACAGAGCTTAAAAGCATGGCATTTCAGTGGGAGTACTCTCCGGGGTAGCTAGTGCTAAGAACTAGAACACGCATTGCAGATACAGTATTATATTGCACGAAAATATTCGAGGGGCATTTTTTTGCATGAATGTTGCATCGCTGCTACCCGAAGGGTATAGAAGTTTACTCCACAACAAAGTTAGCTTAAATTTTTTACCTCTCCCTTTTTATTCAGTCTCCCGAGGGAGCTCAGGAAACAACAATCAACAGGAAAAGCTACAGAGGTGTGTTCTCTAGACCTCGGCCTTACGCTCTCCCACCAGAAATCACAGGGTCAGTGTGTGTGTCACTAATGTTACATGCAAGGAATAATTTTTTACACTAAATCACTGACCATAAACTCAGTGTAATGACAACATGCAGAACCAAGTACTGCTCAGGTTTATTCTGTAGCCAAAGCTTAGGGTAGCCTCGGCTATGTGGAGAGGCTGTGTGGGTCAGGAAGCATGTGGATTTTTTCTTTCCATAATCCCTTACGAGGATTCACTTTTCTTTGCAGACACATATCTAATCAGAGCCAGACAGCCTGCCCCACTTAATAAAAACCCTTTATTTAGTAGTTGCTGAATTACAAGATGGGATGGCCTCATTCTGTGCAGCACATGAGAAGTGATGAATTGCTACGCCTCAAGACTGACACCCCGCACTGGAGTCATTTTTTATCTGCAGCTTCTTTTCAGCCATAGCTACCTTCATACCCCAACCAGCAACTTTCCACTGAGCTAAGTCAGACTTCCACCCACCTGCTCCCTAAAAAAATGCCCCTTTTCCATAAAGCCCCTCGCACACATCTCTCCCAGTAGTGAATGAATCCATCTTCGGGCAATAATCTAGTTTACTCCAACAGGCGCATCCCGTCTTTTTTAAAAATGCCACGCAGCATCCTTAGAGAGCCGCCCGCCCACACAGCAATCGAGAATGCTTGTCAATGCAACAAATATCCAACTGCTTGGAGGGGCTCAGAGTTACTGTGATGAAGCGGTGCCCTGCTTGGATCTAGTTGGGACACATGGCGGAAACCCGGATGCGGCGCAAGGGCCAGGAAAATGAGCATTTGTCCCCACTGTGCTGATGAGCCGGGCGAAAGCTAGGCTAGCCACTGTCTCCTCAGGATGCCGCTGTCATTTGTATTGCGGTTGCGCCCCAAGCGTCCCGTAAGGCCCATCATGCTGAACAGGGTGCAGGTGCCTAATGGGAACGCCCCCAAACGAGACCTGCAATGAGTGGGAGGGGAAACAAAGTGACTTGCCCACGGACACCCAGCAGGGAGCAGAACTCCGCTCTCACGCCCAGCGTGGCCTGCACCAGGTTCACCTCCCAGGTTGGTGGCCCCCCTGACAAAGCCCACTGGAATGGGGGAGACAGGACATATGAGCGGGCTGGGGAGGGCAAGGTCCAGCCAGCAGCTCCTTCAGCAGGGCATCTTGGGAGCACAGAACAGATTTTAGAGCGATGCACTGGGGGCAATAACGCCGCCCGCCCAGTGAATCTCCCTGCACAGCAAGTGCCAATGTGCCCGGTGGCAGAAAGGAGGAGCCGGGCCTGTAGCTGCAACCCAGAACTCATGCTCAAACCAGAACGTGGCGCTGCCCAGCCGGTGGGAGCAAGAAAAAGGCTCTGGTGCAGCCTGTCGGTCACCCGACCTGCACCTTTTCCACTTGCAAAGCAGCCTAGAGAGGATCACCCTGAAGGAGAAGAGAGCTGGCAAAGATGGTGTGTGAGGGGAAACAGGTGCCTGCTCCCGCCAAGAAACTCTCACACTGCCGCAATCCGTAGCACGAGCTCTGCCTTCTGCCTGTCTCTCAACAACGAAGACACACCTAGATCATCAGCCACAGTCTGCAGCCATTCCTCTGGGCACTGCCAGGAGCACCCTAAGGTGCCACGCATCCCGAACTGGGTGAACTTCAGCCCCTGTCCCGGGCTACATGACTCCAGAACGGCACTGGTCCCGGATTCCTGGCCCCATGTGCTTTGGGGCAGGGCCCAGGGAATGCTCTCAGGCCACCCCGCCAGGGCAGGTGGAGGGTCCCTGGGCAAAGGCGCTAGTGTGTTCTCTTAGGCCCTGCAGAATTTCGGGCATGGCCTGTATGTGTCCAGCCAAAGGTTCACCAGCACCGAGGGGAGAGTCTTTGCGACAGCATTAACTGGGACGAGGGCTAGCCTGGCCCAGGCAGGAGCAGCCGCACTGCGAAGCCCTGCCACAGAGACTGTGTTCTCATGGGTCGCTCAGAGCCCGTCCAAAGGGTCACTGCGCTGCAGAAAGCTGAGCCGCTCTCTAATTCTTGCCCAGTGAATTGTGGGAGGTCTTGTCTGGGCTGGGTACCAAGGGGAATTGTGGGAAAGCACTGAATTTGCATAAATCTGGTACACTCTGCCTTCCTTGGAGAAATTCAGCACTTCCCGTCCCTACCCACACATTCTAATCTGCCATTCAAAATTAAGCGTTCTGCTAATTAAACCATCTAGTCTCAAGTTTCCTACTGCTACGACACCTCTCTCTCACTGAGCTGAGACCGTACTATTAAGCGACAGAGCAGCCTGCCCCAGCTAACAGCTCTGGGAGTGGGGCTGCAGCCCTGCGACTCCCCACCTCCCGTCTGGAGATTGCCTCACACTTCCCGTTGTCATCCATCAAAACCCCGAGCGTGATCTCACTCAGTGGAGGAGAATCGACAGCTTTTTCTTTCAATTGCAAGGATGCATTTTGCTCCCTGTGGGAGGCCTAATCAGGGCTTGCGTCGGATTTAGGCAGGTTCTGCAGCAGCTACAGATACCTGGATTTTAGCCAGACGTTGCTTCCAAAAGAAACTGTTTCTCCTCCGGTGCTCTTAGGGCAAAAATCTTCTCCTGGCAAAGAGTTTAGGACTTACACAGGTCTTTGACAGTGCTCACTTACCCCTGCAGGACCACATACCTTCTGTGCAGATGGAGATGGGGTCGAGCGCCCAAGCAGGGCTGGGAGGAGAGAAGTGGCCTTTCTTTGCACGAAGCGTGTGCTTGTAAACTATCAAGACACAGGCTGCCATGGCTAATTGCTGCCTTAGACATCTGAACAAACAATGATAATCACCCCAATAAACAATTACAATTAATGCTGTGCTAACGAGTAAAGCACCGTATTATATGCAGCAGTGGAGCAACTGCTACAGAGCTTGGTGCAATCAGCCTTCAACCTGGGACCTTCAAGCACAGGTCTGTCACTAGGAGCAGTAGTAGGTTGTCATCTAGTAAGGGAGTGGGAAGTGACGTACACTGAGCCAGCACGTTACGCATCTGCTGTTAATGTGTTTCCCAGCGTGAACGGTGAATACCCGGGGAAGTAATTGCTGCTGGATGGCTCTTTACTAAATTTTAAATTGCATCAGTAGGAGTATTGCCAGCAGATCGAGGGATGCGATAATTCCCCTCTATTCGACACTGGTCAGGCCACATCTGGAATACTGCGTCCAGTTTTGGGCTCCCCACTACAGAAAGGATGTGGACAAATTAGAAAGAGTCCAGCGGAGGGCAACAAAAATGATTAGGGGGCTGGGGCACATGACTTATGAGGAGAGACTGAAGGAACTAGGCTTATTTAGTCTACAGAAGAGAAGACTGAGGGGAGATTTGATAGCAACCTTCAACTACTTGAAGGGTTGCTCCAAAGAGGAGGGAGCTAGGCTGTTCTCGAGGGTAACAGAGGACAGAACAAGGAGCAATGGTTTCAAATTACAGCTGGGGAGGTCAAGGTTGGATCTTAGGAAAAATTTTCTCACTAGGAGGGTGGTGAAGCATTGGAATGGGCTATCTAGGGAGGTGGTAGAATCTCCGTCTTTGGAGATTTTTAAGGCTCGGTTAGACAAAACCCTGGCTGGGGTGATTTAGGGGGAGTGGTCCTGCTTTTTAGCAGGGGGTTGGACTAGATGACCTCGTGAGGTCCCTTCAATCCCTATTATTCTATGATTCTAAATCAGGTCTCTCGGGCCAGAGGAAGGGTGACAGACTTTGCTCATCATCGGTCTGGACCTGAAATCATTTTCACATGCTGGAGAAAGGCACAGTGAAAATGAATAGAAAGGGATATAAACTTATGGCTTGAGCCCGCCTCCAGGTAGGTGGCTGAGCCCCTCCAAGTGTCTGATGGGAAAAGGCAGCAGCACTCCCCCATGTCTAGTTCAGCCAGGCTGGAGGGGTGTTGCACCTTCAATAGATTTGCGCTGATGGGGATGGCAGGGAACGACTCTGTCCAGAGAGAGGCAGGCTGGCTGGAAAACCCACAAACCAGCAGTGAGTTTTACCTTGTTTGCTTAGGAAAGCAGCATTTTTATTGCAGGGTCCGTTTAAAAGTGTAAATCCAACTTTTTATGTTGTGCAGGATTTTCACACCCAGGAATCAATAGGGTTTTGATTTCGTAATAATGAGGCTGGGAGCACTGCTCACTCCCTGGCAGGAGAGGAGCAGACTGCAGCCGTTTGCTCTTGGCTCTTACAAAATGACATTTTACATCGACAGCGGCCTGACACCAGAGTGAAATCGGCCCTGAGCTGGGAACAAATTGGTATGGTCTAGTAGGCAGGACACAGAACCAGGAATCTGGACACTTAGGGTCCCCTCTCAACTCCGCCACTGAGTTCCTGTGTGACTGCGGGCAAGTCTCTTAAACCCTCCATAACTCAGTTTCCCCATCTGTGAAATGGCCCTAACTCGTGTCTGTACACACTGCTTGGAAGTGCACCACCTACATGCAAAGAGCTTGGGATACACTGATAAGTTAGCAAGATCCCTGTGTGTCTTCAATCAGACTCTGCGGCCAGGGGATCACATCTCCTACCACAGAACAGGGGACAGTTCTGTCAGGCTGCCCATGGAAAGCTGGCCAGGAGCGGTGAGGACAGGAGCAGCATGGAACTCGCCCTCCATAATCTCGTGGGCCAAGAGGTTCCTCTTTAGCTCCCTAGCCATGTAGCTCTATAGGCTCGGGGAGGGATGGGGGGGGCTTCAATGGATAGGGTAGCATAGTGCAGGCTGAGTTTGCACAAGATAGGAGAGGAGGGGCTATCCACCCCAGCCCCAGACGAATCCTCAGCCCACCTCGTTCCTGGCCCCTCCTGCAGCCCACAATGATCTCCATAGGGTGCAACAGGGCCAATACTGAGGAAGAGGGTGATGGAATGAGGGAATCTAAGTATGGAGGGTCTCTTTGGTGAGGGAATCTATGGAGGCTGATCAGAGCCATTATCACCAGCAGGCCCACCAGATTTGTCACCTCCCCCCTTCACCACAGCTCTCTCGGGAACCTGTTCTCCACCTGACGGACAAATGTTCTCAAAGCACTTCTCCCACCACGAGACCTCACCAACTGGATGCCCCACCGCCACCAAAATGCAGCTGACTCCAGCGGGAGAGGCAGCTCACAGGTGGAAAACTGTTCTGCAGAACAGTTTGGCGGTGAGAAAGGGAAATTTTGGCCAAAGACACCAGGTAAACATGTTAAAATAGTCATGGATTCCCAACAGTCACAAGAAACAGGAAGGTCTGAAATGGAAGGGTTGGTCGGTTGCCCACATACAGCTTTCTTGCATTTACTTCTGCAACAAGAGAGAGAAAATGTAAGAAACGCTAGTAATGAAATAACGAAGGGATGGGTTCTGCACTGAGATATTCCTCAGGTTCTTGATGAAACGCTGTTTGACAGCTTCATACACGCTGGCTAGGGCAAGACAGCTCAGTAAGGAAGCACCTGGAAGATACTTCATCGTTAATTAAGCGAGGGCGATGGCACTAACTTGAACTGCGCTCAAGCCCTTGCAGACGTCATCCAGCAGGTTTCTTGGGGAGCACAGGATGGGTTCAGAGTAAATCAAACCGTGGAAAAGCGTCACTAAGGTTTGGATTCCAGCTGACTGATGTGGTGCCGTCTCTGTGGGATTGTCTCATTAACAGAACAATGAACAAGTCCTATATGCTAACAAGGCATTCTCCCCTGATCCTCTATTAAAAGATACAATTACCCAGACGCTGGATCCTACCTTCCAGCCAATTCTCGTCACTAGAAAGGAAGACATGGATGCATTTATTTGTTAGTTTATCCATGTGTTAACCTCTCCACATGCAAATCCACAATTACCTGGTGGGTCATTAAATCTCCGGAACAGACAGGTGCTGTGATGGGGTGTACAAACCCCAAGCAAAATAGGAAAGGGTAAATTAGCTGCTGTGGGCCGAATCAGCCCACCCTCCCCACCCCCCATGATAGCTGAAGCAGGTGTCAGCCTTGGAGGAAGGAGCTAAACATGGAGAGCAGACCTTGAGCTCCCATTGTAGGAGAAAAAGTGGGTTGGACCAGGAGCTGGGAGAAGAGCCGTTCTATCAGAGCCTCCCTGAAAGAAGAAAGACAAAAGAGTCTTGTGGCACTTTAAAAGTGCCACAAGACTCTTTTGTCTTTCTACAATAGACTAACACGGCTACCCCTTTGGAACCTGAAAGAAGAGTTTACCTTTTCTCAAGTTGGTGCTGGACTTTGGGCTGGAACTGTTAGGCTGGGCAGAACAGATGAAGGTCCAGAGGGAAACTGAGGCAGAGCTATTACCACACCAATTCACACCATGAGGGGGAGCATCCCCACAGCGGTACTGAGCCTTTGATTTAATTGCATTGCGCAGGCAAGACAGATAGAGATAAGCGTGCCTGCTCTGAGCTTTTCACTTACTTGAGCCAAAGTAGCTACAATTCAGCAATAGAGAACCCTCCCCAATATCCAGAGTGATTTCCAAACCCAGTCTCCTCACATATTCCTCACTGGCTACATAGGACTTCCAGTTAATTATTCTCTGATGTTGTTAATTACTTGTCGTGCAAGCCTTTTACATTAGGTGCACAATGCTGAATTTCATACACCAAAAAGCAGAGCAGTTGGTTTCTATTACCGACATGAAAGATATTTTTAAAAAGATGCATCTCTCATTTTACAGCACAGCACCGGCATTTCTGAGCTAGAAAAAGCCACCGGTGTATCACATTGTAACCCATATGCCTCTCTTTGAGAGACCTACTGAGAGTGGGTTACTGTTGCTGGGCAGATTAGCTACCCACAACTAGAAACTTCCAGAAGCAGGGAGTGGTAGCATTTTGAGCATGCTCCACAGTGTACCCTGCTGGTGTGATGTGTTGTGGTCAGTCTGATGACATGGGAGTAGCAGTCTGTGCAGACAGCAGGCTAGAGCTGCCTTGAAAGGAGACCATGTGCTCAGTTTTCTGGAGAGAAGCTGAGCCAGGAGTGAACAAGATGTTTGCTCCCTGTAATGGAATCATTTGCAACAGAACTTGCAGACATGCATATGGGACTGAGGGCTGGTTGCAAAGGAGAAGAAAAAGCCTGCATGGAATGCTACAGAGGATTCCAGCAAAGGAAGAAGAGGACAGCTATTTCTTGCCATTCAAGCCTCTACACTGGAACAAAGACGGTAGCTGAGAGTTGGGTGAACTTCACCTGGACTTTGGGACTCTTGGGGATCTTTCCTGCAGGGTTTTCTGTAGGGA
Source organism: Pelusios castaneus (assembly GCA_007922175.1). Taxonomy (NCBI): domain Eukaryota; kingdom Metazoa; phylum Chordata; order Testudines; family Pelomedusidae; genus Pelusios; species Pelusios castaneus. The sequence goes on from ML685771.1 coordinate 3,626,888, forward strand.
TTGTTCTTGGTTAATTGTATTTTGTTTTCTTAAGATAAGGTTCATTTAGTTAGTAGTTAATAAAGTTCATTGTTATGTTTATTGTAGTAGTATTTTAATGTGGGAGTGTACCTCTGAGCAAGCTTCGCTGTGAGTCCCATACAGACTGGATCCTGGGTCTCCAGCTGCTTTCTCCATAGAGATTGGGATTGATTTCTGCGAGGCACTGGAGAAGGGCAACTAAATGAATTTTAGCCCACCCGAAGGTTACAACATCACCAGTGTTCAATTAGCAGCAGTAAAAACAAGAATCTCAAGCTGGTGCATAAGTCAGTCCCTGTGGCATGGCGTGGGGGGTTTCTGGGAAAATTAATCTGTTGGGATTCTGATCGTTAATACTTTTCCACAAACCATCCTGTGCCAATCCACAGTGCAACATCCTGCAAGACCACAGGAGGACCTACTGGACTTTCATCTGTTTACTTCCACTGTTTACTTCCACCCCAAACGGTGCTCTTCATGGTTTACTTTCAAAGAGACGATGTTGTAGTTTTAGTAAATTCCACAAATGACACTATTCGTCCTTGGACAGGTCTGCATGCTTGTGCGCCACATTGATTGCTCTGCAAAGAATCGAATGGAGGAAGTAAAAGAAGAAGGTGAAAAACTGTGTTTTAACACTGCAAATGGGGGGGATGGACCACTGCAGTGTTGATGGACGTGTCTACATGAGGATGTTTTATAGTCTTTCCCAGATACCCTGGGAGCTTCCCCAAACCATTATGCCCTGCGGGGTTGGATGACAGTGATATAAATGCTCAATGCAGCACTGCTAAACAACGGGTTGCTATTTTCCAAGGGTAGATACGGCCTTGGCCCTACCAAGTTCACAATCTGTTCTAGTCAATTTCACGGCCATATAATTTGAAAGACAGGTCCGTTTCACAATTTCAGGGCTTTCCATCTGAAATATCATGGTGGGGGTCCCGACCCAAAAGGAGGTTGAGGAGAGGGTCACAAACCTGTTGTGGTGGTGGGGGGGAAGAGGGGAGTACGGGGGAGATCAGATTTCACGGTACGGGCAGAGAATCGCCATCGGAGTATCATAGAATCATAGAACAATAGGGTTGGAAGGGATCTCACGAAGCCATCTAGTCCAACCCCCTGCTAAAAAGCAGGACCACTCCCCCTAAATCATCCCAGCCAGGGTTTTGTCTAACCGGGCCTTAAAAATCTCCAAAGATGGAGATTCCACCACCTCCCTAGGTAGCCCATTCCAATGCTTCACCACCCTCCTAGTGAGAAAGTTTTTCCTAAGATCCAACCTTGACCTCCCCAGCTGTAATTTGAAACCATTGTTCCTTGTTCTGTCCTCTGTTACCCTCGAGAACAGCCTAGCTCCCTCCTCTTTGGAGCACCCCTTCAAGTAGTTGAAGGTTGCTATCAAATCTCCCCTCAGTCTTCTCTTCCGTGGACTAAATAAGCCTACTTCCTTCAGTCTCTCCTAAGTCATGTGCCCCAGCCCCCTAATCATTTTTGTTGCCCTCCGCTGGACTCTTTCTAATTTGTCCACATCCTTTCTGTAGTGGGGAGCCCAAAACTGGACACAGTACTCCAGATGCGGCCTGACCAGTGTCGAATAGAGGGGAATTATCGCATCCCTCGATCTGCTGGCAATACTTCTACTGATGCAGCCTAATATGCCATTGGCCTTTTTGGCAACAAGGGCACACTGTTGGCTCATATTCATCTTCCTATCCACCATAACCCCCAGGTCCTTTTCTACAGCGCTGCTACTTAGCTGATCGGTCCCCAGCCTGTAGCAGTGCATGGGATTTTTCCATCCTAAGTGCAGGACTTTGCACTTGTCTTTTTGAACCTCATGAGGTTTCTTTCGGCCCAGTGTTCCAATTTGTCCAAGTCTCCCTGGATCCTGTCCCTGCCCTCCGGAGTATCTACCATTCCCCCCAACTTGGTGTCATCCACGAACTTACTGAGCACGCAGTCTATTCCATCATCAAGACCATTAATGAAGATGTTGAATAGAACCGGTCCCAGGACTGACCCCTGGGGCACTCCACTCGCTAGTAAAGAAGTGTGTCTTTAAAGAGGCAGCCACTAAAGGGCACCATTGCGCTCATGCTGGATCAGACTCCCTCTATTGTATCCAGTCCATAGCAGTAGGCATGGCAGTATCTTCCTAGAACAGGTGACAATTACCCCCTGCGTTACTTGGGGTGGCCTTACACCAGGGCTTCCAGGGAAAGGGAAACACCCTGGGGATGCTCAGTACAAGATCCTCGGGCGGCTGTGCTTTAGGTTTCAGCACGTAGCTATCACAGATGCTCAGGACAGCCAGACACGTAAGGGGCAGACCCAGAAGTGATACAGCGTGATTGACACTGCACATTGCTACGTAATTTATTGCCTAAAGATGCAGACAGATCCCTGGCGGACCCCCCCAAAGCACCTAAGCCGGTTCAGTGCCTAACGCCCACTGATTTCACACAGGCGAAACGCATGACCTTGGCAGAAGTCGTCTTTACATACCAACCTCCCAGGAATGTTATGAGCCTTAGTTAATTAATTAAAGGCTTGTAAAGTGCTTTATATCCTCCGATGGACGGCGCAGAGCAGAACCAAATGGCGCATACTACAAGAAAACAATAGAGGTGATCGTAATGTAATTCTGCAGTGATCTGTGAAGTCCAGATCCTGGCACGCAAAACAATTTAGCCTTAAAGAAACCGAGAAGAAAAGGCTGAAATCATTAACTTAAGAAGCGACGGAGAAGGCTCAGAAGCATAAATCATGTAAAGCAAAGCATGGGTGAAACATACCCTCAAAGCCAACATCAATGCTTTCAGCAAAATAAAAGACGGAGCGGAGTCATCGGTTAGAAAACGAGCCTCATTAAGCAAGAGAGTCACTATTACTGCCGCTGTTCAACCAGGCTCTCGCTTACATCTAGACATACGAGGTGAACAAGCTCCTTCCCGTCTCCCTGGCCAGCTCGCTTTCCCCACACTGCCTTTCTGTTGTTTGGCAGAAAGCAATGGGGAGGTTCATCAGGATGAACAGCCTCTGCTCGCTGTATTTTTCGCACAAGACAACTGGAGCACTACTTCTTTAAGAATAAATTGAGGAAAATGGAATAAGACTGAGTCACGGAGTAAGCTCTCGGGGATAGAATGGTAACGCAGCCACTTGACCTGAACAGGACCCCTCCAAAAAAGGGGCTATGTTTCAAGATCATGCAATAATGAATGGTCCCAAGAAGGTAGATCAGGACCTCCCATTCTTCCTGCCTCTCAGAACAGGGGCAAGGATAAAATTCAATGAAATTAAAAGATGGGAAATTTATACCCAATAAATGGAAATATCTTTTCGTGCAACATGTGATTAGACTGCGGAACTCATGCCACATGTTAAGGCAGAGAGCTTTGCAAGATTCAAAATAGGGACTAGATATTCCTATGGAATGGGAGACTGCCCAGAGTTCCTATCGTTAATGCAAACAGGTTTTGGAAGCAAGACAAAATTTCATGTTTCAGGTCTTAAAACAATCTACGTGGGATTAAGGTGAGACTTTCACAGGGGCCAGATTATCCCATTTCTGCCTATTCTGGGGCCATTTTGGTAATTCCATAACACAGTGGCTGAAGACGGCACCTTACAGACACGCTATAAAAACGCTCCTTATCGCATCAGTTAAAATGGTCAGGGCTCATAGTTTGCAACGAGGCCTGTGGTCAGATCATCATCATCTGTATTTCCATCCGATACCCTAAACAGTATCAGCCAAGGTGATTCCAGTCCGAGACACTTCCCCATTACATTACAATTGGCTCATTCTCCCCGACAGACGGCTCTACCGCAGTGGCCAAGGTTGCGTTTGAGTTCAATTAACGTGGACGTTCACACAAACACACAACATCGATTTGTGCTGAAACATGGCTGAAGACAAACCCTAATCCTGATTTTTTTAAAAAAAGTACAGCTGTGGAAGTGACCTTCACAGCAAGTGTATTCTGCGAACTGTGTCGCAAAAAGTGAGACATTTACAGCCTGCTAATTGCGTTCCAAGTTATTTTTTAAATTACATGTGAAGGGAGCACTCGCCACAAACAAAGGGAAATATAAAGCCCCGGGGACAAATTTCAGAAATGAAGTAAAGCAGAGAACAAATGGAAAGACATTATTTTATTTTTAGCCTGTCTAACTGTGCTTAATTCATTTCAGAGGTCATGGCCTTTAAGTTCAATCCTTACAGTCCAGGGTGTTTTGTTCCAATGTGCTTTTTATAAATATGGCAATTTTTTAGAACATTTTTAAATGATCTAGTTTTTGAGCTACTAAAAGAAACTTTGTGACCTTTTCCCTCTGAGTAGCCTCCTGAAAGCAGAAAGGTTCTGGTTGTTCAATTAGGTATCAGTTTCAATCTGTTGTAAGGGTCCTACTTTTGACCTGTGGTGTTGAGATGACAGGAGAGGAAAGAACTGCTGAAGCGTGAAATTGGTTTAAAAGGGTGAAGGGAAGATCCGCTGGTTTTTCCCCCCAAAATCAATTCACATCTGAAAATACTGACAGCTGGTCTGTAAATCTCTCCTGAAATTTGATCTGTGCCATTGTTTCTCATTCCCTTCACTTCCTGTTCAGAAGCAGCCACAGTAGTACAGTATAACATTACTTGCAACCCTTTTCCTGGATCACAAATGTCACTGGCCAGCGTGGCAATCTTTGAAAAGGAAGGGAAGATATCACGTTATCTTCCATTGCATCTCCAGCACTGAAGAATGAAATGCAATGGCGTACGCGTCAGAGACACTTTGTGGTGCTGTGGTACGAAGGAGAGGCCCATTCAAATAAGGAGGGGAAGAACGGCAATCTATTTATGCATATTGATGATGGCACTGAACTTATATCAGAAGCGATATCTAACTCACTCCAACCACATGTGAATAACTTCTTAGGTTTGAACAAGGTAACTGTACAGAGGGAGAAAGAATGGCCAGAAGAGTCAACAATTCCAAGGAATGCAATGGGAGGATTCACAATGAGGAGGAGGATGCTCATTCAACCCGTTGCCGGATTGGGCTCTGTGGGGGCAGAACACCTGGGATGGTGGTTGGAGATGCACCTTTCTGCTGGACCCTCACCGTTGGCACCAGAGTCAGAAGCTTCACTGAGGAGACACTAAAAGTACCAGCCACTTAGACACAGCAGTGTAATAGATTCATAGATTCGGAGGGCAGAATCTATGGGATCATGTTGAGGGCAGGCCAGAGAACTTCCCAAAGTCATTCCTTGAGCAGATCTTTGTAAAGAACACCCAATCTTGAGTTAAAAATTATCAGTGATGGAGAATCCACCACAACCCTTGATAAATTATTCCAATGGTTAATTACCTTCACAGTTAAAAATGGATGCCTCATTTCCAGCCTGCATTTGTCTAGCTTCATCTTCCAACCATTGCATCGTGTAAGACCTTCCTCTGCTAGATGAAAGCAATAGAGTTGGCTCAGCCAGATGGCTGGCGTTTTCAGTTGCTTTGTGCATTATTAAAACACATACAATAAACTCCCAAAAGCAGGACAGAAAAGTCTCCACTGCTATCCAGGACTTCAAGCAAGTCTAATCTGTTTGCAGTGGTCTTCATTTATAAATAGTTCAAACTCATAAATAACTTAAAGCCAGATGAGGTTTCAATTACAGCTGCAGCATTTAATGTATTACCACTTTTTAGCTTGTCTCAACCAAGTTGTCTCGTAACCAGATAATACACATTCCCCTGGGAACAGAAACCTTGAGTTCAAAAAGCACAAACTGGGTTTTGCTTTAAATAGAAGAATTTTATTTAAAAGCTTTCATGTATACTCCCTCTCTGCATACAGAGTTACCGTGTAAATATGAAATAATACAGATCACAGCTTAGCATGGTCAGAAAGAAATGCTGAGACCAGATTTCCGATAGGTGTGCTTTGTAGCCCACCCAGGAGGTTCTTTTCCACGCTTATCTGGATCAACACCATCCGACTCTCTGACCAACTGCCAGAACACAGCATGCCCAGGGAACTCTGAGCTTCTGCGTAATATACAGAAAAACAAACTAGCAGCAAACACCGCCTCCATCAAGTTATTTTTAATGATACTATTCCGCAGTAAATAAGAGGACCTATTCCTGTGAAGGTTTCCAAGAGTTTAATTATCTTTGCAACCTGTAATGCCAGGTTAGATGCTCCCCAAGAGAAGATTCCACAAGGCACCTATATGCACCTTTAGGTACCTAAACATCTTTGAAAATTTGGCCACAGGTCCTTCAAGCTTTTGTATCTAGCAGATCTCTCTCCTGCATTTTATTCATAGTTTGAAAGAAGAAAGCCTTGAATGAACTAATCTGAAACCACCGGCAATTAAGGGCAGAAGAAAAGGTTTTGCCCACAATGGAAAGTACTGATATTTGGAAAAACATAAATAGCAGCATCTGCTCCACTGTAAAGACAGAAAATCACAGAGACACTTAATGCAGGACATCGTGACATTATTTGATCATTATTTTTAAATCAATTTTTATCTACTCTGGATAGAAATAGGCTTTTGATTCTGAATCTTCTGGCTACTGCCACTTTAAGCTAGGCCCTTGTTATTTTTAAACTCACAGGTGAATCGATGTTCATGTGCCTATTCAAAGGTGAAACCTCAGAAAAGCTGTGTCAGGACAAAAAACTTTTAGAAACCCATACTTGCAAATTCATCAGATTGTGCCTACCCCACAAAGCAGCACGCTGCTAAAAATTCCACTATTGTTCTTTTCTCTTCATTTGGAGAGACAATGCTATTGTTAGAAAGAAAGAACTAATTAGGATTTCTGCGCTAGTTGCAAAGCGCCTCTTCAAAACACTGCTTCTTGGCCAATGCTGGATCTGTGGCTTTTATAGAACTAAAACTGGTTTATGTATGTTTTTTTCCTCCAGTATATTCTGCCACTCTTCCCAAGAATACGTTCCTGTAACATTATAACGTGACAGCGCGGTATAGTATTTCTGTCCCCACCACCACCTGGAAGTTTATTTGCAAAGGATTTACCATATTATATTTGCATATAATGAAAATTTCTGGTTTGCACTGATTCTTTGCCTGCAGGGCCTTAGCTAGCCTTACTTAATGCACTTCGAAACACTTCAATTCACTGCATCATCACCATGGATGTTTGGACAGTATCCAAGGGTGTCTTAAGTTTAGCTACAAAACTGACTCTCAAATTAATTTTCTTGTTATTTTAAAGTAACTGATTGCACCAGACCTAAGATGTAGCATCCAGCATATGCTTGTCTCATCAAGAGCTCAGGTCCCCATGGCAATTTGAGGTACCTGGAGGGAAACCATGCACCAACCTATGGCAGTGGAAGAGCCGTTGAACGTGTGTGACATCCCTCCCTATCGCCATCCATTCCTGGGCCCCACAGCTCTCAAGCTGGGACAGGCTGCCCCTCTGTACAGCATGCTTGTCTATAGATTTCTAACTGGGAGAAATCTCCTACATCCCACTGCCAAGAGAGGACCACACAGCAGGCACTGGAGGGAACCAAGATGCTGGGAAGGAAGGAAGGAAGGAAGGAAGGAAGGAAGGAAGGAAGGAAGGAAGG
>ML685771.1:3634522-3647896 GCA_007922175.1 Pelusios castaneus
AGGAAGGAAGGAAGGAAGGAAGGAAGGAAGGAAGGAAGGAAGGAAGGGCCTGAGGGGCTGCGTGGTGGTTCCGAACCTCTGCTTCCTGTGGGGATTCAGCCATCTGAGATACGGCCAGTGCGGGGCACAGGAACTGGATACAGCTGGATCCTGAGGCCTGGAAATCCTAGCTGCTGTGGGTTTCGTCTTTTAGGTCTCTGTTCTCATGCTCCATGTAGCTCTCCTGTGCAGTTCGTACAACAGTGGGGGCGATGACGCATAAGAGATTGTTTATCGTGGTGCATACACCTGGATGCCAGCTCTCGTGCCTATGCCCAGGGTCCCAAGGGAGATCCCTGCACGGTTCCCACTGACATTAATGGGAGCTGTACTAAGTGTTCACGCACAATGGAACATTTACACCCTGGTCCCACAGGGATAATCATCGTCTTCCTCAAGCAACTTTGCAAAGCACTTGGGGGACCTGGACCAGAATATAAAAAGGAGAAATGCCACCGAAGTCTTTATGGCGAATTTAGGAAGCCAGGAAACAAACAGTGCTGGAACTGGCCTGAAGGGAGAGCAGCAGACACGTGCGTCCTTCTCAGGCCGGCAGAACATATTCGATCTGTTGTGAAAGGAAAGGCCAACCCACTGCTCCAGCAGCTTCTGGTGCTTGATGAAATCATCCAAGAGGGTCACCGCTGCCTGCGTGATTCTGACACAGATTTACCGCTGGGGCCAAGGTGTCATTTGAGTAACATGACAAATTGGAACCGAAGTAAAAGCTCCCAGGAAAGCCCCTTCTTCTCGCTGTCAGAAGATCATTCCAGCTCATGCTGTCAGACTTCAGGGGTACTATTCTCTTGCTGAGATATTTTCCATCCTATGTCAATTCAAATAACCACCAGCTGGCACACAACGAATTGTGACCAGGGTTCAGGCTTTGTTAAGACTTCCCTTCTTAAAACAGTCCTATAGAATTTAACAGGCATTAAACCATTGGGACGCTACAGAGGTTGCTCAATTGCATAGGCTCTTCTGAGTAATTTTTGTAGGCCCTGCAATGGGCACCCTTCCAGGACATGTGCCTGCAGTTACCCCACTTTGGAACGGGGTGGCACCCACATCTCTTGGGGCCCTCCTTCTGGCTGGGTACAACCCTCCTTTTCCTTCTGTTCTTACAATAGGATGGTACCCATCTCTCGTGAGTGCCCCCCAGCCAATGCTTCTTTCAGCGGGTCTTCAGGGACTCAGCCTGCACACACAATGCCCCCTTTCTGGGGTACCCAGTCTTTAGTTCTGTCTCATGACCCTGGTATGGGGCTGTAGCATCAAGGTGTCCTTCCCGGAGACTCTGCCTTCTTTATAGCCCAACAGAGGCCCAACTCGATACCCTACGTTCGTTTCCTTTTGGCAGTGTTCCCTCGGCTCAGTCTTCCACTCACACCAGCATAGCCCATCGCGGTATCCCTGCTCTGGGCTCAATCCCGTGGGCTCAGCCTGCCCACACTGACCTGTCCGTGGTCTTGCTGCTCTTCCAGCCACTGGGTCTTCAGCAGCCTTCCCTGGGTAAAGTCCTGCCTGCAATCAGCTGCCCACAGTCCTGCTGCTCTTCCACTGGTTCTCCCTGTTTGAACTCCAGGCAGCAATTCACTGCCCTCTCTGCCTCCGCTACTTCCTTTAATATGGCCCTTCTTCCCCCGATTAGCTGTTCCCAGCAGCCACACTAGGCTGCTTGGAGGACGCCCCTCTCCCCATTTCTTGCAGGAGGCAGTGAGGCAGGCTGCAAAGCCTCCGGGAGGGGGCATCTGGACCTAGTCCACCCCACAACAGGCCCCTATGTAAAGAATATCTTTTTAAGGGCATTTAAATAACCAATCTATACAATGTAATAGAGAATCATTTCCCTGCTATAGAAGTTGGTAAAAAAGATGCTCCAGAGAGGTTATTATTCTACATTAAATTCTATAGGATTTTCCATAACGGGTCCATCTGATTGAAAATAAGGTTCATTTTCTAGGATTTATGTGCAGAAAGCATAGCTGAAGTAATTACTCTTCTTATTAAAGATGCCACATGATTCTTTAATGAAGTTAAACTACTTAAGAAGTGTCAAAGACATCTGCTTCTACTGTGCCTCGTGTATGCCCCCGCCAAAGGGTCTTGGTAATTCATAACAGGATCAAGTTCTTCATCCTTTGTTTAGGCTCTTCCTCATAGTCCAATTAACGAAAGTATCTTTTGTTTATAAGACCTGGGCACATTGGTGCCATCCCACCAAAGCAATTTTTCTACTTCTAAGTCACAGAGCCTGGCTTTGGGAAATTGTATGCATTTCTTCGGACACAGTAAAACATGGCATACAAACGTTGCTTTCCAAGACACTGTACAGAAACAGATCTTGTTTGAATGGATGATTTAGAATCACAGCTTATAAAATATTTATTAATCTTTTACACTGATCATCCCCTGGAAGCCAAATTGAATCTTACAGCATTGTAATTTGATTTGTGACTATAAATAGTCTCTCTCTTTATAATAATTATGAGAATATATTCAATTTACTACTTTCATCTTATAGCAATTACAACTGCTCACTAGCTACAAAGCACATTCTTTAGGAAGCCCTGAGACATTTCGTGCGAATCACTGTTGTTTTGATATTCTCATCTGAAAACAAACGGATCAGTTCATAAACCCTTAAACAGAAATAAGAAGAAAAATCAAATGAACTGGCACATCAGACGAAGATAAAAATGAAGATCTTCCACATGCTAAATGCTTTTACAAAGCACCAATTGTAAAACTCTTTCCCCAGGACTAATGTCACATTGCTAATAAGAATTTTCAAGGCACTTTTTGGAAGCTTCTTAAAAGAAATGAACAAGCCTGGTGGTATTTCAAGGATGGGCTGGTGCACAAAAGATTGCATCTTTAAATAGCTCTTCTGTGATACGGAGAGACGTGACTGTCGGGTTTCAGAGAATTAGGATTTGGTTTTAGTAGAGTTCTACCACTCGAAGAAAGTTGGTTCCTTGGATTTAGGAGGGGATCGAATTCTGGGTACATAAAGAAATGGGATTTCAGCCAGTGAATTCCTTATGAATCTACTCTCTCTCTCTCTCTCCAGCTACAAAATCAGATTGTTCTGGGGCTGCACAGCACCTAGCACAATGGGTTCCTAGTCATTGCCTGAGGCTCCTAGTGCTATTCCAATATAAATAATGAATGATACGCGTGTTCCTGACACACGCTCCCTACCGAACAATTTAGAATCTTGCCATGTGCGTGGCCATCTCATCTGTCACTTCACCTTCCATCCTTGCCAAGTTCCAGAGTGGGAGCTGTCTCAGTCTAGGTCAGCCAAACAAACAGGGAGTCCTGGGGCACTTTTAAAGATGAACACATTTATTTATCGCATGAGCTTTTTTGTACGTTTCCCATCTTCATGCGTCTGACAAGGTGAGATTTTCTCCCACGAAAGCTCATGCGATAAATACATTTGTTCATCTTTAAAAGTGCCGCAGGCTTCTCTCTTTACTCACTCTTCCTTTATTTAAATTTCTGGCATTGAACATAACACCATAAATTGACATGGTACTTTATAAAGCAAGACACATTCTCAATCTAGAGAGATTATAACCTAAGGCATAAAAAGTCTGAAAAGGACCTGGACAAAGACCTTCAGAGATCACTGTGGATGAGAATGGAGGGGAAGAAATGGAAGTTTCAAGTCCTGAAGAGAAGTGTAGTTAGTCACATTTAACTACTTGACATTTGTGGGTGCAAATAAGCAAGTAGTAATCAATTGGTATTTGCATCCACGGCCCTCTCCAATTACAAGAACATGCGTACAGTTATACGGAGGTGCAAAATGAGCCCTGTATATTTGTACTACCCATCTATAAAACTATTGGGAGCCAAATTCCAGCTTCATTCAATGTTTTGTGCTAAATTAAAATCAATATTCCTTTGATCAATGCCTGATTGTTTCACAGGGGGGCTAGAAGCAGTGGATTTATTTAACTGATCGAGACATTTAAACTACCTGAAGTCCTTTGCGAAAAGCCTACAAAACCTTTGAAAAAAGCCACGTCCCTGAAGGCTGACCTGCTTTCATGCATCCGCTGCCATCCATCTTTGCTAAATGTCCCATTTTTCCCTCTCCGGCCCACTGAGGTTACAGCAAATCCTGCACTGTTCATAGCATGAAAAATAGGGCAACAACTCTCATTACATAAAAGGTCTCAGACGGGCTGCAGGCTGACTGATAGTTTAACACAACAAATGCGTGGCTCCCCTGGAAAGCGCCGTTCTGCTCCAGACCCCATGCAAGACAACACAGCGAGTAGCAGCGGCTCAGGGAACATGCCCACACTAGTTTAGCAATAATCCTGGAGGGGCTCTGGCAGTTTCTGGGGCTAGGTCTTGGCATTTATGCCACAGCCCTTCACCCAGGTGTCGTGGACCCGCTCTGTCCCTTGGTAGGCCAGCGGGGGGACCACGCCTCACACAGACACAATCTCACCTGTGGCATTTCTGCAGGTGCACCCAGTACCAGCCACTGGTGTCCCCACCCACAGTGTACTGGACCAGCTCTGCAGGCCAATTTCTTCCCTGGGGAGTGAGCACGCAGCCCCTTGGTTGCCGGAGCACAGGTGCTGTGGGAGACCCTGAGATGAGTTGTGCAAGATTTCATGGGAAAACCTGTTTGCTCACAGGCTGGGCTCTGGCACAGATATGCCTTCTGAGCCAGGCACACTGAGCGTGGCCTTATCAGCACACTAAGGTTTCCAACCTCTGTCTTGTTGGGGCAAAAGGTTGGCCTCCTCCTTCCTCATTTGACAGTGCTCAGTCCAGTTTCCCTAGAAACGGAGGAAGCATTCCTAGCGCTGTAAAGCAGGGGGCTCCCAGTATTACGCTGGAAAAGAAACTCTTCCAGAATCCGTCTGCAGCTAGTGAGGGATGGACAGCCACTACTCTGCTGCATGCCCCAGCCGCTCAGCGGTGCACGGCGGGAAGAGTCGTCAAGGTTCTGAATCCGGAGCCAAAAACAACTCTCTGCTGGCTAGTAGCAGAAAAGGTTCTGCGACAAACACCTGGCCAATCCTGATCCTTTCCAAAGGGCAGAGCACACATTAGCATGCCCACACAAGGGTCACTGCAAGACACTTCAGTGCATTCTCCAGATTCACATCTTCTGGGAAGAACAGCTGATTGTCCTCTCCATCCTGCCCAGCCGATTCGATAGCTTGCTTTTTCCTGCAAATACAGAATCCCACTGAGATACCGGAAAGTGTTGCATATACACGGGGAGCAAAACATCAGTGTAGACAATAGCGATGGGGATCAGATACAGTCCCACTTGCCCTAGCGCACACAGTTGGCAACCTACCTCTCCCCCTAAAAGCTCTTCAGCTTAACAGCCAGAGGCAGCTCATTTTGGAAATTGAAGACTAAAATTCATACAGAATTGTTTCCATCTGAGAAGTCACGATGGCTCAAGAAGGGAAACTGAACTAAGAAAAATAAAAATCAGAAAACAAGATGTGTAACCCATGGGCTTTGGTGACTGTTTTAAGATAGATGACATCCACTATGGTAGTTGAACATGCAATGAGTGCTGCCAGATGTGCACATGTGAAACTGAAGGTGCAGACAGTATGCCCATGCACGGCGAGTTATACCAAGGGGATGGAAGAAATACTGGTTTTCAGTTATGTTACCAGGCACAAATGCACAGAGAACCAATGTGAAAACCTCAAGATAAGGATATAGCAAAAAATATAATGCTGTGATTTGAACCCAAACGCGGCTCACTAGAAGCAAATGTTCACATGGAAAACCATACTCGCACGGCCAATTAGTGATCTTGAGAACATCTCTGGGTACTTCTGCATCTGAGGATACTCATATTCCTAATGCCCTTGTGAGGGAGGGCAGCATTACCCCACAATACAGATGTGAACAGAAACGGGGTGTGGATTGAGGGCTGGAATGCCAGCCACATGAGGAACAGCTGAAGGAACTGGGTAAAGAGGAGATTAACAGGTGATATGATAGTGATCTTCAAATACTTGAAAGGCTGCCATGAAAAAGATGGAGAAAGGTTGTTCTCTCTTGCCACAGGTGGCGGGAGAAGAAAGAGCGGGCAGAAACGACAGCACAGCAGATTTAGGTCAAACCTCAGGAAAACATGCCTAACTCTAAGAGCAGAAGGACAACGGCACCGACTGCCTAGGGAAGACGTGGAAACGTCTTCACTGTGGGCTTTCATAGAGAGAGGCTGGAGAGCCATCTTCCCCGAATGGTTTAGACACAACAAATCCTCCACCTTGGCAGGGGGTTAGACTTGATGACCTTGTGGTCCCTTCTCATGACTTGGCCAAGGGCAGACAGGAAGTCTCTGGCTAAGGTAGGAATTGAACTCACAGTTCCCAAGTCCCAGTCTTGGGCTCGTTCCACCAAATCAATCTTCCTCCATTTCCAGCAGGCCATGAGTAGTAGACCAAGGAAGGATCAGGCGAGGAGACAACTGCCCATCCACTCCCCGCTAAGTAGGACTGGGGACGTCTGATGTGCCTGAAGCTAGTGTGGTATTTGTTCTCTGGATATAGAGAGCTCTTCAGTCTCAGGGCTGTCAATGTGGGGCACTCATAAGGACTCTATTCACACTAGCATTCAAAAAACCCAGCTCCCCCAAACACCAAAAATAAACTCACTGGTGGGGACATTTAACAGCGTCCCCACCCACAGTGGAAAGGACAGGGTGGAGGCCCACGTCCTTTGAAATCTTTTTTAATCCTCTTGCTGTTAGTTATTCATTAGATGATAAAAAACTAGGGAGACAAAGAAGTGTAACAGCCCTCCGGATCAAAGCACACAATCCTTCAGAACACTTGGGACTGCAGGGCAAACACAAGAAGCCAGTCTGAAGTGGCAATGGCGCGGTAAAAGAGCTGTACATGCTCAAGGAAAGGGGATTTCCAAGAGGCCAGCTCACGATACAAGTAGCAGCTCTCATGCTTTGGGACTGGGATTCGCACGATCAAAGAGAACTCCCCTCATTGGCTCTTTCTGAGACTGCTCCGCTTCCGTTTTTTGATTAGGAAGATCAGCCAGCCAAACCAGTCGGCAAGCTACTCTACTTAGATGGCACTTAGAAATACGGGAGTTTTGCCTAAGGATGGATGCCAAAACCCAACCTTTAACTCACACCCTTCTACAAGCAGTAAAATCCGAAAGCAATTACTAAGGTGGCCATTGGGCCATATTTACTACATATATTGAAAAACAGTCCTCAGATGTGTTAGGAAATAACACCCAGGATGCCTCCTTTAATCTAAGTGAAGATGCTGTAGATTCAAGAGAGCTGTTCAAGGAGGTGGTGAAGAGAGTGAATGTGAGCTCCCGCCAATAGATTCTGCCATAATTAGCTCCTTTGAGCCTAGGGATTTTTATTTGGGGAAAGGTTTCAACGCTGCAGCACCCCTTGTTTTATTACTTCTGCTGCATGCCCCATAAGACACTTGCAGATTTTATTCCCGTCTTCACCACTGGCATTTGAAGAATGACAAATAGTTCTGGTAAATGGGCAGCCAAAAGCAGTCTGCAGTTATTAATCAAACTTAATCCCCTCCACACACCTTTCTAACCCTTAATAAAAGAAGCAAATAGATAGAATGTTGTACAAGACCTAGCGGTCAAAATGGTGTCTCATAAAATAACTGAGAAGGAATGCTGCAGAGCTATGCATCCATCCCTCTCGGAAAAGGCTCTGTCCCTAAGACACTGAACCTTCTGCACAGTCTATTCCAAAGTCTATTCCTCCATGTTACTCAGGACAGAAACCAACTACTTGGTCAAATTCAAGTTTTTAAAATTGCCAATTAAAAAAACCACTCTGCTTTACCTACTAGAGGTCAAATGCTATTTCTGAAAGTGAATATGATTGTTTTCAGAAAGTTTAAATAAGTCTAACTAACTAAATAAAAACACTGTACATCCAGAAGTAATGAAGTTCAAAGCAGATAACCTTGGATTTAGCTTCTTACACAGAGTAATGAAACTCCAGAGGATTGGAAATTCATGCTGCTGTGGAAAATAACTAAATTGCACAGACATAGTGAGAGCTCTCCCTTAGTAGAAATGAACATAAACAAGATGCAAGAATGCAAAGCCAGCATGTATGGCTGGCAATAATTTCCAGTGATTACAGACTAAAATGAAATGTAAAACAACATCCCAGAGTGTCAAATTAGTGAAAAAGTCATGAGCAACGTAAAAAATCCTCATAACTTCCAATAAAAATTATTAAAACTAAATGTAGATCCATCTCTTTATTCAAGTGAAAATGTGGTTTTTGGACAGACACACATGAAGTTTGATGATGTTGGGATAACGGGGTCTACACATTTACCCCAATTGTGAATTCAAACATTAAAAGTCAGAGTACGTCCATAAAATGTTACAATAACCTATAACAAACGTCGATGGGAAAAGATGTAAAAAAGGAGACAAAGATGCAATTAATCCAAACAAACAGGCCTACTAATATAATTCAAGGACTGTCTTAAAATCATGCCCAGTAAACAAGAAATCAATGAGCCAAAATTGGTGTGTAGGAAGTTAGGCTTAATTGGTGGACAAAAGAATGAGGCACAGTAGGGTACTAATACCTCCATTCCCTTCTTGAGTCCTTAAAGAAAGAGACTTTGGGGAGAAAAATTGGCCACTGGAAAGAGCTTCACAAATATGGTTCCACTTGGGACTCTGGCCTCTGCATCCTGATCCCGAGGCGAGCAGGACTGGCCAGGCCAGATGACATGGCCACTTCCTTCCGACTCCCAGCCACCATTCGGTATGGGAGACTTTGTCCTTTTCCCTCCCTGCCTCACTTCTCTCTCCTAGGCCTTTCCTCTTTCCTTCTGTTTCGGACATCGTCCAAGACTATATGTTTCAACACTGCTGTGAGACTATGAGCGAAAAGAGGCAGATAAAGGAGGCCCCTAACCTACCCAAGGCTGACGTCCTGTAGTGGCTGATAATACCATGCGGGGCCTGTGTTCTTCCTGCAGTGAAATATAGGGGGTTCCCCCCCCAAGAAGCAAGGAACATGAACATATTGCATGCTAGCAATGGCAAGGCGCAGACAGGAACTAAACTATGAAAGAGGAAACCTTTATCTTCCCTATCTTAGCCCTGTGATGCAGGCACAAAGCCAGGATTTAAAAAGACGCTCAGCAAAGCTTTGTGGAAGAAGAGGCTGTGCTGCTTCTCCAGGTTAACAAACAAGGAAATTAGACTAACACGGCTACCCCTTTGGAACTTCTCCAGGTTGTTTACTAATAAGAATCTTATCTCCTCTGGGACATAAAATGCACAAACGGTCTTCAGAGAGGAATGAAGAGGGACTCAGGTCTAACTCAGACACACGAAAGGTCTCTAGGACAGAGAGCAATCCTGAATTTCCTATTGTAACTTAGCTGAGCAGCACTTCTTATTGCGGAGCGACTCCACAATTAAGCCTGGCTCTGTCTGATTGGGTGACGTTCAGGTGGGTAAAGTACTGAGAACAGTGAAAACCATGTACTATGCAAAACAATGCTGTACAGCTGAGCAAAACTGAGGATCACAGGTCATCAAATCCAGCTCCCTGCGCGGGACCAAGTAAACCTAGGCCATGCCTGACATGTTTAACCTGCTTTAAACATCCCAAACTCGGGTTTGATGCTGTTTTATGGGTAGGAATGAAAACGGTGCTGCAAATTAACTGGAGAGGAAGAAATTTACAAGGTAATTCATTTCCCCCATCTATCTCCAAGAGGAGACTGGAGATAGATGCTCAATTTGAATCAACTCATATAATTCTGGACAACCTCCCAGTTTACATGCTTGCAGCCTATTACTCATATATGCAAAAAAAGGGAAGAAGAAATGGAGATTATGTTATATATAAAAAAAAGTTTTGTAAAGGTTTTGTGGTGGGCGCGGAAGAAATTTCTATAAAAGGTTTTACTAGATGACTTGGGTTTTATCACTTGCCACTCACAGAAAGACCAACTCAAACTAGAGCCCATGTGACTGATAGACTGAGTTCTTCAGAACAAGGACGTACAACACTATGCTGTTCGCACATCAGGGAACACAAGAGAGCTTTGATCTTGGTTGGGTGTCTAGGCACTGCAGTAACACCACAGACTATCTTACTTTGGAACATCTACCATCCATTATCTTCCAATGCATCACACTGAATCTAAATAAAGATTTCTTCAAGATAGCATTGTGCCCTTATGTTGTTTAGTAATTCTAAACCCTTCATAATTTATTCTTATTGCCCTTGTTGGTCCAAGAGGAGGCTTGTCTCTGTCTCCAGGAAATTCCCCATCCACAACAATTACAAGAAAAAAGCTTCCTGGGCAGAAAGATGGAATGCTACAAAAGCTTTTATAGCTACTTGGTAGGGTTGTTTGGGTTTTTTAAAATAAATCTTCAACTTAAAGCTAGAAACATTTATTTTAAGAACCAATTTCATGCATTCTTCTTCAACAATTACACTCTGCTAATCTGTAGAAAGGGGTGGGAAGCATTTTGCATTGCAAAATACATTTGCTACTCTAGCAAGAAGCATTAATGAGTAGACAGTAAAATTTTCTAACCGAAAGAACTGTTCCTTTAGGACCAAAATCTATACTTGAGTTTGTATCATGTAACATCCCTCTATACTCAGGTCCTTCCAAGCTGAAGTTTAAAAATTTCCAATTAGATTAATAAAAATGGAAGTGACATTTTGAGTACAAAAATAAAGAGGCTGACTTCAGTGGAAGGGCAAGAAAACAAGAGAGATGTACACACCAACCTTCTAAATTAATTGGGGTCCATCATCACATGGAGCTACAACAGCTAATGCAACATGCTAACAGAAACGCAGGTGTGACCAATTAGCATTTCCCCCATTCCCTCAGAGTGGTGATAATATTACCACTTGTTCTGTAAGTCACACAGTGAATGCACTGTCAACCCATCCACACCACACTGAACTGATAGGTCGCTTAATTAAACAAGCTCCTGAATAGTGGAAAGAATTCTATGGGACATTCTGACAGGCAAAAGAGACACAGCCCAGTTTGATGGGTTCCTGGTTTAGATTTCCCTTCATTGCATTCTACACAAAATGTGCCCCTGGTGACATCAATTTTTTAAAATATACTGCACAACCCAGGTAAGAAAAAATAGGATTAAACTCAGGAATAATTCCATCACCTAGATATCTGCAGGAGATATGCAAACTACTGCAGATGGTGTTGATGCTGGTCTTAAAAAGAGGTCTTGCAATCAAAACTGAAGCTTGAGACTGCTTTAAAGAGGAGCCAGTGTATTCGAAGAAGCATACTCCATGCTGATGAAAGTGAGTGCAGAATTTTATTTAATTTAAATCTCACATTGAATAAAAGACTTAGTTCTTTTTAAACTTAGATCATTGGCTTATTTAATTCAGGGAATTGCATAGTGACCACAGGAACACTTATTCATCAGAGGAACATCTATGTTGAAGTTCAAAATAACTCAAAATAACTTTAATCATGTATTTTCTTAAAGGCATACTTTTGGAACAAAATCCTTCAAAGGAAAGCATTGGACATGGCCCATGAAAATAACTGTTGACATCTATACATTTACCACAAAGGCAGTGCAAGATGAAAGCAACTTAGCTGTCTTATGAAATCCATCATTCAAGCTTTCAGAAACAAAACAAAGCAGTGGCGCATTTGACAAGAGACATGTCTTGAACCTGATGGAATATAACACGGAGGATACCTATTCCATTGCCCAGCAATGGCCATGGAATAAAGTGTCTCCTTAGACGTAAATTCAATTGACATGTTCCATATCAAGTGCATTAGGAGTAAGGTACGTTACTGGTGAACAATTCAAGGTACTCAACAGTTCTTCCCATCTCTGTTGTGGATCTGCTGAGTCGCCAGTAGATGCTAGATAATATTGGAATTTCAACAAAACATGGTGATGTTCCCTATCCAGTAGCTTAGCAACTGTTTTTATTTCTTAAGGCTTTTCTGAGAAGGCGGGAGAGCCAGCCCTGTCATGTTGTGTTTAGTTCCGCACCATGGACCGGAGGGGCAAATGACAAGAATTATGACCAGTGAATACAATACTTTAAAGTTTATAGAAGCACTGAAAATATCAGTAGACAGCAACTCTTCCCCTACCACCATCCTCAGGTCGCTTTTCCAATTCCCTGTCCTGGAAGAGACACAAAAAAAAATCTCACTATGACTTGAAGATATTCCAAGTAAACTTGATGCATTATTTATTGCCAGAAGCTTAAAAAAAGATGCTCGGAGATTCGTTTGTCTCTGGAGGTCTCCAGTTCTTTGGCCAAAGCAAAATTCTTCCGACTTAATCAAGAGGAAAACCCTCCCACAAAAGCAAATGGTTTATCCAAGCCACAGAAGTCTTTACTTACCTTGGTACACTAGAGGATATACATTCAGCAACGGGCTGTACAGTAACCTAAAAACGCTTCATGTCACTTCAAAGATGCACAAATTACCACCAGAATGCGTCACCCGAAGAGCGTTGATAAAACATATTTGGATATTAAGTAAGCTGTAAAATCCATTCAAAGAAATATTTACCTATGAATCAGCAGTTGGGTTAATTCATTATTCAGTAGGCTGGTTATTTACAGTGTATTACAGCTTTGTACATTTTTTATATACGTCTCTGTACAGGATTTGTACAGGATCTTGTCTCTGTACAGGATTTTCCCTTAAGAGAAGAAAAATGTTTATCATCTCCAACACAGGGAGGTTGTTTCAGTCAAAAGTAAGATGTTGGAGCGCCGGATGTTATGCTCAAGCGTTCTTCTCATCGGTGGCCTGTTGTGTCTTAGCACTCGGATACAAATTCGAAATGCTCTCTGCTATGGCACAGAAATCTCAAAGGAATCCAACCATGCGTCCAAAAGGGAAACCGCAACCGCATTTTACATTTCATGACAGTAAGATCTTTGCCACACACCTTACACAAATCTCCATCTAGATGATACCAAGCAAGATACTAATGAAAGGCCAAAGATAGCCTGATGTATGGAAGTCCACGTCAAACCACAGCTGTAACATGATGTTTTCTAGTTGCTATGCGGAGACCAGGTTTAAAGCTAACTTTTCTTCCAAAACAAACAGAGACGGTGCACCTCTGACCTGATTCAAAGCCCAATGAGAATTCAGTGGGCCTCTTTCCACTGAGGCTATGTACACACTACAAACTTGTCCCGCAATAAAAACTGTCCTGTCCCACCATGCACTGCTTACAGCCAACCCCTTAGCTCAGCCCTGGGGCTTCGGGTGGCGGCAGGGGCTCCCGCCGTCA
>ML685771.1:3656920-3715297 GCA_007922175.1 Pelusios castaneus
CTCCTCTAGCAAAGCCCCTGCCTCGATCTCAGCCGCTCCAGCATTTATATTAGGACCCCTCTAGCAAAGCCCCTGCCTTGATCTCAGCCACTCCAGCATTTAAATTAGGACTCCTCTAGCAAAGCCCCTGCCTCTATCTCAGCCACTCCAGCATCACCACCCCATGGCCCTGGGAGTCATTCAGCCAAGTTCCACATCACCTTGAGCAACACCAGCGCCTAGAACACCAGATGGTGCAGCGGTAGCGAGCTGGTTTCCTTTTCACCGAAGAAGCAAGAACGGAAGTTCTGTTAGTCTGACGTAGACCTGCTGGCAGATTTGGCACACATATCTCACATGCCTCTTCATATCAGACTGAATATATGTCCAGTCCAGGAATGTGCTGCAAATACAGGCCTGTCTACACTTAAAAGCAGTGTCTCTTTAATGACACCAGCATAATTTGCACCACTCACCCTTAGCACAGGTTCAGTTATACTGACGTAGTACTTACACCACAATAACTTACTCCTGTCTGGTGGAACAAAATAAACTACGTGAGCAATAAAGCCCTTTATGGCTTTTAAAATCCCACCTCTGATTGACACATATGCTAGACCAGGCCTGAGGTTACAACCTTGGGATACTGAAGTTTTACAAAATGGTTTAAGATCGGGAAGCAGTTAAACCACAAGAGAAAGGAACAGTCCTCACCAAAGATAAAGGTTGGAGAAATTGTAGCAAAGATGCAGTATGATACTAAGTTCATTGTCCTATGCACAGAGCTGAAGTTAAGCCCATGAAACTGATTTGGCTCTGCAATTCAGGCAGGCTTGTTTTACGGGCATTCTCAGATTCTTGATCTATCTTAGCTATCAGTACCGCATGGAAAAAAAGAAAGGGCTGAGGTCCTGGATAAATTGGAGACCATTTTACACATGTGGCATGATCAAGACTTTAATCTCAAAGCCTGTGGCCTGCCATCTATGAAATTAACATAGGTGGACTCCTAACCAAACAGATTTGAGCGTAAAAACAGGTGAAGACAAAGTCTCTTGGACTGGTTCGTGCAGATTGCTTCAAAGAAGGTGGCAACTCATTCAGGGAAAACACTTAGTTGCTCAGAAGCAACTTTTGGCAAGATTGCGTTTGGTGTTGAAAGGCGAAGAGCACAGTTGGAGAATGAAAGAGTAGAGATGTAGTATACGGAATTAAACTTGAATACTTTTCAAATAGTGACCAAAACCCAATTCAGCCTATTCAAGCTGGGCAAAAATATCATATATTCAAAAATATTGCCAGGTGTAATAATTTACAAAGTAAGGAACAAGGGGGCCCATTCTTTTCTTTCTATTAGGTAGATCCTGTGTGAAATAGAGACAAACCAGGTCACCACTGTTCTCTGTGGCCACTACAGAAGGCCCAACCTCTCTTCAAGGAGGTTGATCCTGTCCTTGTACCAAAGCCATGCTTTGTGACACATTCTGGAGTCTCTAAAATGGGTGCTTATTGATCAAATTAAGAATTTGTTCAAGCTGGCCTACTTAGTCAAATGGGTTTGTCAAACCCAGCAAATGGAGGAGCGACCTAAAAATTAGAGGAATCAACATCATTCTTGACTTTGTGGTTGTCTAGCAGCCCAAGCAACAGGAAAAAATCTTTACAACAATGGATTTTTATTCAAAAGCTATAAATTAGCATAGTGAATTTTATTGTACAATTATTCTCCATGAGGGACTCCAGCAAACAGCACCTATAGATAAATAGTTAGGGTACTATCGATTATTAGTCAGCGTGAAGAATGGAACATTTTGAATGCTACAGATTTTATTACACTCTTTTTTACTAATACACAAGAACTCAGAAGACAGACTTCAACAAGCAAATCACCAAACTGCCTGTCTATAGAAATACCAATGTCTATTGTTCTGGTAGGTTATTCAGTCAATTTAGCAAGCTAAATGGACCTTCAACCTTTGTATAAGTCAAAGACTTTTCAGACATTCTGAAGACAAATGATAGATTCCTAGGCATTGGGGAAGGCGGAAGGTTTTTTCTTTAGTTTGTTAAAAATCATTTAATAATGAAAATCACTTTTACCTTTTCTTACTGCACCAGACACACTGAAAAGAACTGAACCGTGAATGCCACACTCAAATTTATGACACTCGCTACACCCAAAACCAGCTTACGGCCATAATATTCACCAAGTCTCTGTGGGGCTGGTTCAATTCAAGTTTCGGCTAGGCATTTGCAATGCGCTCACCAGGGTGGTACTGTCTTCAAATTTTAGGTTAAAATTCACTCAAAATTGCTCTATCCTCTCACTGCACGTACCAAAACAACTCACTGATTTATAATAAGTTAACAAACAGCACTGTGCGAATGGCTCTCCCACATCTAAACAGTGCTCTCCTGCAGTTAACATGACAATCATTCAACTCTTACACCTAAAACGCTTAACAAATGCCACTCTGATCTAATAAGATGTGCCCACAACAATACATATAAATTGAACTAAGTCCTGCACAGAGGAGTAGCTTTCAGCTGACTTGGCGGGGTTCTAACAGGCAGCTGATACCCAAGCTAAGCAATAGATGCTTCTCTTCACCAAGAACTCTCCCCACCTATCAAGAGATGCTTAAAGTGACATGATGAATATGAAAATAGCCAACTTGGACCTTAATGTGCAGCGAAGCAGCTGCTGCTTGCTTTCCCACCTAAAAATACACAGCAGCGTATGCCTATATGGATCTGAGGGTGAATAAGTATGAATACCTTAAATAGACAAGTTTCTGCATAAATACACCCACTGCGCTGCTTCTGTGCTTTAAGTGAGAAATAAACAGATTCACTAAAAATCTTGAGATTCAGGCCTATCTCCAAGCACAGGTTAGTTTATTAGGAGTGTGTATTTATTTGTATATCCACATCACACATGGCAGAATGCAAATCACAGTGAAGAACACAAGTAGCATTTTTTTCAACTAATGTAAATCTCAGGCCATTTTGTATCATGTGTATGAAATTATACTGCATTATTTCAGGACATAAAATTCATCCTTATAAGGAAGCTTCATGACTTATGAATGCAGCTATAAAAGTTATGAAATTTTAAATTTAGAAGCAAGGATAAATAATTCTTTAATTCTGGATAAC
Organism: Pelusios castaneus; assembly: GCA_007922175.1. Classification (NCBI taxonomy): domain Eukaryota; kingdom Metazoa; phylum Chordata; order Testudines; family Pelomedusidae; genus Pelusios; species Pelusios castaneus. Next base: position 3,660,059 of record ML685771.1, read on the forward strand.
ACATACACAGCCCATGCGTTGTTGGTACAAGCTTTTGGAAAGGCTGAGGTATTTGAAATTTTTAATTCATTGGAATGAAATCTAAGATTAGCTCTTGGTTATGGGATAGAAATCCTCAGATGGAAAATCCACAGCTGGATAGAAATCTGCAGAAATCCAAGGCTGCCTGTCTTTACCAACAACTTTCTAGATTTTAGTGGTTCGCTTCTTCTGTTACCAAGAGTACTTGGGACTGAATTTACTACTCGGGCTGGTTTTTTCCCCTTTAATGTTTCTTCTCTCGACTGAATAAAATAAAATAGAATTTGAACAAAAACAAAAGAAATCCTATTGCTCAGTTTCCACTGCTCCTTGTTAGTATAGTCTCCTTCTCCAAAAGAAAAGCAGATGGTTACAGCTTAAAACAAAATTAAAACAAACGAGTGAGCACTAACATTTTATATCCAATATTAAGAGGAACACTTCAGTCCTTGGTTAGGAAGTGCTGGAGACCATCATGGATGCCAGAGCATTCAATATTCCCATACTCTAGGGAAGAGACAGAACAAATATCCTTCTGCTCCATGGGCTGAATCCAGATTTCACCACTTGAGAAAAAGAGCATCTCCAGCAGCAGTAGAGATCACAGGGACGCATTCTTCAGCAGGTCGAATCCCACGCACCAGAAGACAGCATGTATACACACCAGGTCACAATACAGAACCCAGGACTCAAACCATCTATGAAGTGCATTATTTACAATAGACAAAACTCCGCCATTAAAATTGCAGTTAACATTTGGCGCAAGCTTGTCATCCATAGGACCGAAGCAGAGTGCTACTCTTTCACACCGGGGTTGCCTGACAAGAATACTTCGTCTTTTACAGTGCAGCAGAACAAAGTGGTGCAAAGGGAGGTTGGGAACGAGAGAGAACAAAGACCAGGAGTCCCATCTTGGAATAACCAGCAGATATTTCTGCAACACAAGTGAAGAGCACTAAGGCAAACAGTTGAACCTGTTTGATGGTACATCCTCCACTTAACCAAGTGGTTGGGTTCCATTATAGAGCCACTTTCCAAATGATCACTGAAGTAATAGAAACGAGAATAACGGAAAATGTCAGGTCTCTTTGAGAAACAAAGAAGCCCTCTGAGGAAGAAGGGGGATGCAGCCTTTTTTAAAGTTTCAAAACAAGATTCCCCCGTAGCATTCCAGGCTATCGGCTCCTGAAGAGAGAGTGTTTTGGGTATTGGGTGTATTGGGGGTGGAGGAGGGATGGGAAATCACTGTGGAGACAAGCTGAAAATAAATCAGTTTTGTCCACAGAGAAGTTATATGATCAGTAAGAAGCATCTCAACCATTCTGTGCAAGCATTTTTCCTTATTTTGGATTCTCTGCTGCCATTCTGCCTCTCTGTATCCTTGTCAGTCAGTGGCTAACCTTGTCAGGGGGAAGAAAAGGCTGGAAAGTGACAGGTTTGACAACCTGTCGGATGCCGGGTGCTCTCCTCTCTTCCTGATCCGATCGCTATCAAACACCGAACTGTTGTTCCTCCACAGAGGAGTGCAACTTGATGCCTACAAATCTCAGCCTCGAAAGACAGCAAATCGGTTTAGTTGCCGAGATACGTGCTTTGTCCCTTCGATACACGTTCTAGATTTCCTTGTTTAGGAGCTGATATTTGACTCAGTGTTACAGAGTGGGAAACGCCTCTAAAAGCTCCAAATGTATTATTTACATGGGGATTATTTTTCAAGAAAGTGGAAATTGGAGATAGAGCTGTCAGATGTGGAAGGGCGAGGGAGCAGAAGAATCCCTTGGCAGATAAGCCCTTTCTCAGTAGGCTTCCTGTCGCTTTATTTAACAGGAAGCTTCTTTTCTTTGCCAGACCACACAACCTAGATGTTCATCATTCTATGACTCAGAAATCCTGATGCACTGGGTTCCGAAAATTCACCCAGCCTGGTCCCAAATTGGGGGTGGTCTATTTGGAAGCCTGCGTTGGACCGGTATTTAGACAGAATTAGACAATTTAGACGGAATGAACTGCCCTGTGCAGGAAGATAACGGTTACCTTTTGAATCTCCAGTAAATGATTCCTCTCTCTCCCTATTCAGGAACTCTTGGATCTCTGTATACAAGCCTGTAATAACACATAGGTTTAAAACCCTGCCCGTTAGGTCTTTCCGTTCCATCATGCACTGAGAGACCAAAAGCATGAATAGTTGGGAGACGAACCCCCTTGTCATCAGGAGTTTAGATGTAACACAATATATTCAGAATGACAGTGTATTTGAAAAGGCAATTTGGCAAAGAGACGTGAAGGACAGGCTCCAACTTGCTCTTGTATTGCTCTGTCCCCAAGGATCTTGATTATCCCAGTTTGCAGGTCTTCCTTGCGTTATCTTCTGAATTCCCTTTGCCCTGTGAATTTAACCCCGATTCTGCATTGCTTTAAAATGAAGAGCTGTCAGCTGGAAAGTGAAGATTTTGCTTATAACAGGGTTGACCAGTTCTTTAGTTTCAGTTTTGATTTCTGAGAGATAAACTGGCTTGCCCAGAAGGAACATAAAGAGAAAACTCACTGGAACTAATGGAGTGTGCAGAGGCTCTCTCCTTGCTTTCAGTCAAAGAACAGCAAGCTTGCAGAAAGAGAAGAGACTTGAGTGGAGCCACAAGAGCAAAGAGGAGCAGCCACATTTAGACGCTAGGCCCTCTTCAGGAGTGCACTTAGGCACATGCTGAAAAGTTAAGCACGACATGCTGAAATCCCACTGAAGTCAACATGTTTGAGTTCTTAAGCGCTTTGCTGAAGTGGGGCACTGGGATATCAAGAGCAGGCTTGTTCCTGTACTCCCGGGGCCTTCAAAACACCTTCCTGAAATTCATGTTGGAGGTGCAAAGAACGCACGGTCAGGCCCGCGACATTCGTAGCATTTGTGAGGGAAGACATCGTTGTGAAAACTCTGTTTTAGGAAACAAGCAGTTAAAGTGATTTTGAAATGTTTGGGTTTGTACTGTGAAGACTTAAATGCGCTCAATCTATAACACTTTTTAATATTTAGCATCTTAGCACCCAACACAATACTTGTTAAGATGCATAGAAAGAGCCACCTGGGTAGGTCCATTTACAATTGGACCATTATGATAAGCAAAGTGGTTTGCAGGCCCACAGTCTTAGAAGTTTTATTTTCAGCAAAAGCTTTGCATTTCACTTTCAGTTTATAGTCCTACCTGGACATATGAGAGATCACTGCAAATGGCAGCATTTGGCAAGTGTTAGGTACAAAGAAAAGTGACTGTATTTAAAAGTAAAAATTCACAAATCTTAAGATTAGTGAAAAATTTTAGTAAGAAACTGCAAAGCAATGAACTTTAAATAAAAGATGGATCGCTTACAGCTCTGTTATCACCAAAAGGTTTTCTGTCTTTGGTTATCTTTTCGTAATTGGTAGTTTAGTTGAGTTCTTAATATGCTTTCAGGGGAATCATTTTCTCTTTTTAGGTTCTGAAGAGAGGATTATTTTTAAGCAAATAAAAAACCTTTTAAAACTGATTTCTCTTTTCTGAACAGTGTGGAAAGATATTCCTTTTAGAATGTTCCACGCTTGAAAAGGTTACTGTGGCCTTTCAAAATACCACACATGGTGCATTCTGTATAACATTAATGACTTTGAGGATGCATTGATACTTTCTAGTACATCTTAACCTTTTAAAAATTGGGCCTCCATTGTTTTACCTTAATATGCAGTTTGTTCACCTTATGTCATTTATGTCTTGCAAAGGCCAACACGGTTGAAAATATATATTACATGTAAAACGATTTGTCTTACATGGTGTAGTTTAGGAAATATAATTGTGTAATTACATAAAAATACAATGTGCTAACTGCCCACCCGAACCTTGGTCTATCCTATCACTATGACAAGCTTCTAAATGGTAGTGGCTGAATAGCTCACACACTCTCAAGCATATTTATCAAAGTTTCCTTCAAACTTATTTGTTAAAAAAAAAATAAAGTCCAACTCAAGCTTCGTTTTTATTCACTGTACAGAAATTCACCAGCCAGCACAAGCAACAGACTGGTTCTTGGGAAAAATCAATAGGAAATCAACTATGATTAATGCTGGTTGACAATTTTCCACATTAATCACATTTCCATGCTCTCAGGAATGTGAAGTGGAAAATCTATACTCATAAAAGCGTAATTGGGAACATTCTTCCAACTTACACGGAGATGCAGGAGGCCTAGGTCTCTTCGAACAAGCACTTGAAACCACCAAATATTTGTTTTGTTTTGTTTGTGCAAAAAAAAGATGTACAAAAGAGCTCCTGTTTAGACAAAGGAAAACGGGAAAGAAAATGGCTCCTAGGTGCTCTCCCACACCGGAAGTAATTCTTTGTTGTTCAATAAATGACCACTTTGACCTCTCCGGATATCCCCAAATTCTAGCATTTAGTGCCACTGTAACAAATTAATAAAAAAGACCATTCAAGTTAAAATACGACCACAGTAAAGAATGAATGGCTCTTCTCTTGGGATTGCATGGCAAGCCGAGGTTTCTTCATTAGCTTTTAGAGTAAATGTCCCTTGTGGAAACCAAGCCCTTCACCACTTGAGGGAAAAACCTCCTTTATTATCCACCAAGGGCAATAAAAATGTCTTTGCAAATTCATGAGCTGAATACTTCAGAGGCCTGGTTTCCTCCACAGCTAGTGAAAAAAGGAGGCTAACATTGTTCTATAAGGATGTATACCAAAACACAGAGAAAGGGATTTACTACATAGTTTTTCTTGACTTGATATTCTGTAAATGTATACCTAGGCCAAAATTCTGTCCTGATTGCCAAAAAGTATGCGAAGCACTTTACATACAAGACTGAAGATGGCTTCGGTGCCCCAGAGAGCTTACCAAATAGAAAAGTGTCATAAAATCCAAGTGTCAAATTTTAATATAGGTGGCATTAAACAGACTGATTCACCCCTACCCTGGGATTTCAGACTGAATTTATTCAAGTCATGACAGCTATTTTCCCCATTTCTCTCCACATTAACATTTATGACTCTCTAGAATTATTCAAAGAGGGTGGAAATAAAAAGCAACTGATACACATTTGAGTTAATTTAAGCTCACCCTAGTAGTGATGGGTTTAAATTGGCTAGTGCACACCACCTCCAGTAAGTTTCTAACAAAAAAGTTACCATGCAAAAAAGAAATCAAGTTTACAGGGCCAATACTTACACGCCTTACTCAGGTAAAATTTACTGACTTGCAAGTAAGACTCCCACAGGGCTGCCCCCCACACTCAATAAACAGGGATACATATGTCCTGAGGTGCATAGATATGTTCTTGTTAAAAAAAATAATATTGCAAGCAACTAAACTATAAAGAATTTCACAGTACAAGGAAAAAGCAATTTACTTGTTACTGCTTCCATTTGTTAAATCATTTAGCATCATATATCAACACTAACTCTAAAATCCAACAACAAATTGCCCCACATAATTCATAATTCTTACAGGGGATTCAGGCAATTCTTACAAGGGATTCAACTACTGTTTCTCTACTGAGGACTGGAAACCAATTGCAGAAAAGAAGGTCCAAAAGACCAGAAATCTGAGACCTTCATATGTAGTATTTTTTCTCCACAATGTCTCCTGAATTGAAGAGAAATGAAAACTAACTACTCCCATTACATAGGCGTCCCGCTCCAAATATTGATCCAGTGGTACTATCTGGAACTATCCTGTTCTGGCAGCAACGGTCAGGTAATGTCAAAAGTCTCACCTGTCACACTGCTAAAGTTCAGTTCCAAGCGGTACTGAGTCACCGTTTTCTGAGTCGAGACCTTTGTTACAGAACGAGCTGGCGCATTCGTTATCACTCCTGTCCATTAGAGCAAAAACAAACCTACTTCATCCATGAGTAGTGGCGTTTTGAATAAAGCTTAACTCACTCCATGATGCCCTTTCGCTTTACACCCTTCTGTGTGGTCATTGTAGGGACACCACATCCCATTTCAATATCTGGGAAGATAAGTCCTGACACAATTGTTCCTCTCTTCTCCTCATCAGCCCTGATCACACGAGCCCACCCTTTGCTTGAATCTAAAACCGTGCTACCTCTTCATATACACTTCCTTATATCCTGCATTCACAGATGAGCCTGCCCTGTTTTGTAAGATCTATTGCTTAATTAATAAATTCATTGTAGGCAATTAAGGGCCTTCTGAAAGGAGAGAATATCTATTTTTTTCACATGAAAGCCCCTGTTTCTCTCTAGCAAAACTATATTCAGGCCATAATTAAGTGCCTGTTTGGTATAACACGGTATATTTCTGCTGCAATTACAGGTTTTATTGTGGTAAATTGCTGCACTTCACACAAAAACTATTTTTGTGATCATAAATTCCTTTGTTACCAGACTGCTCTGTGCGCAGCACGATAAACATCAGAATTTCCTGCATGCAAATATCTCATATTATTAGCAATACAATAGCAACTATTTTGTAACACAGTAGAAAGTAAAGGCCCCAACCCAGACTGAGGCCACAGCGTGCTGGTCACACCACATACACAAGAAATCCCTCACTAATTGCTTGCAAACTACATAGGCAAGGATGTGAGAAAAGAAGATTTCTTTCCCCCGTTTTAGAGGAGGGAAAGAAACGGTTACTTACCTGTAGCTAGTGTTCTTCAAGATGTGTTGCTCCTGACCATTCCAAGTTAGGTGCGTGCGCGCCGCGTGCACGGACCACCGGAACTTTTTCCCCTAGAGTACCCGTAGGGTCGGCTGAGGCGCCCCCTGGAGTGGTACCGAGGTGCCACTCTATATAAGGCACAGCCGATCCCAGCTCCCCAGTTCCTTCTCCCCTTATTCCGAAGCAGGGCAGGAGGGGGGGAATTGGAATGGTCAAGAGCAACACATCTCGAAGAACACTAGTTACAGGTAAGTAACACCGTTTCTTCTTCTTCAAGTGATTGCTCCTGTCCATTCCAAGTTAGGTGATTCCCAAGCCTCACCTTAGGAGGAGGGTTGGAAGTTACAGCCTCGCTCAGTGCAGGACCGCTCTGCCAACTGCTGCATCCCCCCTTGACTGCTGGACGATCGCGTAGTGCGCAGCGGTGTGGACGGAGGACCACGTGGCCGCCTTGCAAATGTCCACCAGCGGCACCTGGGCCAGGAATGCGGATGATGATGCCTGCGCCTTAATCTCAGGCAGGCGTGCCCCAGCCAGGCTGTAGCATTCACAGATGCACGCCACAATCCAGGAGGAGAAGCGTTGGGTAGAAATCGGCTCACCTTTCATCCTGTCCACCACCGCAACAAACAGCTGGGAAGTTTTGCGGAAAGGCTTTGTCCTGTCTAAATAAAAGGCCAGAGCTCTGCGCACATCGAGCGTATGCAACCTACGTTCCCTTTCTGAAGCATGTGGCCTGGGGTAAAATACCGGTAGGAAGATGTCTTGGCTAGTGTAGAACTGTGAGACCACCTTCGGTTGGAAGGCAGGATGCGGACCCAATCGTACCTTGTCTTTAAAGAAGAGTGTATGGAAGCTCCGATGCCAATGCCCGGATTTCAGACACCCTCCTGGCTGACATGATGACCACCAGAAACATGATCCGTGGGTAAGTCTGGTACGAGGCCCTCGAGCGTAGCCTTGAAAGTCCTTCTTGTAGCCTCGGGTCTGGCGTGAACTGCCCTGCCTCTGCCCAGAGGGGTGACGGTCGTTCCTCTGCCGTTTTGGCCCCTCCCCTCCTGCAGTCCGAGTCTTGGCTGTGCTGGTAGGGGCAAAGTGGAGGCTGGGGTTTGAAAGGCCATCTCCACGAGGCCAGCGTATGTAGCCCAAGTGACTTTAAAATGGCCCTAGAGTCTTTCAAAGTCTGCAGCTTCGAGTCCATCTGTACGGAAAAGAGCTCCGGCCCTTCAAAGGGGAAGACCTGTATGGTCGTTTGCACCTCCTGGGGGAGACCAGAGTCTGGGAGCCAGGAGCTTCTCCGCATGGTAATCCCAGAGGGCATGGCCCAAGAAACTGCATCAGCCATGTTGAGGGCTGAATGGAGGAGCGTTCGGGAGACCACTTTGCCCTCCTTGAGCATGGCCACGAACTCGTGCTTTGACTCTGGGTCCACTTTGTCTGTGAATTTTTCCAAGGACGCCCAGGAATTGTACACATATCTGCTAAGGATCGTCTTACTGAAAATAGTAGAATTTCTCCTCCCATCTGCCGTAATTTTACTCTAATTGTGAGCTCAACAGTGAAAAGTAAGTGGAAGTGCCACAATGATGTGACATAAAATGTCACAATACCCTGTTCCAACCAGTGTTGATGGGAAATGGCACAAAAGGGAGACAGACCAGAGTACTCCAAACCAAAACAGTCTTCTGATGGACTTTAAGGACTGTGCTGAGACCGTGTCTGGTAAACAAGAACAGTGCGAGACTGGAAATCAATGAACCAAAACTGGTATGTCTGAAACCAGGCCCCATTGGTGGACAAAATAATGAGGGGATGGGCTATTCCACTCACCACTCCCTTTCAGGGTCCTTAAAATAAACAATTTTGAGAAGGAAAATAGGCAGAAAGAAGGCAAAGGGGGACAAGTGCTGACTGAAAAAAGGGAAAGGAACAAGCTTCATCATTGTGACTACCACCGCCACCATTGACTGGGACCATGGACTCCGCCGTAACAGCATTAGGCCTTCTTCATCCTAATGCTGAGAGATATCCTGATCAGGTCACGCACAGAGAGGGACCCAGATGACATCACCACCTCCACTTCTGAAAAGTGTTTATTCACCATATCTGAGCGGCTAAGATTATAACTTGGCTCCAAGGAATGTGCCTACACAGAGCTTCTGCCTACGCCTTTGAGGGAGAGAGAAGAGAAGGTTTAGGAGTCTCATGCATTAGGCACAGCACCGGACAAATTCCCAGAGGGCATCTGGAAAAGCTCCCTCTTTACAATCACTGAGTCCACCTAGGGGTGCTCTGCACTTTTCAATTTAAAGCTCTTTACCCTCTTTTCAAGCCCTGGCCATTTCAGCTGCACCACCTCCAAGACTCAGAAGTCACACTTCACAAAAAGGATATACGGGGCCAAGAGAGAGCGAGAGATGCATTTGCTAATCCAGAAAAGAAATACAATATTAATAAACTACTAATGTGTGATTGGTTTGTGATCAACCAAACACCTCACCTACCAGGAGCACCAATATAATTTCACAAAGAAATCAGAATTTCATGTTTTAACTGCATTTTATTCAACCCTTAATTTAACAGAAAAAACAAAGAACATTTGGACTAAGCAAGCACTTTCCACAGAAAGATCTCAATGTGTTTTGTATGTTCTCCTTTACAGTTGAACACTAATGATGCACAGAGAGAGACATGAAGAGACTTACCTGGGTCACACAGCAAGTCAGTGGCAGAGAGGCAAAAAATGATCTGTTTTATGGGGAACCATACGAGACCTCCAGGGCTGCTGAATAAATTAGCTAGATTTATTTTATAAGACCTCCAAAGAACATGTACTTTCATCTCATTATTCAGTGCTTAAAATATAAAATTAAAGATAACACGTATAATTCTTACTCTAGCTACAGTGCGAACAACCCCACACTCTCATGTTTTAGGACATCCCATTAACAAGCAATAATTCACATCAAACCGGATGAAATGTTGCTCCTCAACAAGAAAACATATATAAATAGTATCCCCTACCTCCCATACAGCTTAACTTTCATAAACGGTGAGAAAGCTCACAAGCATTGAAAACTTGTACAATGAAGTGCAGGATATTGTTGAACACAATAATTACAGTAAACTGTGCCCGAAGTGGAAATTGACTTTAAACATTTGAAAATGATGCTCTGCCCTACTGTCAAAAGCTGAGCTTTTCGTTCACGTGCTTAAAACAGGACTGTGAAACCATCTCTTGACATTTCAGATGATGAGTAATAAACCATCATGTGATTGCCAAAGGAAATTATACCCTCACTATGATAAACCTTTGTAGTCTAGAACGAAGAAGAATCCTCAAGCTCTTGGAAAAGTAAATGAATGTTACATCCATTACTACAGCCTTTTTACATCAATGCATACTTATGCCGTGGACAGGATGACTTCTATTCAAGAGCTTCTTTGTACTCTATCCTAGGTGCAACTTAATTACACTTCCAACATTTTTTAAAGCGAATTGGCCCCCTAATTAAGGAACAGTTTGTGAGCAAGTGCCCTTAAAATGTTAACAGCTGAACTAACGATAACAATTCTGTCTGCAGCTATAATGGCTTCTCATTAGAGTTTCTAATTAAATATTTTCCAAAACTATCTGGGGAAAACCCCCCACGAACACTCTTATTTATTTTTTTCTAACTGCAGAAGGAGAATGCCAAAGAAACAGCAAGGAAGTGGCGGCTTTTCTCACTTGAAGTATTTGCTACCGTGAGCCATGCTCAGGCCTGATGCGCCTCCCTACACAGCAGAATTTACCGTCATTAATCTGTCCACACAACAGGAAAAGACTCACTAGAACTCAGACCTTGGTGAAGGTGCTCCCCGTGAGTGTCCTACCATTGAATGAGAAAAGCTTAAACCTCTTACACTTATTTAGCTGACAGTTCTTTATGCTGCCTCTCCATTATGCCCCTCCAGCTCCTTTGTAGGACAAAAGAATGATTTCTTATCTTCCCACAACTAAGCTAGCAGGGACAGATATGCTCCCCTAAACATACATGGCCTAAAGTCTGCAAGACAAGGGAAGGCAGCTTTCTCTTTCGTTTCCTTTATAATGAAAGCTTGTGTGCATATGTAACATCCACAAAGGTATGACACTCCGATAGCATACTCAACTGCTCCATCCTAAACTGTAACCTGCTGGCTATTCCAGACCCAAGTCCCTTGACCATATGTTGCTAATCACACCAAACTTGCCCCCCAGCAGATATTTTGCCTGATGTACAAATATGGAGTATCCAGAGCCCATGTAAATGAACTCACTGTCACCTGAACAGATGTAATTAAGACCACTGGTCGGTAAAGACAGACACAGGCTATGGCCCTACCAGGTACTGTTCATCACTGAAGGATGTTTCTGCAGATTATGACATTGGGGTGATGTCTACACTAGAAACAGTTAAGTCAACTTTAAGTCAAGTCAACTTAATAAGATCGACTAAGTCGACCTTATTAAGTCAACTTAACAAAGTGGTTACCCTGAACGGGGACTTAGTAAGTCGACCTAACTACCCTTAATAAAGTCGATTTAAGGGTTAATCCATGTCCACACTGTGCTTAAGTCGATCTAAGGACTTGACTAAGGGTTAGGTCGACCTAACCAGCGGTTCTTACTAAGCTTTCATTAAGTTGACTTAAGGAATTTCTTAAGTCGACTTAAGGAAAGCCCAGTGTGGATGGGGAGTAATTTAGGTCAACTTAAGGCTACTTAAGTTGACCTAAATTGCCAGTGTAGACATACTCAGTATGTTTAAATAACTGGCATCGTCAAGGCAGCCGGGTGTCCTACATCGGGATGCTGAGAATTCCCTCTTTGCAATAGGGGCAGAGCTCTCATTTCAACCCTGCCAGTCAACAGGCCATGGCCTTGCTTTGCTAGACCTACAAAATATCTGAATCTCATCTCAATTTCAGGCAGGTTTAGCTTCTGTGTTTTTCAGGTTAGTGTTTTATTGCTGAACAAGAAGAGAGGAGGAAATATTTCTCTGGAAAGACCCCTTTAAACAAAAAGTGAGGGTGGTCTGAAGGTATGGATGGGTTTAAAATGTTTCCGTATGTTGGGAGATGGATTAATGGGCAGAGAGTGCAGGTGAGTTAATCAAAGTTAATATTCTTTGATCCTTTACAAAATGGCTCTGAGATTTACTGTCCAATATTGGAGTGTGCAAAATAAACATACGCACAGAATAAACACAGTTTGTACATCAAGCTTGTAATGTAGTTCACAGTGAATGTAGAGCGATAATGTTCTTTTCACAAAGTAATTCTTTTAGAACTGAAACAAATGAAATGTGCATGTTAGAATTTAGAAATACAAGGAAATACAAGAATAAAATTCTCAGCTGTTATAGGCGGATACTGGATACAATTCGTTTCGCTTTCCTTTCTATTACCCTTTTTTTTTTTTTTTTAAAGGCAATGTAACTGTAATCCAGTGTGACCGACATGAACAACAGTCAGTAGCTCTCGTACACTAAGCCACTGGCTGAGCAACACAAGCACACCCTCTCTTTTTCATCATTTGGAATCGTAAAATTAAGTCTTTGAGATAAACCAGTCATGTTCACTATTATCCCGAAAGTGCTTTTCCTTGTCTACGCCATGCAGTAACGGAAGTCCCTTTTTACCATCCCCCAAAAGCTATAGGTACTGGCATGGTTCAAACATTCAGAGTTCTTACTTCCTTAAAAATTACTCTTGGCCACTAAAGGTGCAAAATGCAGTGAAATCCCTAAAAAGAGATCTGACACCTTTGCTATCTGATTTGAGACCAGTTAAGCTCTTTGGACCAAAGTCATATTTCATGAAAAATCAGTATCCAACTCTGCTAGGTAAAGAAAGCTGCTTACCTAGACCAGGTCTGAATTTACTGCCTTTTCTTTACGCTTCAAAACATTTAGGCCTTGAGTCTCCTTTTCATCACACCAGCTTTACAAGAATATAACTACAGTGAATTTGGAGTTACTCCATTTATACCAGCCTAAGGATCTTGAATCGTCACTGGCGGTACCCAAGTTTTTCAAGTGTGCAGACACCCTTTCAACCCTCAAATATTTCACGGACCACCACACCACCATTAGTTGTTTTTTACACACCGTTTTTATGGAAATAATATGCACTCAGTAATAATTCGCAATCCACTCACCTTCTATGAAATTATTTTTTATTTGAAATTATACATTTCCTTGGTGTGGATGTTATTTTTCTCTTCCACAGACAACCTGCAGCAGTCTTGCGGACCGCCAGGGATCTGCGGACCACAGGTTGGGAAACGCTGATCTAAATCAATGGTTCTCAACCTTTTGCAGGTCGTGACATGCTTGGCGGCAATCACAACCATACAGGACATACCTCCTCTCTCAGGCCGAATCCAGCCACTGCCCTGGCTCTCTGCGACACACTTACTACTGTGTGGAGACACAGTAAAGTGTCCGGACACAGTGGTTGAGAACCAGTGATCAAGATTATGACCCTGGAAAGTCACAGCTCCATTACCGTGGATTCAGGCTTCAAATTAAAGCTGATTTAATACCCACAAATTGTCAAAACCCCCAGGTGGTTGGATTTCAAAGTGCTATTCACTCTGAGGATTAAAAAGGCTGGCTAGAAACCAACATGAAACCAACGGAGTTTGAGAGCAAGTTCATTCAAAAGAGCCAAAGTTGGGAGGTCTGCTGCCAGGAAAGGCTCCAAAGGAGAAGTGCCCCTCCAGCTTCCTTTGTTTGCAAACTGAAACTGACAAAAATTCTTTACAATTTTTAAAATATGCCCTGGCGGCAGCCAGCCTAGATAAAGAGAGAGATTTATTTACACTGAAATTCAATTAGATTTGTGGTAATTAATAGAGTCCTTGTGTTTATTACGCCAATACAGAGCCAATTGCAGGATCAACACAAGTCATTGCTCCAAACTAGGAGAGGAAGCACCACGTGTTAATAAATTGAAAGATTACACTTAAAACCTGTACCACCATAGACAATGTGCGTCAATAAGGTTGCAATGTGAGGCATTATCAGGTTAAGTTGATCTCCATTTCATACTTACACTAGGGCCCAGTCACTATAGTACATTGATACAGAGATAGTTTCATTTTTTCATGTGAGAAATAAACATTTCACCACCTCACAGATACCAGAACAGGAATAGCTCACAGGTGCAGATGCGGCTATCTGCAGCCCCATTGTTGCGGATTGGACCGCGGATGCGGATTCTATTTTTATGATCAATCCCTGCAGCTGCTACTATGATCTGCATTAGCAGCACACAGGGGAACAAAGAAGCACTCCATCTAATCCCATCTCAGCTCTGGTTGTGGTCTGCCAGCCAATCACAGTCTCAGTCACAGCAGGCTTGGGCTTGGAGACCACTGTTCACTGTTAGTCAGTCAGCATGCTGGCCTTTGATTGGCTCATTCTCCATGTCTTCCCCACCCACTTCTTCCTTTTCTTGTTTGCAGTTCGCATGCCATGCTGTCAGTCGGAGACTTCATTGGTGGTCAAGGATATCTGATCGACAGCAAAGCGTGCAAACAAGAAAAAGGAAAAAGTGGGTGGGACCCATGCGGGGAATGAGCCAATCAAAGGCTAAAATGCTGACTGTGAGCCCAAGCTCGGTTGCAGGTGCAGTTACGGATACATATAAAACATGGCATGTGGATCACAGATTGGATAGAGACCGACACTGAGCGGATGCGGATCGGGTCCAGATCCACATTTTTGTATCTGCGCAGGGCTCTAAAGATCATAACTTATCAACTCCAGACTAGTGAAGCCAGAATTACTGTTTACCCTACATGGCTTTACTCCAGTCAAAACTGCATTAGCACCATTGCTACAACAAGAAAAAAAATCTCCCCAAGCCAACTCGGACATGCACAAGAGGTCCAAAACCCTGAGAAACAAAGAGCTATTGGGAAAGGAATTATGAAGACGAGATGAAGCCATTGCAACACCTATGAAGAAGCAATTAGCAGCTAGACAGCATCAAGCATATTAACACCTAGCCAGTAGCTGACTGGTGTCCATCAAAGTGCACAAGAAAATGATCACATCCTCAGTGCTTACATTAGACTCTAAGCTATAACAAATCTTCACGAAGTTCTAGGGAGCCAATTTGAAAAAAACCCTGCAGAAATAAATAATCTGGCATTGACATTTTTCTTTCTCCCTGCTTCTGTCTGCCAAACGTTCCTGAGAACATCTCAGTTCCCTAATCAGTTAGAATCCTCTCCATTTCTGGCACAGTCTGTTGAATCAGGCTGCAACGCAAGATGTCACGATGTTAAATCATGTATCAGTGCAATGACAAAACACCAAGTGAAATGACGGTTTTTATTTATGAGAAAAGACTGCATCATTTTTTAGTTAGATGTTATCCTTTCATACATTGGCTAGACAGTTGAGATAGCAGCAGAGCAATTACACAGAAAATGTAACAGGTATCTATAAAAGAGTCATTTACACTGGCTTGGATCTCAATTTCTTCCCCCTGTACTTTTTAATGAATTAGACATTAACACTTTTTGAAAGAGAGTCTGATTATTTATCGATTATCCCTTCCCTTTGCCCACCCAACTCTGTTAGTGCCATTTGGATGCTACGACCCCTGTAAGTGTGTCATTCCTTCATGTCGACCTGAATGGAGATGTTCTTTGGGAGGGTAAATGTTGGATACCAGCTTTATATTTGACCACCAGCCAGTAAAGAACTGCAAGTGGTCCGGGGGGGGGGGGGGCAAGAGAATGAACCATAAGATTCTCACTGAATGCATGCCCCAGAGTTTCCAGCTGTGATTATCTTTTTCCAGACTATTTCTTTGATGCACTGCAGACATTCAGGAGGCTGTCAAGTGCCGTTCTCTTGGACGGATGCCACAGGCTAAAGTAGAATGAAAGGGAATGGGTAAACTCGATCACTCCTAAAGGTCAGGTAGAGAATTCAAAATGGGACATTCTGAACGGCTCAGTCACGGTGAAGACGTCTCTTAGCTGGCTTTGTCAAAGAAACAGCAAAAAAAGAGAACACCAGGAGGCCTACCTAAAATAGAACTGAGCTAGACCTCATCTAGAAGCACCATCCTCTTTAAATAACCAGAGTGCAACAAAATCAGTTAAAGTCGAAATGATAGGAAGAGGAGACAGTTTTGATCTACGGAGAGCCATTCATTATTGATTTTAAACTGTGTTTTTCAAGGATAATTATTAGGTTTTTTAATGGCTCCCCACCCTTGATGCAGAGCTAACAAAAGATGAGACTAGGTAGCAGTAAAACTAATTGATTGCGTGGTCTTATTTTTCCACCTTTAGCGAATGAGAAAAATCTCAAGCTTTTCAGTCTGTATCATACTGAAAAAACCTGCAGCACGTCAGTGGGCAGAGGGGAGGTGGGAAAGCAAAAAGAAGTAAAAATTGGTTTCACCTCCATTCTTTAATACACACTTTTTTTTAAGTAATAAATTTCTTGTAGTGAGTCTTGATTTGTGTTTTTATTCCTCCAGGCAACACAGCACATGAATTCCCCAGTTCTCTCATTAGCAATGCAAATGTAGTGAAGAACACACAGAATTCCAATTCCAAAGGGGTAGCCGTGTTAGTCTATTGTAGAAAAACAACAGAGTCCTGTGGCACTTTACATACTGCATGTCTTTTTAGCAACAAAGCCAAGAGCTAGCCAGAGAAATTTTGCCAAGCAGGGTCGTAATGATGCTGATGGTGATGATCACAATTTCTACTTGCAGCTTACCAATTCTGTAAGAATGGCCATGTGTTTTATACTGCAGCTTAAAAAAAAGAACTGAGTGGGGTGCCAGGACATAAGGATATCCAAAATTACTCAAGTTTTGCTCTTTCATTATGAAACCATCAGAATCCATTCCTTTTAGTACCCACTTATGTTAGCACAGTGCATTCCTCCCCACGGATCCCAGAAAGTTTTGCAAATTCACCAAACCATTTTCAGCCTCTCTTCTCAAGAAGCCCCTCAGCTATTGCCCATGCCCACATTACTTCCAAATTTAAGATACAGAAAACAGTTAAAAAAAAAAAAAAGGAAAGCCCACACCCCCATGTTTGCTGCCCTGAATGTCTAATGTACCACGTTTGATCCTGAACGCCAATGTAAATCCTGTTGAAGCAAATTTACATTTATCTTATTTCCCTTTCCTGGTTTGCAAAATATATCTGCTTGGTAACACAGCACTGCCAGGAGCCGGCACCAGATTGCATACCCCTGGCTATACAACATTGGAGTGCCCATAAGCACTATTCTTAGCGTCTCTCCTCATACACTTTTTATTCAAAGGGGAGTTCTGTAACACAGGCCTGCATGGCACAGGTCCGAGAGCCAGCCATGTGCACGCAGCTCAATGCCTGCAAAATAGCTGCACCTGAGCAAACACAGCGTTTTGTTTTCAGAGGTCAGATTTCAAGCTCATGGTTTCAGTGTCTTCTGCTGGGCCAGCGCCACACCTGTGTAGCTCTTCAATTCGGGGCCTGGGACCTCCTTGACACCTGGTTCCCCACTGCAATGAGAATTTCATTCGTGTAAGGAGGGCAGGGTCAGCTCCTTGACCTACAGTCCATTTGGTGCCGTTTGTGCTCTTGCGATGATGTGGAATAACACCCACTCTCCCCCCGCCCGGCACGCACGCGCACATATACACAAAACAGGGAGCCTTGGTAATATGCAGCTACCCAACAAGAACCACCAGTCTAGCGCAAAATTAATTCTCTGCAGCGATGAAGGGCACCCACATTATAACATTTCTCCACTGCGAAGGTGGGTGGGAACATACCATTTCAGAGTCATGCAAGAGCTCAAACTCTGCTCCCCCTGCCATTATAAAGCAGTTTTCTCCCACAGAACAGTGCGAGCCTTTGTTCCCCGTCAGCAGCTAGTCCACACAAAGAAGTTTGTGCATCTGCTGTTGCCTGCCAATTAATAGACTCGGTCCTTTATCTGAAGAGCAGAGGCTGATTCCTCTTGACAGAGATGTCTCAGAGACAGCCCCCGCCAAGGCGTTCCCCTCTCTGATCGGAGGGTTTGTTGGTGCGTTTGGTTAGCCCTTCAGCTAAACTGCTCTCCTGCCAAGATGATCTCCGTTGGATAATGTAGCATGGCCCTTCCTGAGTCTGGTTAGTGAATCCCCGCTCCTTAGAGCCTCAGCAGAGGAGAACAAACTAGGCATCCTGTGGCACTGTTAAAGACCCACACATTTATTCATTCATCAGAGGAGTACATTCCAGAGTTTCTTGGACTTGAGTCAGCACTTTCTCCCCTTTCTCCCAGGGCTTGCTCCATCCTCTCTCTAAGCCTGCTTGGCCTACCTCCCTCCCAGCTGGGGGTCCCGGTCTCAGACTCTCGGCTCTTCTTTGAAAGGCATCTCGAGAAACTGCTGCTCTCTCCACGCCTCTCACTACACAGCTTCTTTCCCAGCACCGCTTGCCATCCTGATCAGAGCCGACCCCGGAATTAGGAGAATCAGAGCGATCGCACTGGGCCCCGCGTTTTGTGCCAGGATCGGCTGTGAGGTGGCCGCAGCTGCCCCACGGCTGTGCCCCAAGATCCAGTGGGAGACAGGTGGCTACCGCCAAAGGACCAGCTGGGGGGTGAGCAGCTACAGCTATGTGCTGCGAGGTGAGTGGCTTCTGCCAGGGTCCCGGCTTTGCCCTGGGCCCCGCACCCCACTAGGGAGGGCCCTGAGCCTGACATAACAAGCAACGATACCCTTTGCTTATCACCTGGCTGAGTCCCACTCCTATTTCACAAGTGTTTGCCTTGCAAAGCTCACCATGTTTAAACTGTTATTTTATCATATATTATTCAAACCTCTGACCCCTTTGCCTAGTGTCTGGAGAAACTTGCCCCTCGTTGTTATTACATTTCAGAATGGAAGGTCATTGGGTTTGGGAATCTGGAATTTGGAAAGGTTAGTGTAACTGGGCTACCATCCACGAAGAATGCTCAGTTAGTTTCCTGTGCAAGACTGCTGGTGCTTTAGAAGGTTTTAGATAGTGGTTAAAGTATAATTTGATGGGCCCCGGAACCCTCCTAATCTCCGGGCCCCCTTCCCGTATTGTCTGGGCCCCCTTCACGCATGTGCGGGCCCCAGTCCAGGTAGGCATTTGCGACCACATCTCAGTACCACATGCATCAGATATCGTTCCATACAAATATTTATAATTTTATACGGCGTTTATGTCTATAGAAATTATTGTCGCAAACACTGCATAACACAATAAGTATTGTGATTAACAACAGTGGGGCGTAGGACCTCCAGGCAGCCAGGGCAGGGCAGAACATGCGTTCCGCTGGATTTTTCTATTTTTAGGGGCCCCGGAATTCTGGCCCCTCAAATTTGGGGGCCACAGAATTGTGTTCCGGTGCATTCCCCCTTACTTTAACGCCTGGTTTTAGACATATGGATATCTGTTATCCAGATTGCTAAATCATTTAAGTTCCAAAATATTTAAACGATGGACACTTTCATTCCCTGACTGCATTTAATTCCTTGGAAATTCATTATTTTTTAATTCACTTGAAGTGCCCCTTAATTACATGTGGTTTGATAATAACCCATAATTCTGACTTATTGATGGTAACGAGAGAAATACAGAATGCACAATTATCATCTCTGACCTTATGTGCAGTGAGATAAAAAATGAGCAGGTTAGCTGAAGATTGCTTGTGAGAGTGTGTCTTAACTCTAATTTGAATATAGTTTGATGGCGCATGATTAAATCTCCAATTCTGTAATTAGAAAGGCTTTACTGGAACAAAATCATGTTAACTTTATAACAGCAGGAATTTTTATAAAATGTCTCTTGGAAAAATCAAGCTTAAAAAAGCATTCGTTATGAAAACACTATTTTGCTATCCTTCTTTATAATTTACTTTTGACTCAGTAACTCACTAAAATTAACAAGATGAAATTATTGTTTTGACAGGTTCCAACACTGATGAACAGATTTTTAAATCACGAATCCAGCCTCACCTCATTTTTCCCCCTACAGCTGACAGTTGAGAAGTGAATCATTCATTCCTTCTGGCTCTTTTTTATATAGATATGTATTTTAGCAAACGCTAGCAGGTACAACTATCTTCCATTTCCCTTAGTAACTTCATAAAATGCCAAACAATGTTCTTTTACATTTTAGTAAAATTACATTCTGTAGAAAAGTAAACATCTAGCTAGCAAAATTCCAACAGTTTTGGCCATCTGTTATCTTCAGAGCAAGCTATCCATAACCGAATAGAGCAGCGCAACTGTACGTAACTCTGTCACACTGAATGCATACGAATTATAGCATTGCATCAATACCTCCCAGACACAAGGTTGTCTTCCTCAAAAAACTAAATTACTACTGTGGTATGGGTTACAGTGCATTGAAACCAGTGGATTTAACTGCTCCCCGTCACTAGGGATAAATGTAAGACACAGTTCATCTCCTTTATGGAATCAAGTAGCTGAAACAACAGCAACTTCACCCAAAACACAGGCACACATCACCACGCAAAACAAATGCACAAGCAAGATGCTTGTGGGAAGAGGAGTATCTGTGGGTACTGTTCTAGGAAGGGTTGTGTGTGTGTGAAAGACGGGCAGAAAGACCAGAGAGGCAGAAAATGAAGGCAGCAAGGAAGCACTACGTATATCCACAGCAGCACCAGTAGTGTGGCCCAGAGCAAAAAGCTCAGCCTTATGATTTTGTCTCCAGCTCTTTGGCTCCTGTTGCGTTCAGGGAAAAACAAGTGTTCTCCTTTTTTGTAACTACACAGGACTGCGTCAAAGAAATCCAGCTCCATCATCAAATTCTTCTCCTAACTGAAACCACCTTCAAGGCCTTGAATTTTGGCTAACTACTTGTGTCACAAGAGACAACAATACTATTTGCCTAGCACCCTTTTACACACACGCCTCTGATTTCACCCATGGAGCATTCTATGTGTCGGCCATGTTTATCATGGCACAACAGAAATCTGGGATAAATTATGTAGGCAATACAAGTCTAGAGGAGCTCCACTGAAGTCAATGGTGCCTATATAAGAGAGAGGGTTCTTCAAAGCATCTGACGAAATGGGATTTTCTCCTACGAAAGCTCATGCGATCAATAAATCTGTTAGTCTTTAAAAGTGCCACAGGACTTTGTTTTTCTGCAATAGACTAACCCGGTTCCCCCTCTGGAACTTGTATAAGAGAGAGGGTTGTGGCTGAATATTAAGTGTAAACACAAAACTAACTCCTTCCTAGGGTTCTGATATTGTAAAACAGGATAAAATCCTGGCCTTATTAATGGCCATAAGAATTTTGCCATTGACTTCAAAGGGACCACAATTTTATTCTCAAACATCAATTCAGCTGAATCCTAAACCATTCTTCAAGGTTAGGTCATGAGAACCAGTGCAATGGAATAGCCACAGAGGAATTATTCTCCCCTTTGTACACGGACACACCAATACTGTGGCTCCCAAACACATTCATGCAAGTGGCATACAGATACGGCGAAGGGGAACAGAACACGCCAGATGCATTATTCTAAAAATCAAAACACCACAGCTTAGCTAGTTGCGTGACCTGAGCTATAACTCAGTGGAATGATGTGATTGCCTGCAGTAAGCCACTATTATAATAAATAACGATAAATAAGCAGTGAACTAGCTCAACAGGGAGATGGGTACCCTGTCTAGAAAATAGTGGAGTTGACAATCTACACTGGAACATCTATTAGATTTTAAAAGGAACTTTCATCAAGGTTTTTTTTTTAAAAGAGGTGCAACTGTTTTACATAGAGTTTAGAAGCCAGTTTTTTGATGCTGATGATACATAACTATCCATACTAGCCAGTAACGCCTACCTATGTAACAAAGTGGAAATCATTCGCAAGGCTGGTACACAAGAAGAAACAATTAGAAAAAAAGGCAGGAAGACCAAAATCTAGGTCTAACAAACGGAGAATAAGACCGACTGGGGAAGAAATACCTTGGAGGATATGACAAATATAATGTGGAAAGCACTATGTGACAGCCATGTATTGGAAATCACTTTTAATCCTTCTTCCTCAGTTTCTCCACCCATAACTAGCAGATAACCCTTTGCTCGGGTACTGGAAGGTGTAACTTATTAAGTGACTGTAAGGAACTCTGCATCGTTGCTAGTCGGAACTTTTGACAGCCTCAGGCAGAAGGTGCTTAGAAGGGCAGAGTATTATTTATTATTAATGTATAATAGGCTTTGCCTTTTGTGAGCTGTAGCTGGGGAAAAAGAAGCAAATCAGCTGTGAAGAAGGAACTACAGATCTGAATCAGATCTGCACCAAGAATTCCAGCAGCGTAAGATGCAAGAAGTCCCTCAGAAGGGCGAGGAAATAAACACCTGGCTTAGCGACCTCCAGCTGGGAAAGATAACCCAAACTGGTACCACTGACGTTCGGCTATCCTGACCTCCTCTCTGTTAAAGTCGGTGGGGGAGGAGGGGGAAGACTGGTCAAATCAGTTTTATAAGGAACTTGGGAAAGCATCTGTTTATGAGACCTTTAAGGTGACTCTGTCCCCAGGCCATGCTTCATTAAACATTTAGCTGAAGGCAAGAGAGTCACATTGTGGCGGAACCTGCAGTTACTGCACAGATGCAAAACGAATCCAAAATTTCCAGCTACAGAGGCACCCCAAAGCGAAGCACAGCGCACTCCTCCGAGATGCTGAGCAATTCAGTTACTTAAAATCAAGGACCAGCGTTAAATGAGTACAGGGGACCAGCAAAATAAACCAATAAATCACCCTACATTTGTGAACTTCTCATTCACACCAGATCTGCAGTGAAGGAATTAAAAGACACTCTGAGGGTATGTCTACACTACAGAAACGTGTCCATCTACGTGATGCCAATGTTCACACTGCAACCCTTGGGTCGGTGGAATGTGTCCTGCCAGCTCAAGTGCTGTGGCCCCCCCCCCGGCTCCGGGCACGTGACCAGAAGCTGCCCTTGGATAGGCCCACCTTGACCGTGGCTGGGCTCTGGCCAGAAATCAGGGGCTTGCTATAGCCCTGGCACCAGGCAGGGAACCCTCCCAGGCAATGTTGCGACTGAACTCCTGGAGAGAGCAGGAAGAGTATTTTCACCATCTAGCTAGACGCCCGTATCTCCTTTACGTAGGCAGCCCAGGCAGTCTAATGCTACCGGTGAAAGTCGCTTGAAGTTGACATGCCCTTCTGGCCTAACATGTGGCCACCAAGAAAAGCTCTCAGCAAAAAGGCGAAGCAACAGAGCTCATGCCGAAAGCTCAAATGAGACTGGAGTGAACTTTGAATTTGCGACGTTCAGCTTCCAGGACAGAAGGCTTTGATCCTTGGTAGCCTAAAGGAAACATTCTACAGCACGTCTGTTTGAGATCCCCAAAGGGGGGACTGTCCCCGTGACAGCCAGCTGATTGTTCATCACGCTAACTTTTAAGCTGAAGGCGCTGGCAGCTATGGCCGAGCCTTCTCTGGTTGTTAGGGCTACTTCAGTCATTAGTAAAAGCTGCCTAGATGCAATATTAAGCTCTTCTCTCTCTCACACACACGCATGCAAATCCCTCCCATCAATAACCAGAAGGCATCTGTCTTTTTCTCTCAAGATACAATCTTGCTCCCACATCTACTTGCAAATAGCTCATTGCAAAACTGATCAGAAGCCTCACATTGCAGTCTCACTGAGACATCCATCCTCATTTACAGCACGAGTCGCTCAGAGTGTGCTCTCGGGGGGCCCAAACCCTCCCTCAGGGACACCCATTCCTCTCATGCTGAAGTCCATGGAATTAAACCTCACTAGAGTCATTGGGTTTTTTAAATCATCTCCCACGGAAAGCTGGGATGACAACCTTTGCAGTGGAAAAATTTCCACTTTGCAACAAAAGGGGAAGGGGATTTTTGGTCCGTTTTTGACAACTGAAAGGTCTGTGTTTACCAGAATAAAGTCTAAGCTTTGTTCCTGACAGCAGCCAGCAGTTCAGAAGCATGCGGTCACATCTTCACATCCCCATCTCAATGACATCAAACCATGTACTATCGGGCTGGGGAGAAGGTCCTATCCGACCAGATGAAGACACGGATCTTGGATGTCTCAAGAAAACTTTGTCTGATAGCATTGTGTCTGGCAAGAAATCACTTACCAACAGTGTGGTTGTAAAATCCACACTTAACTGTTTTGTTTTATGATTCCCACTTCTCTACTGTTTCCCTGAAGGATTTCTATCTGGTTCTTTGATTGGTTTTGTCTGTTGCATAACTAATTGTGCAATATTTAAATCAACTCAGATAGTGGGATATGATTGGTCAAAGGACGGTTTCATAACGGGCTAAGATTGCTCTTTTGTGGTACTTTAATTTTAAATGATTGATTGAGGTATGTTTAAGCAGGGGTCATGTTTTAACTATATAAACTAAGGTCCGAAGGAAGCTCTTTGGAACCTAACCCTAGGACACGGCCCAAGATCAGAGCTGCCCGACCTCAACACCCTACCAACTGTATTTACAAAAGCTGGAGTCCCCAGATGATCTAATCCTGGTCAACCAGCAGGAGAAGTTTGTCCACCATATTGGGAGTGGTGAGCATTGTATGCTTAAAGTGTGTATTCTGTGTTGGTAACTGTTAATAAATAGAGAATAAGGATAGTACTGTGTACAGTCCCTTCACTTGTAAAAGACCCTGCAAGCTGCAGAAGATTACACCAGGAGCCCTACAAACTGGACGAACAACTCCTCACGGCATCCTAGTGTGATGCTGAATCAAAAACAACCACTGTGATCCTTGACTTGATAAACAGGGGAGCAGTAAGTGGGAAGGTGATGTTGATCATGCCAGAGGGAACATTACCTGTACCACAGTATCTTATACTACCGTCGCGTTACTAAGACAGAACTACACACAAGAATTCACCCAGAATTTCAAATACTGTAAAGCTACAAAGCCCTCTTGCTTTATGTGATCATGTAACTGTAATTTACCCCGCAACAATGAATCAAGATACTCTATAACCCACATTCACATTTTCCCTTCCCAGAATCTGCACAGAATAAAGGGACAGTAATATACTAGCTAACCACACTCAGGCTAGGAGCAATGACAGATGGAATGAACAACGTCCCCTGAGAATTGTGCAGAGAACAGATGGACTCCCCAATGAATGGCATGAAACACAAGCGAGAGAACTTCTCGAACTCCTGGACCTTCCACGTTCTACCCAAACAAGATGCCTCAATGCCAGTGTCTTGCTTGTTGAGAAGATTCCAGGTCCCAAATAACCCACAGCATTGCTCTCCTCCCAGTGCCAGGTTCCTTTTTAAGGTGCTTAGCTTGGCACTATTTTTGTGCCACTTCAGATTGCAATCTTATATTTCCTCAAAGTATTTGTAAGTGCAGCCCCCCGAACAGGTCATGCACATTGAAGCTGGGGCAGTCCAACTCGCTTCACTTCACAGAGTCTGGCTTTATTGTTAAAGAACCATCAAACCAGAGTAGTTAAAGAGCAATTTTTTTATTTTAAAAATTGATCTTTTTAAATTTAACTGATTTTTTAAAATTTTATTTAAATTACAGTATATTTTTCTTTTAAACAATACTGTTTAAATTGGAATCTGAATTTAATACAAAATATGCCAAGGCCTAAATTTATTATAATCTCTTAAAACATCTAAATAAAAATAAATACGCTAAATCCGTCTACTAAAACTTTGAGTTAAAGGCTGATTTTCTATACAAAGAAAGAACCAGGGGTGGGAACATCTAACTTTTCAGGTCAAGCTTTGTATATCGTGTCCAATAAATCATTAAAGGATTATTTTGTTCAACAAAAATAAATTATGTTATTTTGTTCATTTAATCAAATTCCAGTAACCATCGTAACACAGCTTAACACAATGAAGAGCAAAACATGAATTTTCTAATAAGCAAACAATAGATCATTCACCATCTTCTAACCTATTAACAACGTACAAGTAATAAGAATCTGAAAATATGAAGCTATAGCATTCCTTAAATAAATGTGTATCGTTACAGTGCACCCTCATAGGTAGCAAAAAGATGTGCCAAATCTAGTATAAAGGCTCTATTGAGTTGTACATCACCATGTTTTAAGGGGGCAGCCAATGAGAATGCACCATTCTTTAGAAACTAATTGAAGTACAAATGGAAAAGTTGATTAAAATTAATGCTTTAAATCAAGGTTTTCTGCTTTGTGATTTAAATAATCCACCTTGCATCAAACAAAAACCACAGCCTAAACTTTCTTCGCAAACTTGATTGTTCCCAAGACTTTCGCTGCCTAACCTTTCTGCCACAGGGTCTACCTCCCTTGCCAGGGAAATAATTCTTTTATTATGAGCCTTTATATCCTGCCTGGATTTAATGAGATCCACGTCTAGTCTGACCTCATCATTCAGGACTCAGCCACTTGACATCTTTATGACTCAGGGTGCTAGAGTCTGCGATCCTATCACAATAGTCAGACCGTGAAATGCTTTTAGTGTGTTACTGCGCTGGGGAAAGGTCTGTTACAAAAGGAGGTGAGAAACCTAGCCCTGAACAAAGCCAAGCCAAGGCTCTCAAGACTCGGTTAAGTTGATCCTTCGTCCCTACGAACATCATGAAAACTGCTTGTGAGACACAACGGCATCAGAAAAATCAGCATCACAACACAGTTCCCGCAGGGTCTAACGCTGACCTGGACGCATCTTTTTAAGGACTGAAATCCCTGTAATAAAGAATATGCATGGCAATGTCTAGTGGCTAGACGAAGGCAAGGGGAGTTAGAACGATGGCGTTATATTGCCAGCTCTGCCTCTCCCTCATTGAAATGCCTTTCGCAAACCACTTTGCCTTTCACTGCCTCAATTTACCCCTCTGTAAAAACAGGATCATAATAAATACGGCATAGGGGTGCAGTAATAACTTACTGGCATTTATAAAGTGTTCTGGAAAACTTGGAGAAGTGGCAATTGAAGTGCAAAGTACTATTAATAAATAATAACTAACGTTTTCCCCTGTCGTTGATGTGTATTTCTTAATCCCCTGATGGAATTCCAGCCCATGGTTTGGGGCGGCCTCTTGCTGACAAAGTCCAGCATGATTACGTGGTATTTTCCCTTGCGTAATACCACAGGATTTCTGACATACAATCTACTCAATTGCTCAAAGCGCACAGCAAACACTGGAACTATCTACTTAACCACGTGCTCCGTAAAAAGGAGCTGCCTTCTGCAATGAGAGTTGTCTCCTTACTGAAGCAGGAAGCCTGATGTTGCAACCTCATGCTCTCCTCTGAAAGATCCTCCCCACTTTGTTTCTTTAAATGGATGATTGTGTTGATGCCACATAAATGCTGGCTCTGTTGACATTTGCTCGGGGATAAGGACAGATGGCAGAGCCGTGGCCAAGGACTGGGTTTATCAGGGTCGAGCTGTCTCTATGTAGTTATAAGAAGCTTGTTAGCTGAATGCATTGAATTAGAGTGTGCAACTGGAGTCAACTGGACTAGGCTACAGATAAAAAGAAAGGAAAGGAATGTAGCAGCAGGTAGCCAAATCTTCCCTCTTCTACTTGATTCTCTTCTCCCATGATTCTGTAACCAGGTTCTAGGAGAAAGCCCCCTGCAACAAAGCTAAGGTCAACTGGAGGGGATACTCGGAATGAGTACCGGCAGATGGTCGCCTGCCACCTATTGTGACAGCCCCGTAATTTGTTTTATTGTATCATGAGATGTGTCCCTTGGAAGCGAGAGCTGTCTTCTCTCATCTCTGCGCCGTGCTATTTAAATTAAGGACGGCCATAACAAGCGATGGCTGGTAAGACGGGAGAAACTTCAAAACCGGAAAAACGACGAGGGCTCCCTCCCCTCACCCTGCAGTGGGCAGCAACAGAGCAGAGCACTGCGCTGTGCAATTACAACTGATCTACCATAGGAAACAGCCTAACACATGCTGCCGACCCTCAACACGTATCCCCCCACTTCAAAACAGACGGGCCTTAGCAAGCATTCCGCGCTGGTATGTGAAAGGGAACACAAAAATCTCACTTCCAACACACGAGAACAAGCTCTGCGAGCTGGCAGTTTGCAACAGTTCACTAAGCAGAATAGACACCCGGGCCCTCATTCGACACAGTCCTTTAGCACAAAGCACGACGTTTGGGGGACTTTCAAACGGATGCTTCGAGCCTCACTGAAAATCCCATGTTACATACTTGTGCAAAAAGAGGCTGAAGACAGCCACAGCCACACAGGGCATGCCTAGCCCGCAGCTAGGATGGGGTAAATCTATTCAGATGCTAACTCAAGCAGAGTGGCCACAGTGGCATGAACTAGCCACCCTTGTGTTACCCCATCCGAGATCGTAGGCAGGTATTTGGATGCCTCTTACCTATGCCGCTGTCATGACCTTGATATAGTTAGCATGCTGGCATGCACATCTCCCCGAGCTGGGAATTATATGTCCCGGCTTTTACGTGCCTTCATGCAGGTTGGAGAATTTCAATCATTTTGCCCCCAAAAGTCAGGTCAGGGAGCTTTGTCTTGCTAGTGGCAAAGTTTATGACCCTATTCACGAGAAATGCATTTGTTCCTATAGCTAACATTTTAAAACGCACCCAGACATTGCAGTGAACTATCTCTCAAAAACCTGTCATAAATAAGAAGTTAAAACTCCAGAGACATTCCAGGTGAGGATCCTCTTTAAGATGACATGACATTAGATTGCCCTGCAGTTCTCCCTCTCCAAATTCTTCCCTTTCCTCTCTTTTCAGTTCTGTAAACGCACATAGGCTGTACCCTGCATTTATAACACAAATCACATTTTTCCAGATAGAGGTGTTTATAAATTCACCACAGTAAAATAAGCATCAATCTATCATGGCACAAAAATTCTTATCTCTGATTAAGCTAAATGTTGAGAGCGCTTGGTGTGCATTTCAAGAAGGTAAAAGTGTGAATTGGAACACATTTTTCTATATATAATATTTATGTGTCTCCATCAGCTTAAAGTGACAGTGATGAGACAGATGGCCAGACAAGCCTATGCACAGTGTGCAGGAGCCCACGTACATGCATGTTATTCCATTGTCCCAGACTCCTCCTACAGACCACTCCTATTTACCCATTTCTTCCTGCAACAACAAGCACCATCTGTATGGAGCCCATCACACCTGCCCTGGAATCACCCCATGAGGAGGTCATTGCAGGAAGGGGGCTTTAGATCGCAAACTCTCTGAGGCAGAAACTGTCAGCCATGTCATAGAAATGAGACATTTCAATCTTTCAACATTTTTGGAGTAAAGCGTTGCAGATTTTTTCCTTTTGAAAAAAAAAATCATCTTTGTTTTGAAATTTCATTTTGTATTCTAAGATGAAGTTGAAACTGAAACAAAGCATGGCAATTTAGTGAAAACAACACATTGAGATTCAAAACACCGATTTCTCTGAAGGAAAATTCTGAAAAATTTCTGGTGTCATTCCTCTCTGAAACAAAGCCAGATTTCGAAATCTCAAAATCCTTTGTAAAAAGAAAGAGCTCTATCCAACTCCTTGCTAAATCCTGACTTTCCACTGGTGTTTCACATGGCCATAGTTTGCACATGCAACCTTAGATCAAGAGTGTGGGAGTTCCCTCACACACCCCTCTCCCCCTGTTTTATTAAATATTTTGATTTCTCTAGTAGCTTCCAACCAATGACCTCAGAGCAGTTTATGAGTGGGCCTATCTGATCAGTGTACAGTAGACACAGTTCTTGTTCCTTCCTCCCAAAAAGAAAAATGTCACATGGGGCTCAACCTCTTACTAAATTGCAACTTCTTCCTCCAGACCCGCCAGCGCCAGGCAGCACGTATAGCTGGGAATGTACATGGTGGACTAAACTTAACAGAGGGAGTAGCCTTAACCCACTTTGGATCTCCCTGGCAGTCAGTAGGAAGAGAGGCAGAAGTGAGCTGGAACAACATGCATTCAAGGTGCGGCTTTCAGCTCTGCAGCTCGTTCCAAAGGGGAATGGCCAGCGCCGCACTGCCCCTATTGACTGGAGAAAGCCATGAAAGGACGCTTGGGCTATGTCTATCCTAAAAAAAGTTAGGTTGACTTTGTTAAGTCGACTTAATAAGGTCAACTTTAAGTCATCTTAAAGTGGACTAAGTCGATTTAACTTTGAGTCGGCTTAGTCCACTTCGTTAAGTTGACCTAACCACCCTTCAGTCAACTTAATAAAGTTGACTTAAGGGTTACTCCACATCCACACAGGCCTTAAGTCGACTTAAGGGTTAAGTCAACCTAATGAGTGATAGTTATAAAGCTGACTTAAGCTTTCATTAAGTCGACTTAAGGAATTTCTTAGGTCGACTTAATGAAAGCCTAGTGTGGACGTGACTTAATTTAAGTCAACTTAAATTGCCAGTGTAGACATAGTCTTGGGATTATCGTCACCTGCTTCAAGCAGCAGGGATGGAGCTAGACTAATGGCTTTAGACACACAGCTTCCTCAAACAACGTGGATTTCAGTGGAAGAAGAGGCCACCTGGCCAATTTTAGAAGGCTCTAAGTGGCTGCAGAAATGCACCTTCAATGAACTGGGGATAAAGGGTCAAAATACTCCACTGGCTTGTTCCTTGGGAGCACTCAGCTCCACGTTCTGTCTACGGTTCTCCCTACACCTGCCCAGGAGTTCCTGTGGGTTGCAGAGGAATAACAGAACTGAGTGCCGCTGCAACACTGAGACTTGATCAAACAAAACGGGAAAACCCAGACGTAAAAAACGCGGCTTAAATAATGAACTGCAAGAATACAAGGCATGACTCTTTAAAATAACATTAAAATCAAAGCTGGTACCTCAAAAACCTGCAAGTGTTCGTGTGACAGATGGGCCTAGTCAGGCACAGTTCCAAAGACTGGAATTCTTTTTTTTAAAAAGCAGCTCTGCTCTAGAAAGTAATACAATTTTATTCTATATAATGTAGCTCTCTTACCCCACCACATTACAGAATGCTTCAAAGATCCCGAAGCAGCCTTCACTGCTGAAATGAAAACCAGCCAATGATAACACCAAAAACAATATGTGGAAAGCCAATTTTAAAGATAAAGAATGTCATAAAACAGACTTATTAAATAAACTTCAGCGAGGACCCTCCTGCCAAATTGCTCTGCAGAACCAGTGCAAATCGGGAATTACTCATCACATGCGTTCAAGCAGGACACAGAGACCTTTAATTGTAAGCTTGGAGCACTTGGTACTCATCACCCCGGCCTTTCACCTCTTGTCCCATTGCATAACTCTAATGAGGCTGCATGGAGAGCAGCTGTCATGCAGAAACCCCCCTTTCCGCTCCAAAACAGTGCATACAATTAAAGCTAAACCCAACCTAGTGCGTACTGAGCCAATCTGTGCCATCATTTATTTCTTCCCCAGGAGGAGCTCTCCATGCTGGCGCAGGCTATTTCTGTTTGTTTAAACATTGTAGGACAAGTTCTCTCATCCGTCACTGGGGTACAGGTATCAGGGAGATTTCTGTCTGAGCAAAGACTGCTGAATTTGGCTCTATCTGAATTTACAAGGGAGACACAAAGGTGGTTTGGTTTGGTTTTTAGTAAACAGGCCCCCTCCTCCATATGCCTTTCGTCACTCCTCGTTGGTTCGAATTTGTTCGCCGTACTCTACCAATCCCACTTCACGCCGGTTTAATTTACACAGTGACTAAACTTTCCAGAGATGACCAGGGATTCTGAGTGAATGATTGAAGCCCCTGAGAGGGGCTTGATTCTGAGGGCAGGTGCTCAGGGCTGCCCTCTGAAAGCCACCCCACGTGGGGTGATCAACCTCAAGCCCCCCAAAACCATGCCACCAGTTTCAAAATCCTGCTTTGCCCGAAAGCACTTTCTAGTCTAACCAGGAGAGTCTACAATCTACCAACGCTGGGAGGTGACAAATGATGTGAGGGCAGCCAAGAGGAAGATGATGGGATGAGAAGGAAATAGGGTTACATTCATAGGTGTGACCTGTAAAAATTCAGCCAGAGGCTCCGACGGTTGACCAAGACTTACAATCTTTTTTATCGAAGAGATCCTGCACCAATGGGTTATTTCATTTTCCCGAGGGGAGCGTGGGAAGGGGATAGGCCTTTAAAACTCCTATGCCAGCCACCCAGCACTTGCCCTTCAAACCCTATGGCCAGGCTGAGGGGCACTATTCTCTGTCAGCAGACATTCCTCCCACCAGGGAGCTTTGGCACAGCATGGCCTCTGAAAGACAAATGAAATAGGGATTCTTTCATACAGCACTAGGGAGCTTTTAAAATTCCCTGGTAGATTATAATATATTTATGAAGCTTCCCTGGCCTGTCTCTTTGGGGCACTACAAAGCACTTTTGTTCCATTTGGGCAACTGTAAGAACTGCTCACCTGTGGTCTGCAGTCGTTGGAATCGGCCACAAAGCTGGTAGCAGGATTTCGTTATACACTGAAGAGAGAGACAAAGGAGCCGTTGAGAGAAGACAGAACCGCACAGCGACACCTGGGGCTGTCCTAAGACTTCAAACATTTCAAAGACTTCAAAGCTTGTCAACATTTGTAATTGAAAAGTGCATAAATAGCATACCTGATCCAAATACATCTATATCTAGAACAGAGGTTCTCAACCACTGTGTCGCGACACAAAACTGTGTCATGGCACAGCGCTGAGTGCGTCGTGAGCTAAGTCCCGCCCCTACTGAGCTGCCACAGCGGGAAACCATGTGTTAACTTGCATGCTGCAAGCGGGGGCCGGGCAGGGGTGGGGCATTTTTAAATCTTCTGCCCTGCTGAGTGGCCCTGGGCCTGGCCAGGGAGTGGGTTTCCGCAGATGTGGGGTACCCCTGGTGAGTGTGGTGGTGAGCGGGGGGGGATCATGAGAGAGGGCCAGGGGAAACTGTCAGCAGGGCAGCTGGAGGGAAGGAGATGTGGGATTGGGCTGGAGGAAGAGGAGAGATGTGGGGTCGGGCTAGGGGGCAGGGCTGCTGGGGAGGGATCAGATGCAGGGCGGTGGGGGAGGAGGTGGAGCTAACACATGGGGGTGAGGATGCTGTGTCGCACACAGATGGGAAGGCTCCCAGCTGTGTCACGACCCTGAAGAAGTTGAGAACCCGTTCTAGAAAACCCAGTTAAAATTCTTATGGTGTCTGACAATACCAGAGGTCCCTCTAATCCAGGTAATCTTTGTCATCATCAAGGAGGCGATAAAGTAACTTTCTAAATTAAAAAGAATGAAAGCATCAGGTGACTTGGATGCTGAAGACAAGTTTTTACATGGTTAATATTTTTATGTAGCTGGCTAGAAGAGGAAGAGATCTGACCAGAATTAAGCTAAAAATTCTTAGAGAAGTTGCACCACTTGCCACTAAATTCAAGTCTTGATCAGAGTGTAGATACTTTGAAGTGAGCAAAATCCTAGAATCTCAGCATCTCCTTTGGGAATCGCAATCATATAGCCACCAACAAAGGAGTAAGTCTTGGCAATTCCAATAAATTATCTTTGAGAAAACAAGTTGTTAAATTATTGCTATTATAGCATTGGCAGTCAAGTGTTCCTAGGTGAATCTCTAGCACCAGTCACTGAAGTCTTTAAACCATGATTTGAGGACCTCACTAACTCAACCAGAGGTTAGGAGTCTATTCCAGGAGTGTGTGGGCAAGGCTCTTTGCCCTGCAAGGTGCAGAAAGTCACACTAGATGATTAGGTGGTCCCTTCTGACCTTAAGGTCTATGAGTCTATAAATCTGAATGACAAGGAGAGGGAGAAGCTGGTTGGCTGAGTAACTGTGAGACTCACCTACCAATTCCATACTCTGATGCAATAGGGCTATAAAAACAAAACCTGATGGACTCAGATGTATACGTTTCACTTGACAGTCCCTACTCTTCATTTGTGCGTTGGGCAGATGTCCCTTAATTCAAAGACCCAGAGTACCCAACTCCATCCGAGCAGAGGAGAGATGGCTCCCGCCAGCGGCCTCGGGTTCCTGGCCAGGACCCGGCTCCCATCAGTGGCCTCAAGTTCCCACCCAGGGCTCAGCTCCTGCCAGTGGCCTCGGGTTCCTGGCCGGAACCGGAGCCTGGGCCAGCTCCCGCCAGCGGCCTCGGATACCCGGATGGGGACAGGGTCCGGGCCCAGGCCAGCTCCCGCCGGCGGCCTCAGATTCCCAGACGGGGAGGGGTCCGGGCCCGGGCAGCTCCTGTCGGCAGCCTCAGGTTCCCAGCTTCGGCAGCTCTGGGTCCCTGGAGGGGCAGCCGGCTTACCAGGGGGTTGAGCAAGCCAGCCCGCCCAAACCCCCTCCAGCGTGGGGGGAAGGGGCCCCCCAGGCCGATTGGCCCTGGGTCCCGCTCCCCAAGGGACAGCCCTGGGGACAATATCCCAGGAAACCCCAATGGGCTTAAAGTTTTTCCTTGGATAGGAATGTGATGGGCAGAAGGGCCTCCCTGACTATGATGTTTCCCTCTCTTCTGCACCCCTTCTCCCTCTCCCCCCACAAAACAAAGCTTGAATTGACATCACTACTAGCCAGTACCAAGATTTGCTTGCCTGGAGACTGCCAAACCCATCCAAAGAGATTCTGTATCTTGCGGCCAGAATCACTGAATCGCAAAGCATTGTGTGTCATGTGAAAGGATGGCGTGTCACTTGCGGAAAGGATGGGCAGATTGCAGAGTCAGCAATTTTAAAGGCTGGTGTTAAATTTGACACTGTAGCTTCAAAGTAATTGCGAATAACCCATAAATCATCACGTGTAATGGAATCCTTCCAAACATTTATAGATACAAGTACTAATACAATATAATCTGAGAAACATCTAAACGATTCTTCACAAAAATTAGGAAGGCACTTAAGTGCCCTGAAAAAAAACAGGATTTCTGCAATAGTCTCTTTAACCACACAGACTTCTGTAATATAACATCTAGTGTAATAACCATTTTCTTACAGCACTGTAATTTGCTATTTGACTTTTAAAGCCATGCTTCAAGACAGCAATCGAAGAAGCATCAGATCTGCAGCTGAGGTGAAACATACTCGAGAACAAAACTCCAATAAGATACTGAAAACCACTTTAGAAGTAGCGGCTGGCAAGGGCCAAGAGGTGTCGAACTACATTTATAAGCAGGACATGTATGGATGAAGATTATCTTTCTGTGTTCTACTTTCATTGTCTTCCCCACCTCGGAACGGTCAGTTGGAAATTGGCCTATGCTACTGGATTTTGGGTCCACCCCACGCAAGCCGGGCCCAGGTTCACATGGACCATGAGAGGCCAGTCAACCTTTGATGCTGCACCTAGAAGGGAATCAGGGATTGATGGGATCTAAAAGCAGATGAAGCGCAGTGTGGGAAGGACAAGGGATAAGAGAATAAAGACAAGAAGTGAGGTCAAGAGAAGGCCGAACAGAGTTGTGCATTCATTCCCTCAAGGGAAAGGGAGCTGGCCAGGGACAAGGAGACAATTCAGGGGAAGAATAAGCCCAAGGGCCCTGCCCTGAAATTTGACAAGGGCCTGAGAGAGGTGAAGTAGCCGTGGGGAGTAGAGGGTTAGCCCAGAGATAGGAAAGAAGATAGTGGATGGGGTAGGAAGGAACCCAGAGAAACAGCAACAGGGTCTGAGCCGGCGCAGCCCTAGGGTGTTAGTCATAGGGTCCCTCGGTTGGAAGATGGAGTAATGGGTGGGCCTCAGTTCCCCTACCAGCCACTGGCAAACTGGCACAGGACTTGGAGCTGGCACATAAGAGTGCAGGGGACAGCGTGTCCAGTGGGCCTTCGTAACCCTAGAAGTGGGGGCTCGAGGTAACTTAAACCCTGTCACACACAACCTTATTGAGTCACAGGAGCCTGGCTCCTTGTGGCCATATCCTGCCAAGAGGGTTTTTGCTATCCTTTCTCCACCAGCAGAAGGCCACTTTACAGAAAGAGGACAGGAGCTTCTTTCAGATACAAGTAGCTGCTGTGTGATGAGGCAAATGCTCGCCTCCCACTCCTGAGGAAGTTCAGGCAAAACATGGGTGCATGCCCAGCAAGTGTGGCTGGGAGTCATGCTGTGCAGGAACTCCCTTCACCCCCAAACACTCCTGCACGCGGGGAGAGGCAGTGGGAAGCGCTGGAAGGGCCAGAACTAATCGCGAGGCAGGGAAGTGCATGAGCTCACAGTAGAAGCAGAGATCTCAGAGGCGGGGGGAGGAGAGGGACTTCCTAAGCCCCTTTGTGCCTGCTTCACAATTTGGCCCTTAGATGTAGAAAAAGAGGTTGGGGGCAGATCTAAGAAAAAATGTAAACCTTCATTTAACCTCCTTCCTTTCTTAAACTCTTTGTTCCAAAATGCTGACTCTTTGGATGCTGTGCATCCAATACACAAGGCAAATCAATGACGCGGGATTGGATTACAGCTGGTACCGTATCCCTCCTGCCTTCTAAAACTGTACCCTCTGGTCAGGAGAGCAGTGTCGCTAGAGAAAGACGGGCAGGGTAGTGTTTGGCAAGAACAAAATGAAAATACCCTTTGCAAAATTAAAGAGGAAAATTAAAAAGGCAGACCCAATGCTGCAAGCAAATTTTGCAAAAGGCACCACAGAGATTACAATGAAGAGAAGTTGCTGATTCCGTTTTCCCGAAAAATTTAAACCGCAGTTATACAGAGGGCAAGGTGCAGTCTTCCTTTAAAAAAAAGAATTGCCTGAAGAAGGCTGAGTGGTTGCCCTGCCACCTTGGGTTCTCCAACAAGCGGTCTATCATGCAGGTATTGCTCTTGTTTACATTGTCTTAGAAACTCAAGAGGAAATGGAGTTTACAGGCAAAAAGTCACCCGAGGTATTCTGTAACAATACTTAGTGAAGAAGAACAATTTCCAGGAGCTCTGCGACTAAGGTTCCTGACAATAACACGGGGCTCGACAAAACCCAGGTGCCAGGTCGCCATGGCGACCAGTGTTTGTAGCCTGGCTCCAAGCTCTGCTATGGAAATGCAATGGAGGAGCGCCCTCTGGTGACCAAAAATAAAACTGCTGGCGCCTAGCTGGGAGCCAATTTTGTCGAGCCTTTCAATAACACATCATGCACTCACCACTGAAGAAGTGGCAGCTGGTTGGCGTGCCATTAACACGCCCTTGCACATGTGCCATGCGGATTCCCCAAACCCTCTCTCCCTTTCCTGAAATTTCTCTGACACCCACACACCCGTGAGCTCAACAGGAGGGGACTACAAGACTCTGGTTACATGAACAGTTTGGGATGGGCACTGTTCCCAGTCCCTTTCAGCTTCACTGGCTGGCTCTAGCACCTGTCATTTCCCTCTACTGGCAGAAATGACGGGGAACATTGGGGCTGTGTGGGATGGGGAGCTCTGTCAGGTGTGGGAGAAGGAAACATCATTAAGTACCCAACCCATAGCCATGTTCCAGTCACTGCGTGCTGAAGGGATGGCACCAAACAGCCCTGAAGAGCAGGTAGCTGGCCATGGGCATATAGCCAAGGAGATCCAGCCAATGCCAAGCATATGAGGCAAAAAGCTACTATTCCACACTCCCATAGAACAAACATACTGTATCAATTCGCCCAAACATGCAACGCACCAATCTCCCACATCCCACAACAGATTTCAGGGCCTCGAAAGTAACGTAGGGTGGCCATCTTTGAGAACTGCGTGGGTTTTTCACTGCTTGTAAATCCTAACTTTATCACACTGCACAAATACACCGCTCATGTCCTGCAACTGAGCCTAGACTGTATTTCTCCAATTAAAAAAGGTGACAATTTCTACAGCCACGAAACCTGCAACTGCTGCGTATGAATACCATCCCAGTTGTCGTTTTCCCCTCTACAGTTAATCAAGCCAGGCCTCCACACTAACAAAAATTTTACAACAAGCAATACTGTACTGACCTCACTAGTTGAGCCATTTGCAGAAGCTTGTGTGACCAATGGTTTCCACCCATCCTGTATTTGGAGGGACATCCCTTATTTGATGCCTAATGTGCCACGACCCACAGCAAGGAGCTACTAAAAAGCACTGATCAAATAAAAAGTCTGTTTTAAGCTATAATCATGCAAGAGATCATACTGTGATACGAATGCGTTATTTTGTGCCCTGAGTAAAACCTGCTGGGATGCAGGCCTTAAAAGTGAGTTCTGACCTTTCATTCTTTTCATACAAGGGTCTTCAGTTTCCTTGAGATTTAGGTTGGATCTTTAGTGTCACCTATCCCAACTCTGTCAACTTGTTGAAATAATATACATAACTTGGTGAGCAAAGAGCCAAAATTGCATGCAACTCCAGCTTGCACTTGCAGTCATATCAGCGTCATGCAAAAGGAGCCCTTCTGAGGCCAGATTCTCATCATAGGTAATTCACTGTCTTCAACAGTTACATCTGTGTCACAGAGACCAAAATTTGGTCTCTGGTGATAGAGTTTTACATAGGAATCCAGGTTGACAAACGAATACAGGTACAACAGCTCTCACTTTCAGGTGATGTCAATAAGAAATGGACAGCATTGTCTTCCATAAGCATAAAAGTAATTGTTTGTCTTAGCAACTAGCTGAACAAGAAGTAGGACAGAGTGGCCTTCGCGGCTCCAAAGTTTTACATGGTTTTGGTTTTGAGTGCAGTTACTTAAAAAAAAAAGTAATTCTACATTTGTAAGCTGCACTTCCATGATAAAGACATCACACTACAGTACTTGTAGGAGGTGAACTGAAAGATACTATTTTATCTTTTTTAACAGTGCAAATATTGTAGTAAATAAGATAACATAAAGTGAGCACTGTACACTTTGTATTCTGTGTTGTAATTGGAATCAATATATTTGAAAGTGTAGAAAAACATCCAAAAATACTTATAATACATTTAAAGTATTATTCTATTATTGTTTAGCAGTGTGATTAAAACAGTAATTAATCTTGACTATTTTTTAATCCCCTGAGTGTTAATCTCTTGCATTAGCTGTGATTGACAGCCCTAATAGCCGGAAAACATCTACTCATTAAATAGCATCAACTATTCATAATATTAGGAATATTCAGCATTAGGAACATTCAGTATGCCTAATAGGAATACATCTCTTCATTAAATAGTACAGCCATAACTTTTCTTCACAGATCTTGGGCAAACAGGCTTTTTCAGGAAGTTTATTCATCCCAGAGGACCATGATTTGAGATGAGAGATTAGGAAGAATAGGAAATTGAGTTTAAAACTGCCATTTTCATGGAAATATCCTTAGCATCATAAACGAAGGAAGGTGGGAAAAGCAGAGTAAATTATATCTAATCCAGGAGAAAAACGACCTCCATTTTCCAATGTACCGTTAATTTTTAACATTTAATGCTTTAAATTTCAGCATCTCCAAGTCAGCACTCACTGATGAATTAAATGATTCAGTTTAGAAGACAGAAACACACCAGGAGGCTATCATATCAAATCCTCCAGCAAGGTTGCTGGCCTATTACCATGGAAGAGTAGAATCTGCTTACTTATTTTACAAATAACTGGATCCTTCTATAATCCTCAGTCTTAGAAATTTTATCTCCCTTTTAGCCCGGCTTTTCTCAGTCCCTTCTGTTTCCTTTTCAGCCACACAGAAAATGCATGTGTTGACACAAGATTTGGATTCAAATCCAAAGTCCAGCTCCCAAAGGTCAGGGATGTTCCAATCACTGATGCGCTGAAGGGAAAAGCCAGCTCCTGTAATCCAGTGGTGAGCGTCACAGGACCGCTCCTCTTCCCCACACCTGCCCAAACCATGGAGGACTGGCCTCAACTACAGAGCTTTGCTCTTTAGCTCAAGCAACAGCAGTCAAGAAGTGCCAAGGCAATGGAGATCAACAGACACGCATTGGGCTGTGCAAGCTACTTTTCAAACAGAGCCAGCCTTTTGGCCCAACAAAGGAGACGCCGCTTTTTTCTAGCTCCTTTCCACATTGCTCCTGGCCACCAGCCACTGCTGCTGCAAGAAACAGGATGTTGCAGTGGGTCAAGGGGAAGTGTGCCAAAGATGGGGGCTGAACAGACTGATGATTTGGGAAGCAGGAATGGAGCAGGAGGAGAATGAAACCAGTGGACTTTGGGGTAGGTGGAGGCAGCTCTTTACTCTGGGAGCATCACACAGGAGGCAGATCATTTGCAAAAGCCCCTGGCAACATTTGAGCAGCACCTCATTGGGTCAGACCCTGCTCACAACTCAGCTCAAATGAAACTTAGACAGATACTTCCACTATGACCAAAACCGAGGACTTTAAACGGATCTCTTCTTCTGTGAAGCACGAAGCTGCGAAAGCCGCCACACTCACGTCTGCCACACAAGGAGCATATGATGCTTTGGTTACGAGGCTTTTCGGCTAGCAAAGACGTCATCCGACGGAACGGAGATCTGTTCCCCTGCAGTGGCTTCCAGTCGGACACGGGCACAGTCCGGGAAGCTGTCTGGGTTGTCATACTGAAATCCCAGGGCAGGGGGACCTCTGAAGCAAATAGGGTTGAGCCGGGCCCATGACTTAGCAGCTATCCCCCAGCCTCACTGAGGAGCTAGCAACACACAGGGCAATTACTGTCCGCACCTTGGTGTAATGGGGCTGAATCAGGAGGAGAAAGGAAGCTCTGGAAAAAGGGAGCTCCCAGGGACCCTGCACTAGGGAAAATCTCTCCAGGCACCAAGGTCTGAGACATACCCTGACCAGGCAGAGAAAAGTCTTTAATCCATTATCAACATGTTCCTTTGGGAAGCTTTACTGAAGGGAGATCTACAGTTACCAGAGAAAGCATTAAGCTTCCCGTTGACTGCGATCCTTAAGTGACCTCCTGGTTACCTCATTGAGAGGGAAACTGAGGCAGGCCACCGCAGAGCCACACTCCACCCCAAAAGGGTGCTTGGGAGGTGACTGTGCTCTTTGTACACCCCCAAATGTAAAACTGGAGGCTGCATTTCACTGCCACAAGGACTGGCATTTTGAAGGAGGGAAGGATTCACTTGTGAGTGTATTCACCAGCAAAGCGCCTCAACAAACCACACTGAAGCAGCACATTTCCTCCCAGAATAGGTGCTGAAAGGCAAACTCCCTCCCAGGAGCATGCCAGAGAGATGAAAGAACTACTCTCCATCAGTGCTTAAACCCAGCATTTCACATTCAGTTCAGAATCTAACCTGAGCTCCAAGCTGTGAACCTCATCTTGCCTGGGAACGGCCCAGCGTCAGCATGACAAGAGGAAAGATCCACCAGAGACATGGATTTTAAAGAGAGGGACCACCATGATCCTCAAGGCTGACCAGAAAACCTCTCTCGGCCATTCCTGGATCAAGCCCATAACTAGGGAGTGAGCTTTGGCATATCCTTTGAAAGGCATCCAGTCCTGATTTAAAGACTGCAAGAATCCACCATGCCCCCAGCTCAGAAATTTCCCTCTTTTGGTAAATGGCTTCTCTGACTTCAGAATGAGTTTCAGCAGCCTGGAGCACCGATGCCTTCTGGAATCACAAACAGGCAGTAAAACAGCATGGACAGAGTCCCCAGGACTGGAGAAGGGGGCACCTCAGCATGCAGCTAGGAACAATCTACACTCTGACCATCGGTTCTCCGGGAGACTGCAAAGGAAGTCCAAATGAACATGGTAAGAGCGACTCTCCAAAGATATAAACAACATCCGCTTTTTAAAAAAAAATCATTAAGAGGACATATTTGTCCCTGGTATGTTTGACTGCATGCCTACACCGTCATTTTCGGCTTCCAATAAAGTGTTAGTCACATGAGGATCAGAATTTTTCATCCTTGGACCCATTTTAGTTGGTTTCACCGCTAAAACTGCACCCTATCAAAACTAGTTTGCTGATTCAAGTTACAGGATTAATCCTCCACCTCGCTTTACTGGATCCCTTGAAATAAAGCCAATACATTCAATTGTTCGGGGTTCAGGAAAACAAATCAGTGCGAGGTTTTACCTACCTGAAAAAGCTCTCTGCTGCCAGAGAGGGTGAGTTGAGGTTAATAGCTTTTATTAGACCAACTTCTGTTGATGAAGGAGATAAATGTTTGAGGTACACAGAGTTCTTCCTTCTGTAGGACATTCATTAAAAGACTCTACGCCAGAATCTCAGATCAGTGCATGTGGATGCTGACTGATGGAGCCATTCTCATCTACGGCGGTAGAAGATCTGATCCTTTACTCTCTAGTGTTGGTTACCTATCTTCCAAATGGTCTCCTCAGTAAAGCCCTGCAAATCCGCGGATATCCGCATTATATCCACGGATATCCGCATCCACAGATACAATGCGGATATGCGGATATCCACATATTTGTATCCGCGCAGGGCTCTACTCCTCAGAGCTACACGCATGGCATCCACAGAAGAGCAACTGAAGGGGGCTACTTAACAACAGAGGTTCAGGGATTATTATTATTATTAGATTCCATTGCCAAGTGTTCAAATTTATATGAATTTTAACAAAAAAGCCAGACACAGTGGCTGTAATTCCCACTGACCTCAGGTGTTAAGGGGTGCTCAGCACCCACTGGTATCTTAAAAAAACAGGCTCAGAGCCTCCGACTCAGCAGGCTGTCTGTAGTCAGCAAAGTACTTGAGCAGGGGCTCAGAATATTTAAATATTTTGCTGAATTTGGGCCACACTGTGGACGCTTTCCAAGGCACCCAGACGGGTCATCTTAACCCCCTCACTCCCAACGACCTTACTCAGGTAAAAACACTCCCATCAGCTTTAGTGGATATTTTGCATAAGAAAAGCCGGCAGAATCACGGCTTCAGTGGAGATGCCGGAGAACCAGTGAGAACACAGCTTCTCTCAGCCCTGCAACAGTTCAGGAAACTAGCCAATGATTTGGAGGATCTTTTTCATCGAGTTGACTCCCCCCTTTAACTATAATCCTAACTTGATTTCAAAGAAAGAAAATATTTCCCAAATAAATGCTTGCAGTGATATAGATTTAGCAAAATGCGAGCCTCTATCTCTTTTTTAAGGCTTTTAACATAAGGCAGCAGCTTTCATAAAGAAGAGTTTTAAATAGTCTTGAAGATAACGTATCAAATCACACCCTTGTAATACGATCGACTAACGTGGTATAGACAGGCATGGAATCCATCCTTGGATGGCTACTACCCAGAGCATGAGAAACAATGCCTACTGATCAAATTGACACGGATCCATTGGATGGAGTTTTTTAAAATGCAGTGTTTCCTTCAGCCAG
This sequence comes from Pelusios castaneus, assembly GCA_007922175.1. NCBI lineage: Eukaryota > Metazoa > Chordata > Testudines > Pelomedusidae > Pelusios > Pelusios castaneus. Next base: position 3,702,992 of record ML685771.1, read on the forward strand.
CATCCACAAACACATTCCTCTTCACATCCCCTTCATTCTCCCTCGTCGTGTGAGCTATATCTCCTCGGTTTGCAGCTCACAAAACTCATCCACGCCACAGCGCACTGCATTCCAGCACCAACCAACGTTTTAGTGGTAAACATTGGTTTGGCAAAGCCAGCTTAATTTCTTCCACTACCCTCAGGTGCGTCCCATAAGGAGAATTGCCACAATCTAAGCACCCAGATCCAGAGGGGATGCTTACACCTGAATGACAGTTGTCTCGCTGGCAATAATTCAAGCCCTGTTCAGTGCTCAAACAAATGAGCTGCCCAAACCGATTTTAAAAAGGTAGCTTAGTGCCAGCTTTGAAAAGCCGTATCTGTATCAAAACACAGGCCCAATACACTTAGCCACATGTGTAGACAGATGGTTACTCACACACCTTGGGTTTATTGTGCTTTTTGTTGCTTGCTGGCACAATCATTAAGAAATGTTCCTGGGTCTCCAGAACACATTTACTGGTGGCTGGATTTCTGCAAAAATGTCATTTCTTCTTGCACATAGCAGCAGACTGAATATCTCACAAAACCAGGGATGACAAGACTCCTGGCACAATTCTATTCCCCAGTTAAAATTCATCACTGGCGAAAGTCCTGTTCTTCAGATGACCTACATGATCACCAGCAAGCTACAATCTCTTAAATCCAGCAGGTATTCCACACTAGCTGAACTTCACGGCTACGCTAGAAATCTAACTGAGGCTGGAAGCCACGAGCATATGCATTACTTGGCCTGCTAATATCCCTATCCACAACTCCCAGTAATACCTCTAAAAATCTATTAGCACAAAACATTATGTAAGAACATTAAAATTTCAGGGTAAGCAAACCTCTGAGGACAAAGAAAAGAGAGAAGCAACCTGAACTACTGCTCTCTTTTTGTTTGACATGCAAGGCCCTATTCCAGCACTCCTCTTTGCTCCACTTCGAAGAGGCATTTATAGAGCTGGAGGCTGGAACAGTAGGAATGTGGGTCAGATACACCCAGAGGGGATGAGTCATTTGTAATAGCTACCGTACCTATTCCAGAACCGCAGCCCTCAGCTGTGTTACAGATTCAGCTTTTCAGGCACTAAATGAATACAAGGGAGGCCTGAACAGTCAACTGTCATTGGAATGGGACTATGATGGGAGGCAGCACAGCCTAGTAGACAGAGCATGGGAGAGGAACACAGAGACTTAGTTTCAGTTCCCAGCAAGCCAATGCCAGAACTAGGTGTCATTAGCCACATCCCCGCCTGCACTGAGCCTCAGTTACCCATCTGTAAAATGGGGATAATGATGCCACCCACCTCTGTGAAGCACTTTGAGATTTCTGTAGGAAAAAGAAGGATAGCCAAGGGAAAACTCCAGCAGAAGCTAGTTTGCTCTGCTCTCCTATGTGCCTTTCCACAGATCAATCCTCTCCGCTTTGAACAGATGTGGCTATTCACCATAAACAGATTTTAAAAGTGCTAAAAGCACCGGGCAGCAATCTTGGTTTCATATTTTGTGGACATGACATCTGGTGTCACCAGACACCTGAAGCCTCCTTATTAGGATCAAACCAACAGCCTTCTGTTACAGGCATGAGCAATGTCTAGTATTTATGTGTTTTTTCCATTGGCTTCTCATGCCTCAGGAAGTCATTCACAACATCATCTGTGTCTGGTCATCTCATAATTCCTGGAAGGTGGAAATACTATGTGTTATTTTCCCAACGTAAGTGGCTGCGAAGCAAAAAAAGATCTCATCAGAGACGTTATTTGTTACTGGATTTATTTGTTATCCACATGCATCTCTGCTAAGAAACCTGCCAGCATAAACCCCTCATTCTAAAGGCTGGTACAGTCTATTGGCATCCTCACAAACACAACATACCCTATCATGCCAGCTCTGCACTGATCCGCTAGTACAGACTAGTGTTCAGGAAGAAAGTTTTTTTTACTAACCCTGCTTTTAAAAAAGAAAACGAGAGTCCTGTGGCACCTTAAAGACTCACAAATTTCTCCAGGCATAAGCTTTCGTGCCTGCAGGCATCTGACGAAATGGGTTGGAGCCCAGGAAAGCTTATGCCCAAAGAAATTTGTGAGTCTTTAAGGTGTCGCAGGACTCTCATTTTTGCTGTGCACAGACTAACACGGCTCCCCCTCTGGATATTGTCACCTGCTTTTAAATTAAATCCTTACAAATATTTACACGTCCTACGGAAAACCATTTAAAATACACAAACACTACTGAGAGCACAGGAGAGTTACTCGTTACTGCAGGAGCAAGCTGTAGGCCCAACAGAGATCAGCATCTCTTTGTGCAAGAGAGCATGAAAACAAAGATCTTTCCCCTCCCTTCAGCTTACAAAGGAAACGGGGCAGACAACAATCTGACTAGACCAGGGGTCGGCAACGCTCGGTCCGCGGGCCAATCCTGAGCGGCACGCAGTCCTGCTCAGGCTCCCCCTGCTGGCCCCGCCCCCGTGCATGGCCTGGGGCCACAAGAGCCGCATGCTGCAGCTCCAGGCTCCCTGGCCGCATTTCCCCGCTCCAGCCTGTCAGGGATGGAGGCTCCAGTCCCTGGGACCCTGACTCCACAGCAATGCAAGTGCTGTGGGGCAGGGGTGGAGCCTCCGGCCGGGAGCTTGGCTCAGCACGGTCTGGGGGCTGGCTCAGGGGCAGGTGTGGGCTCAGAGTCCCTGGCCCCGCCCTTTTGGCCCCGCCCCCTTTGGCCCCACCCCTGGCACTTTCTATGGGGGAGGAAGGGCTGGCACAGGGTCCAGCAAAGGTTGCCTGGAACAGACCAACCAGCCAGTTGTAGCGAGGAGACAGACTTACTCAAGGTCACGCAAAGAGTTGAGAATAAAACTCAGATCCGTCAACTCCCTCTGTGCTACACATCCCACTTGATCACCCCAGCCCAGACACCAGCCCACTCGCGTGGAGAGCAGAACAGCTGTCCCCTTAATTCAGTCGTCCTTGAACAACCTGAAAAGAAACAGAGTCTCTTTAGTTCCATCGTGGAGTCATTTATGCCTAACGTCTCCGCAGAACAACTATTGTACCACACGCATTAACGACGCAGGGTTTCACTGGTGCAGCCGACTCTGGGGTTAGATTTCTGTGGCCCCTCGAACAAGGCTGAAGAATCACCCGTAGTTCTCACCTCCAGAACCACTAATGAAAGGAACAGCAGGAAATGGCTTCCTGTGTTAACAACAGTTTATTTCAGTGTGCGAAAGCTGAAAGCGTTTAACTCATTTTGCCATTCGTGCTTGTTCCCTTTTCAGTTTCTCACTCCGCCGCTGTGGAACAAAAAGGTCCTGCTGAGTTTGACACGTGTTCGCAGGTTCTTTCACTGACTGTGTCCGCACCACAGCCGGGAATGTGCTTCCCAGCTGGTGTCGACAGAACTGCCCTAGAGATTGCATGCTGAAATAGCTGCGTAACTGGGCAGATGACATGGCCCACTCCCTGGGCTATCCACCTACCTGAGCCCACACTTGGGCAGCTAGACCGAGCCGCCCTGGATACACCACGGTTTTTAGCACACTTGCACATGCAGAGTTAATTCAGTCTATTTGTGCACACTCCCGGCTACTGCACAGACAGGCCGTCCGCTGCCAGAGAGCGTACAAACCATGAAACCTTTCCCTTCCTATACAGCCTGTGATGTCGTTTACGGAAAGAAACGAAAGCTTCGATTCTGTTATGAACAGACCCCTGCGCTTGCTCAGCAACCCAAAAATCAATGGCACAGGATCGCCCACATAGGCAGCTCTCTCTGTGTTACGCAGTATGGCTGTTACCTGTATGGCTCTGAGGGTGTCGCACGGGTCGCAGCTGTGTGCTGGTTGGGCCATGGATGAGCACAGCTGTTCAGAACCTCTCATAAAAGGAGAGAGAGAAATAAGCTTGTCATAGTCTACCTGGAACCATGAATTTTTATATGGAAAGAAATTCACTCCCTTTATGAACTGGAAACTTCTTGGATTGGAAACCGACTTGCCAGCTTTCGCAAGTGCTGGGTTTCAGAAAGTCTCCGATGCTAGCCCCTTATCACTGTTACACTGGCGAGAAGCCCTCTGAGGTTCTGTTTTGGTTGCCTTTCCACAGGCCAATCTTTTTGGGGGGGGCAGAGGGAGGGGAAGCTCTTCTCATTACTGCACATGAAATTGCATTAGAAACAGAAAAATCTTGTCTCAAAGTTACAGATGTATATTTTCTGGTGGCAATATAATGGTTTTTGATAATGATCTGATCGACCCACATGCTGCCTGGAAAGACATCTCTCTCTGTACCCTCTGTGCATTTTGAGGTTTCTCTGCGGTGATCCCCAAGTACTTGCAGCTCGGACAATTGGCAGTCACAGGAATGAAAGAGCCAGGCCAGAATGCAGGTTGCCTTCAGAGGTTACATTTGTTAGCCAAGCTTGGATCAAGATAGAGAACTGGTGATTGTGTGCTTGAGTATTTCTAACTGGCCTATTACGTGCCTGCCACTGTATCCTGCCCTTCAGCTTGAAACCAGTTGTACTGCAGAAAATTCATGTCAGCTTTGCACAGCAAAATGAATGCTCTTCCTAGGAGTCAATACATACTGGAGAGCGCCATAAAATAGAGACCCCTCTAGCAAACCCACTGACTTGTTGGAAGACTTGTCTGCTCACAAGTCATACACTGACTCACGGGTAAGCTCCAATTTTCTTCCCCTAATGGGACGGAAGTGTGCATAGTGGAGGTGTAAGACAAGTAGGGTGTCAGAGGTGAGCCACGCTCTCCCAGCACAGTTGTGAGGCTGTGGAAGCATCAAATGTGTCAAATGCCTAAAAGCAGAAATTATGACCAAAGACGGTGCCTTTAAGCAGGGCTTGCTGCTTTAAGTGGTGCAGGGGTGGGGGATTCTGGCAAAAATAATTTCTAAAAATTGAGCTAGGTTGCAGAAGCCGAGTCACGTGAAGCACCGTTACTAATGCCGTTGCTCATGCATTATGATAGACCAGGGTGGATAAAATTGGCTCACGGCTAGGCGCCAGCAATTTTACTTTTGGTCACCAGGGGGTGCTCCTCCATTACATTTCTGCAGCGGAGCTAGGCGAGAGGCTACTAAAACTGGTCGCCATGGTGACCAAAATATGCATTTGTCGAGGCCTGTGATAGTTCCCTCCCTCCCTACATACTTTTCTTCAGCTCTGCAGGGTGCAGGGACAGAACATGAGTCAGAATCCCAGCATGCTGAGGACTGCATTTCTCACGGAGCATTGCTCTGGGACCTGCTCACCATTATGTCTTGTATCTACCCCTACTAGTAGGTTAGTTTTCTGGACAAGAGGTGTCTGTTTTTTTGGCCCCTGGACTGAATGTTATTCAGTGGCTGTCTTTCCTTTGCATCTTATGCGATCTCTGGCCATAGGAAACAACAGTCAGAAATGAGAAAGAATGGGGGAGATAGAGTAAAGGGGGGTGGGACATTGAAGGAAAGTATTAATGGAGAAGACAAGAAAAGACGCATGCATCTGTGCGCATATAGCTTTCAGGTAACCGTGTTTATTTTATAGCATCTTTAAACCAGATGACTCAATGGTGATAGAGTCTTAGTATATTGAGATCACCCAGTCACTACAAGTGCAGCTGTTTCTGGGATGGAACATGGCAGCTGTTCTTTTAGCAAAGATAAATGGTTTGTAGGAAGAAAAACTAGCAGGATGTTCTCCAGTTGAAACAGGGTAACTTTTAAGGAAGCAAATGTTGTGTCCTGCTGTAAATTGGAATTTGGCCAGACCATTAGGTATGACATGCCTCTCCTTGAGAAAAGCACCATGGGAAACTCTCAGGAACCTACTTCGTATTTATTTGCATTATAATTAATATGGAAAAATGTTTGAAGAGATGACATACAAGAGTATCAATTCAGTTAGTCACTGGATCTCTTCATGATCCAGGAGGGTTTTGGGTTGGTGTCTCGTTTGAACAGTAGCTGCTTCAGTGGGGGAACTGGGAGGGTAATGGATGGTACCTGCCGATGCCGTTTCCTGTAAAATCTAGGTGTTCTTCGTGGTCTCCATTCAACTACAGATCAGGCCTGACCTTGCTGAGCTTATAAGACCCCAGGACTCATTTGTCATGTCATAACTAGCCTTTAAAGGATGGAATCATTCTCTTAAACACAAATTCTTTGGTTGTTCATTCGTGTTAACTTAATCCCATTATAAGGTCCTTAGGCTGATCTTCCCGCTCTTGATTATAAACCTTAACTTTAACTTTGGAATTTCAGATTCTTGGGCAAGTCAAATATCTGAAATACTGTTGCTGGCTTCCCAGATTGAACGCACGCTTTAGAAAAGGGCTTCTTGAAGGGATTTTTAAAAACACATGCGTATGGGATCTTTTGCTTCTGTTTTACTCCTAAAATATTGTGGATTGAATATAGTCATTGAACATTCTATATTATCTATTACCTTTGTGGTGTTTTAACTTCTGAGAATAGTTTGTGTCTGAGTCGAGGTAAAACGCTGATTGGGGAATTTATCGCCAGTGCTTGTAGTGGGGCTAGAAAGGGGACTTCACAAATTATATATTGCATAAGAACATAAGAACATAAGAAAGGCCGTTCTGGGTCAGACCAGAGGTCCATCTAGCCCAGTATCTGTCTACCGACAGTGGCCAGTGCCCAGGTGCCCCAGAGGGAGTGAACCTAACAGGCAATGATCAAGTGATCACTCTCCTGCCATCCGTCTCCATCCTCTGATAAACAGAGGCTAGGGACACCATTCTTAACCCCTTTCTGGCTAATAGCCATTTATGGACTTAGCCATCATGAACTTATCCAGTTCCCTTTTAAATATTGTTATAGTCCCAGCCTTCACAACCTCCTCAGGTATTGCACTTTTATTTTATCTTCTTTTTTATTTCTGCCGGTTTTCTGCCGAGAGCAGAGAGGAAGCATGGATTCTGCTTTACAATACTGCTGCACTAAAACAGTTTATTTTGTGTTTGCTAGGCCTTTAAATATTAAAATGCAGCAATAAGTGATAGTTTAAACAGGATCAAAACACATACGGGCTCTGCACCAGACTCATATTTGTAATTTGCCGTTGTTCTGATCTTGGCAAGCTGTGTTATAGGTTTATGAAATGTATTCTGGACGTGAGCATTACAAGCAGATACATTTTTTATGATAAAAGAAACTTTTAATTTCCCCAACTCAGGCATCAGTTCTGACGTATATTAACTGAGATTAATTTGTCCCTCGTTTATTCATCCGAATTGTCAAAAATCAGGTTTTCCACTGATGTAAACATTGGGAAAAAGGACTTATTAGTAGATTTGATTGCTTTTTAAATTTGACTTGCAGAGATGCAGTGGGAGGCCAAGAGAATTGGGCTGTTTCTTGTGAACAGTTCAGTGCCTAATGAATCACTTCAATGTACTTTTCTGAAGGAAAGCAGAGCAATTTAAATGCACAGCGCATTGATTTACATCAAATGGATTAGACCTCTGCGTGCAATCCCCTGCATTAATTTACTTTCTCCAGCAACTTTAATAGTAAAGATGGTACTTCAATACTGTACCAGCTCATGTTAACTCCAATAGATCATTGCAGCTTTATGCAAAAGTGAAATAATTACCTACTGCAGGGACATCGAATCGGGGAGTGGAGCTTTCTGAAATTACTTGGGTTTATGGTGATAGAACAAGGCTACCTTGAGCCTGGTTAAAAAGGCCGCTGAGGACTGCCAAAGAACTGTCTTTGGAGTCTGCTTTTAGTAAAGTGCTGTGCTGAAGAAGGGAACCTTTCTCTTAGCGCTGCGGATTTAACCAGTATAATACAGCACAATTAAATGCATCCTAGTTTTGTGGTTTGTGTTGTGTTCCTTTAAGTATCCTATAATTTGTCTGTGGTAGGAAAGGTTTTCTGGAGAAGGTTTAATTTGGACCTTGGTTCTAGATGAAGGACTTTTTTATTGTTTGACAATATCTAGGAAAAAAGTAAAGAATTTCATTGAATGAGGTCAGATTATTTGAGAAAAAGAAATCAAAATCTCTAAGATTTTGGTCTTTTCCTTGTAAAATTGCCATATTCTGGTTTGACTTCTCTTAAGGTTATTGGGGCTGCTGAAGTCTTTCTTAAAACGACTGAGGAACTGTACAAAAATCTGCTGCTAAACTCAGCGTGAGTACATCCTTTCAGCTGCAGACACATTCTGATTTAAGCCTCAATTTCATTTCTTTATTTTTGTAATGTCCGATCTGTGACGCACTTATTGCACCCTTCTGCAGGAGTCTGACACGCTGCAAGCCAGAATGCAGAAATCTTGTTTCTTATCAAACCGCTGAACTAAAAAACGTTGTTGTTTTTGCTTTGTTTGGTTAAGCTGCGATTTCTGTTGGTTCTTGAAGCTGTTCTGCCTTGTTTGGAATGATCTTTGGACACTGTTTTAATACTAGAAAGGATTAAAAGCAAGATGATCATTAAATGGCAGTAAGAATTAGACTCCCATGTCTGTGTGAGACAAAAAATATACACTATCCTAGGACTGCCGTAAGCCTGATTCCATGGGCCTGATTCCATGATACCGGGGGTGGAATTCCCATGGGATTCCTGCCTGAATTAGGATTCAGCTCAGTAATTCTATAATGGGATTGTGAACTGCCTGCCTCTGGAAGCCAAGAACACAAATGATTTCAAAAGACACCTGGACTTATTTCTGTAGGATATGGGGATTTCAGGGGCTCACGCAATAGTGAGAGGTATGTGGGGTCCAGTGCTTTGTTGTCTTCATGTAAGCAATGAGCTGTTTGTTATGCTGCTTTCGCCATGGTAGGGGAACAATCTTTAGGAAGCTGGCATTAAACGCTGATTATTTTTGTGATTGATTTGCTGATACTGGCAATTGTACAGTGTGTTCTGAAAGTAATCAGGCAGCATCCAATTATTCAGGCCTTATTGAAATGAATCATTTGTGATGAGTAATATGTAACAGACTCTGGTATTTATGAATGATTAACCTAGTAAAGTTCTCCTTAAGTAGACATGAAGAAATGATTTAATTTCTGCTATGAACACTCGATGAAATTCATGAAAGATAATGACACTCACTAACGTGGCTATGAAGCCAAAGAGGTATTTTGTTTTCTATTTAAGTTTATATTGCCGGGGCAAGCGTTATGTACCTGGTTTCTTCAGAATGGCTTCCCAAAAAAGCCTCCCTATGTTTATCATTTAATCTTTTGTATTTGCTGTTTATTGAAGCGATCAGGAGATCATTGGTAAACCTTAACTCAAAATGTTGCATTTTTCTTGCACTCTCTCCTCTCTCTCTGTACGTACGTCTTTGGGTGGAATAGAACATGTGTATCAGGGCACGATGTTCCTTGAGTTGATGCCAGTTAGAAAATGAGTAGTGCTTTTTCTAATTTGACTCTTCATAGACTTTATGCTTTTAAAGATGCAATTCATTTAAAATGCCTGTTTTGCTTGTATGCAGCTTTGAGTGAAATCTCCATTTATTTGAAAGTGCCTTGAAAAATCATTAGCAGGTTTCTTAGAGACTGATATGACCTAAGATTTTTTAAGATGAGACTCAAATCATAACTTTTTTTTATTTCCAGCAGCACATCCTACTTCTGATGTGAGATGAATTAAATATCTGCAGCTACAGATAATGTGGCTGCATTACAGAGTCTCACACATATCAATAAAAATGCCAGGTAAGAGAGATCTTTCAGAAGATCTTGGTAGCAAATGGTCTTAATTTCCCATAATCAAAAGGATTGTTAGGTTTTGATGCTCTAGGGAAGTCTAAGTAACCCGAAGAGCAGCAATGCTTTCTTTCTTCCATTTGGTAGGAGGTGAATAAAATATTGTCAGGCTTCCCAAAGAGATTAAACAGCTACTGTACTCTTCTTTTAAAACCAGCAGGTACGATGGTATTTGTTGAACAAAATCTGTGCTCTAAATACCCAAAGATTGGGCGTGAACTACTGTAGCATTGTTTCATCTTCCTAGACTATCCACTGTGTTAGGGACAAAGATAACTGGCATAAAATGCTACTGAAAAAAAAAGTGTTTCTTTTCTGATCAGAGCCAAAAGAACTTAGAAACCTGTTTCTCACATCCTCTCTTTTGTTGTTGAATTGAACAGGACAAAATCATTTTGGCAACAGTCTGAGGGAAGTTAACTCACTGTGTAGGAAAAAAGTCTCCGGGTTTATTTTTGTTACTTAAATGCTGTAACTAAAACTGAGGTTTAGATGGAGAAGTGTAATATGTGCATTCTTGATATCTTCCTTTTTTGTCATCTCTTTGGAAAGGCTTCTGGGAAAAGCTAGTCCCTGAAGTAATCTTGTCCCATTCCAGAGCTGATCACTTCATGTGGTGTGAACCAATCTATTATTCAGGATGCTTTTTGTACTTCATTGGAAATCAGCATGAAATAACTTTCCATCTCTCCATGGCAATAGTACAGTGAGGACAACCGGCCCAGAGGTCGAGTAGAGGAAGCAATCCCAATAATTCAGCTGCAGGGCTCCGAGCGAAGGTGGCCTTTGCCGGATGCTGAACTGCTGCCATCGAGCTGCAAGGCATGAGCCCTCAAACCCTTTGTGGTGACACATTCTGTAAGCGCTCTGTGGTTTCCCTCCCCGTCTTCTGACTACAGGCGGAGATACAGCCTTGTGTTTTCCCTTCAGGACTAATCCCATTATCAAGGAAATAATTTTCAAGATGATCCACATAAGCTCTAAAGCTCTCTTCGTTTTCATTCAAATGAAAGTTCTCAGGTACTCTCCAGCCATTTTAATAGGCCTGTCTGGAACTTACTGTTTTCCTTCCTAGGGATCTAATTAACTAGGATTCTTCCAGGAACTAATCAAACATCTTGTAGCTGATATAACTGGATCAGACCTTTTCTTACTACATATTTGCTGCTGTGTTTTATCACAGAGCACCCACTTGGATTTTGGATCTTAATAAAATGCTCAACTTTTGAACACGAGAAAGACTTCCAAAGAGTGACAATCAAGACAGCAATTTAACCATCTGAGTGAGACGCAAGCACACTTTTAGAGAACTCTCTTCTGACTAACTGAATACAGATGCAGACTAGCGTATTAGTTGAAACAATGAGCAGACATTTGGCCATTGCAAGGCATTTCTAAGAAATAAGAGTACAGCCAGATGAACTGGGCCAATTCAGACCAGATGAACACATGCAGAGTAGCATTTAAGTAAGAATCTCAGACCTTCAATAAGTGTATATCAGTCTTGTTAGCCATATATACATACATATCACCATGGTATCTGTGCACAGATTTGGACAGCTGATTCCAGTTTAGCCCATGTCTTTACAGTGATTATTAACCATTTACTGTAGTGCATTGAGCAAAGCACATACTTAATTATTATGAATCCTTCTCGAGCTCCTCTCAAATAGACCTATTAAAATCCAGAATGGAACTATTCAGTCCAGCAAGTTTTTATATCCATGTCTGATGTTGGCATATCACTGATCAGCACCAAATACATTAATTCAAGATAATAATATGGAGGATTTGAAGGGAGCATTCAGAAATCTTTTAAATAAGCAGGTTCCTGTATTTTTAACCTTTCCAAGTTACAGTCCAATGACCTTGCTTCTCAGGATGTCATTTCAGAGAATACCTGTCGCTATTAAGCAGGCTGTGTAATGAGGTTTTTAAAATTATACAATAATATCACTTAGAAGTGTATTAGAGGCCAATACATGTAGCATGTTTCAGAGCTTTTGTACCTGTCCCCCACCATTTCAGCTCTGGCTTACTGGCTTGTAATCGACTGCCCCCTCCCCCCCCCCAGAAATCACAGGTGAGGCTAATGTGTTGTACAGTTCTCCTTGACCGAGAACTCATTGTTCCATTTTGAACTATCTGGTCATACACACATTCCCAAACCAGCTCGCCTTTCTGTTTTGATTGCGGGTGGTCAGTAATTCAGCAGGAAAGATACAGGTGAGCCCAACCAAAATCCCATATGTGAACACCCACCCAATGCTTTACAGGCAGGTGGGGGATTAATGTCCAGGCTCATATCCAGATTATTGCTCCATAAACAGCAGGGCCAAAGCCCTGGATTTGACTAGCCTGTGTCTTTGATAATAGGGGTGAGTCAAGGGCAAGAAAGACAGGTCTCAATTATAATTTTGCAGATTGGGCCCATCTCTAGGGGACTATTAGAAGCTATTCAACAAACTGTAGTGCCTCATAAGAACACAAGAAAGGCCGTACTGGGTCAGACCAGAGGTCCATCCAGCCCAGTAT
>ML685771.1:3717084-3817184 GCA_007922175.1 Pelusios castaneus
CCCGGTTCTCACCCCCCTAGATTCTCAACCCCGGTTCTCAACACCCCCTGGATTTTCATCCCCCATCCCTCTGTTCTCAGCCCCGGGTCACACCCCTGGATCTCCGCCCTTCTCACTCCTAGATTCCCCCCGGCGCTGGGGGAACTCCTTGGGAAGCCAGGGGCCCGGCTGCGGCTGGCAGCAGAGGCGGGGGCCGGGGGCAGCGCTCACCGGGCCGGTCTCCGCTTGGCCTCCCGCTTGCTGTCCACCACGGCCGGCACGCAGTTGGTGAGCTCGGTCCAGTCGGCGTGCAGGCCGCAGCTCCAGCCGGTGGAGAAGCGGGAGAAGAGCCAGGTCTCCCGCTTGCCCGGCCGGTGGCACGTGCATTTCTTCTGGCCGGCGCGGCACTCGCACGGCCGCTCCAGCTGGATGTTGCGCACCAGGTGGCGGCCGAAGGTGGTGCCGCCCGTCTTCTGGATGTGCAGGAAGACGATCAGGTCGTCGCCCCTGATGTCGAAGGGCAGGCGGCGCAGCAGGTCGCGGGCGGAGAAGTTGAAGCGCGGCGCGAAGCGGGCCGGGCTCTGGTCCTCGGCGCGGTAGGGGTCGGGGCCCGGGCCGGGGCCGGGGCCGGGGCGCGGGCGGAGCCGGCAGCCGGGGCCCGGGCAGAGGTACTGCAGCGCGATGGCGGCGAAGAGCACCAGCAGCAGCAGCGCCAGCAGCAGGCGGGGGGAGCGCTCCTCCATGGCGGCGGCGGGGCGCCCATGCTGCGCTCACGGCGGGCACCCCCGCGCCCCGCCCGCCGCCTCCATCCGCCGGCCGGCCGCCGCCCTGCCTGCCTGCCTGCCTGCCGCGCCGATGGGAGCCCAGCCCGAGCGCGCCGCGCCGCGCCGCGCCGCTCCGCTCCCTTCCCCGGCCCGCTGCTGCAGTCCCCGCCCGCCCCGCTCCGGCTCCGGCTCCGGCTCCGCCCCGCCGATCCAGCCGGCGCCTCCCTCCGCTCCCGGGGAGACCAGAGCCCGGCCCCCAGCGCCGCCCGCCGGGCCCCCAGGGCAGCCACCGGCCGGGGACGAGCTGCTGAAGCCCCCGAGAAAAGACCTGCCCCCCCCAGTGCCGAGCGGAGCAGGGGGACAAAATCGGAGCGCACGCGGCTTGGGCACCGCGCCGGCTTCACGTCGGGCTCAGTCCAGGAGCTCGGGGGCGCTGTTCCCACGAACCCGTTTAGTGATCGCCTGAGCTCTCGGGGGAGAAATCCCACAGGGTCCTCGTCTGCAAGGGGCTGAGCAAGCCCCGAAAGCTCAGGCGACCAATAAACGCGTTCGTCGGGGACAGCGCCCCCGGGCTCCTGCTTTGGGCCCAGTGGGGACAGCAGTGAGCCTCCGAATTACAGGGGGGCGGGGTTCAGGCTAGAAAAGGCCTCGCCGTCTCTTACCCCTCATCTGCCCCACAAACCCACCCCCCCAGGAGGGCTCCTTTGCTTCCCCAGCCACCCCTCTCCCCACCTCCCGACGGCCATCTCCCCCCTTATCCCAACAACCAGCGCCTGCTGGGACAACCAAAAAAGGGGCTTCCCTCTGAGCGGGGGTCTGCAACCTGCCACTCCAGAGCCTCATGCAGCTCTGGGCTCTGACCCCCTCCCCACCACTGGGGGACCTGCAGGTGGCCCACTCCTGGCTCTGGGCTCCCCCTGCCACCAGGGGACCCTAGGGGCAGCCTGGGCCAGGCTCCGGGCTCCTCCCCACTACTGGGGGACCATGCAGGGAGGCCACTCCTAGTTCTGAGCTCTGCCCTCCCCTGCCAGAGACCCTGCAGCATTCACCACGGCCCAGCTCCCATCACTCCCCCACCAGGAAGCTACACCCACTGAGGCGCTTAAAAAAACTTGAGCTTTTATGGGAGAAAATCCCACTTCGTCAGTGGGATTTTCTCCCACGAAAGCTCATGCGATAAATAAATCTGTTAGTCTTTAAAAGTGCCACAGGACTCTGTTTGTTTCTCTGCACTAGACTAACACGGCTCCCCCTTTGGATCAAAAAACCTGGTTATGAAAGGAATTTTTTAAAACGGCTCTTCTTATCTTTCGAGTTGCCAGCCCCTGCTCTCCAGAGTGCGGCCGGGTTTCAAGCACACCTCAGACTATGTTGAATTGCTGCTGCCATGAATGAGGCTCCTACCTGTGTACCTCATTCTGGTGTCTCCATGATTTGAGCTGGGAGCCTTCCCTGCTTCAGAGTCAGATTTCCTTTCACTATACCTTCCACATTCCTCTCTCATTATCCCCCTTTCTAGTCTAACCAGAACAGGCTGAGGATAAGTCTGTACTGATGGGGGAAATCGCCACGGTCAGCGCAATCTGCCGGGTTCCATATAGCACTCTGTGTAGACGCGCTCAATCGATCCGGAAATCACCCTCACTCCAGCCCCGAACAGGAGTGTCAGTAAGCTGACCTTCTGGTCAGCTTACCCTAGTATGTAGCGAGCTCTTACTTCGTAAGTCGTCGGGAGATACACACGATATTTTACATATCTTACGTATCTCCCGTCGACTGCCGCCGAAAAGTGCAGCAAGTGTAGACTAGGGCTCACTTTTTCTTTACGTACCCTGTATCTTCCCTGGCAATCTGCATTGAACTGAATGTGCTATTCAGCATTTGGGGGAATTGCCAGACCAATTCAAAGTAGGGTGCATCTGGTGTCGTTGTTTTATAGAATGGCATTAGTATATTTTCAGTATTACTGCTCATTCTTCTCCTCCCAGGTGCTACCATTTTTGCTTCTGCTGTGCACTGAGCAGAAGTTTTCACTGAATGGTGCACAATAACATCCCATCCCCCCGCACCCACCAGAGGTTCCAGTTAATTTAGAACCCGGTATTGTGTGTTTTGTCTTTCAGCATGTTTTGAAAGCACTGTGTACAATTAAAGTGTTCTATAAATAATAATAAAAAAAAATAGCTACTCTGTGGATTTATCGCTGATTAAAATCTTTTATATATTTATATGCAAATTATGTTCAGCCCTCAGGCTCCTGGCATGGGGCCAATGAGTCTTCCAGGATGGTATGGTTGTGTTTCACTGCACAGCAGGCATACAGTAGGGACAAGCAAAAACAAATCACCATTTACTATGCTATCTTCAGAACATCTATACTAAGAGTAGGAAGTAGCAGGAGAAAATCAAATGCCAGGCACACCAAATGCTGATTTTTTTGGCGCTCTCAGGAGTGACAGCTAGTTGCACTTAATTACTACGAAAACTGGAGCCTTCCGGGTGACCTAGAAAGGAACTTTAAACTTAGGAAGGCTTTTTGTTTCCCACAGATTTCTTTGTTTGTTTTGTTTTAACCTGAGAATCATTAGGATCATCGATTCTAGTCTCCTTTGATTTTGCTGCTGTATTTGAGCCAGCGTATTATTTACTCTCAGACCTTAATGGGAGAGACAGAGGGGATGACTCTCAAAAAGGCTTCTTCCCTCGGTCACTGACAGTAAGTAGGTGATAAAAAAACAAATAACCCCCAGGTTTAAACAGTCTGACTTAGGCCCGTCGTACACCAGCAAGTTTCCAGCGTCACGGCTCTACTATCACCAGCCAAGTCTATAGAGGTGGCAGCAAATGCAAAACCCGTATCAGTTCAAACTCTCTGGTTCGACTGAGCGATCGGTCGAGAGCTGCTCAATCAATCCGGAGTTTAACTCAGTAACTCCACCCCGCCCCTAAGAAGAGTAGCGCTGAGTCGAAGAGACAGTATTTCCCTTTGACTCAGCACAATGGAGCCAGGGCGGTAAGCGGGAGTGAGAGTCGAGAGGAGATATGCAAGTTATTTTACATAGCTTGCGTATCCCCCTTCGACCGCCGCTGAATTCTGCAGTAAATATAGACCAGGCCACAGCTGAGCCACGGTAAGGTCACTTGTATGCGCTGCTCTATGCCAACGGGAGAGAGCTGTCCCACGGCCATAATAAAACCCCTCAATGAACGGTGGAGAAGAAAAGCTCTCCCACTGACATAGTGCTGTGCACACTACCATTTATGCCAGCAATACTTACATCACTCGCGGGGTTTGTTCACTCTTGAGCGACGTAAGATTTGCTGACAGAAGTAGTCATATAAACGGGGCCTAAAACTCCCTTTCCCTTTCAGCTGCTCAACTTTCACTCTCTTGGCACTTGTCATAATTTCACTAGCTGTCCAATCAGCTAGAGTTGAATTTCTAATATAAAAAAAAGCAGGAAAAATAACTAAGAAAAATCTACTAGACCTTTATCTGCTAGAAAAAAGGGGGGGTGGGGCGGGAAAGGGGCACAAAGTCTTTTTCTGCTATTCAACTTTAAGTAATTTCACTATTTACATGCAGCATTCTGCAGAGCTGTCTCGTTTTTACCCTTGAGTGCCCTATCCCATCTTTCCTGACTTTCCCATTGTCTCTAATATTTCAAAAACATTTGCACTCACAAGAATTTTGTCAAAGATTCTCTGCATGAAACTATTGAGTTAATTTGTTTCTGTTTATGTCTATCTCGCCAAAATGAATGAGTTGCACCATGTAATGAAAACACTGTGTTCTGAAATGCAAGCTTTAAAATTATAAAGATGTTGCTGTGCTTTATATTCATCACTCTCAGTACTCCCTATAAAAAATACATTTGCTCTCTTATTTATTTTGCTTTATGAAATAACCAAAATGTGTACTGGGTTAAAACTGATCCTGAATGCTAATACAGGAGAATTAAAAGGCGGGAATAATGTAGGCCTAATGTCTGTACTAAATTAATATATACTATAAAAGCCATGATGCATACTGGGTTGATGTTCCCAACAGAGCCATTATTTTGGAATGGCCTAAACAAACAATGATCATGCTTTCACTGATGACGAATAGTCTCTATTTCGCTGCCTTCTCACCCACGAAGGCACTGCTTCCCCAGCTACAATCAGGGGAGACAAAGCACTAATTTCGGCATCGGCTCTTGGAGCGAAAGAAATTAAATATACCCCAAATTGGGTAAAAGGGAAATCCGACACTTGGGTTATAATGAAGAGATGTTGGAAACTGGTTACAGCCTTCCAAACTATCAAGAAAACTTAGCAGACTGAGTAAAAATTGAGCAGCCCCCCAAGCAAAGCACCAACATATAATGCACCTTCCCCTTGCACACCCTTCTAGTAAACACCTCCTACACACATTGTCTCCCTTTCACACTCATCCACACTGCATTAATTCTCTTCCCTGCCCATCAAAGCTGATAGCCTTTAGCATCATCTCTTCACAGCTGGCTAGTCCCCGCTTGCCTCATCAAACCTGCTCTCTGATGCAGCTGCCACCCTCACACCCTGTCCTCTCAGCAACTCCAGTCTCTTGCAACTTTATTTGCATCAATCAGGGCTATTAGCATGGAGATACGGGACTTGATGGGCCTCTGGTCTGATCCAGTCTGGCAAATCTTATTCTCTTAGGGTATGTCTACACCAGCAATTTAGGTCAACTTAAGGAGGCTTAAGTTGACCTAAATTACTGCCTGTCTACACCAGACTTTCATTAAGTTGACTTAAGAAATTCCTTAAGTCGACTTAATGAATGCTTAAGTCAACTTAAGAACCACCCTTTAGGTCGACTTAAGTCTTAAGTCAACTCCTTAAGTTGACTTACGGACGGTGTGGATGTGGAGTAACTCTTAAGTCGACTTTATTAAGTCGACTTAAGGGTGGTTAGGTCAACTTAACAAAGTGGACTAAGTCAACTTAAAGTCCACTTTGTTAAGTCGACTTAACAAAGTCACCCTAACTTTTTCTAGTGTAGACATAGCTTTACAGAGCTTAAAGGCAGCGATAAGTGTTATTCACTACTTACTATCATCACTCGGCTGGGTGCTTTACTGGTATATACAGTTAAACTACAAAGCCTCTGCCCAGAAATCTTAAAGTCCAAGCTGTTAAGTGCCCCCCAAAGACTGGGATGTCCCAAAAATTAATGTGATTGACCAGGGAAGCAGGGTACACTTGTATTTCAACTTTTCTCTTCCATTTATTTCACTTACTTATTTTTCTTTTTGGGGATGACTAGATGCCTTGGAAGAAGGTTCCAGAGGGATAGCCGTGTTAGTCTGTATACAGCACAAACGAGAGTCCTGGGGCACCTTAAAGACTAACAAATTTCTTCGGGCATCAGCTTTTGTGGGCTGCAACCCACTTTGTCAGATGCCTGAAGTGGAAACTACAGTTTGGAGGTATATATACACCTGCCAGGGTGAGAAACGTAACAGTGGGGAGGGCAAATGCTAACAAAGTCAATTCAGTTAGGGGAGATGAGGTCCATTCACAACAGTTGATTAGAAGGTGACAATGTGTGAAGAGGGACAGTTGCTTTTTGTAATGAGCTAACCATTCCAAGTCCCTATTCAGACCCGATCTGATCGTGTCATATTTGCAGATGAGCTCCAGCTTTGCAGTTTCATGCTGAAGTCTGTTTTTGAAGTTTTTTGTTGAAGTCTGGCAACTTTCAAGTCTGCTACAGAGTGTCTAGGGAGATTGAAGGGTTCTCCTACCAGTATACGGATTTTACCATTTTTAATGTCTGATTCATGTCCATTTATTCTTTTGTGTAAGGACAGTCTGGTTTGGCCGATGTACATGGCAGAGGGGCGTTGCTGGCACATGATGGCATATAGCACATTAGTAGATGTGCAGGTGAACGAGCTCCTGATTCTGTGGCTGATGTGGTTGGGACCTGTGATGGTGTCACTGGAGTCGATGTGTGGGCAGAGTTGGCAACAGGTTTGTGGCAGGGACAGGTTCCTGGGTTCGTGTTCTTGTTGTGCGGTGTCCGGTTGCTGGTGAGTATTTGTTTCAGATTGGGGGGCTGTCTGTAAGCAAGGATTGGCCTGTCTCCCAAGGCTTGAGAGAGTGTGGGATCATCTTCCAGGATAGGTTATAGATCTTTGATGATGTGTGGGAGAGAGTTTAGCTGGGGCCTGAAGGTGATGGCCAGTGGTGTTCTGTTGTTTTCCTTGTAGGGTCTGTTCTGTTGTAGTTGACTTCTGGGTACCCGTCTGGCTCTGTCAATCTGTTTCCTCACTTCCCCAGGTGGGTACTGTAGTTTTAAAAAGGTTTGATAGAGATCCTGTAGGTGTTTGTCTCAGTCTGAGGGATCAAAGCAAATGCGGTTATCTTAGGGCTTGGCTGTAGACAATGGATCGTGTAATGTGTCCAGGGTGGAAACTGGAGGCATGAAGGTATATATTACCATCAGTTGGTCTTTGGTATAGGATGGTGTTAATGTGACTATCCCTTATTTGTATTGTAGTGTCCAGGAAGTGGATTTCTTGAGTGTTTTAGAAAGCGCACCACCAGAAATCTGACCTGCAGGGAGTTATCAGTAGTCCATCAGTGGGACAGCTGCTAACGCAGTGGTAATGCCAGAATCTACAGCTGATTAGTCGTCATATGCACATTGTGGAAATCAAACAGAAAAAATGGGTCTGATTCATGGCACAGGATTCATTGGGAACTGGAGCCTCTTGGCAAGACCTGAAATACCAGCAATCTTCAACTGGCCTTTCATCAGGATGAACATTTGGTCACTTCCATGTATTCAGACCCAGCCAAACTCCTGGCTAATTTCAAGTGCTGTGATGCGAGTAATATTGCCATCTCACTCCTGGACTCCTCGCACAGGAAGGTTTTATATCAGGGCCTGAGGAAGGGACGGCGTTGGGATGTTTACCAAGCTTTTGGCCAACAGTCAAATATTGAATGAATGATGCTATCTCATCATTTTCATTCTTATACCATCTAGAAATTGGCTGAGAAACTGCTGAAACGCCAGCTTCCCTTGGATGAGAACAGCCTGAGACACCTCCAAGAAAGAGAATCCAGGAGGATGAAAGGGCCTTTTCCAGCATGCATTTTATTCACTGGGAAAAAGTGAGAAGTTGGAGCATTTTCAACTGTTCCTCAAGCCATACACTAGTCTGAATACTTACAATGATGTGCACATTAGTAGCACCTGGCATCAAAGCCAGAGAGACTTCGGACACTGAAAATGGTTATCAAGGAGGCATGCATGAGACCTCTTTGGAGGTATTCATGAGCAGATCAGTAGGAATTATGTGGGGCATGGGCGTTAGTGATATGATCTGAGTGGAATTCTCCATGTCTAGTATCAATTAATATAGAGTTATTTTTCTATCGTTAAGAAGGATCATATTTATTTGCTGACCTTCCACCTCTTTCTCTCTTCCTTTTACTCTCTCTGCACTTCTGTGTTCCCTTGCTGAGGTCTTACTCTTACTCACAACCCTCACGTTTCTTGTTACCTCCTGTCTAATGGAAGCTCTACTTCAGCTGACCTACTTTGAAATGAAACTGCAGTATTAGCAAAGTTACAGGAGATAAGAGCCTGCCTCATGTAACTTAGAACTGTGTTCAGCAGTAATTTCTCATCAGAGAAGCAAGCTATAAAACACTCATAAAAGTATCAGTTGCTTCCATTTAGGTTGCATATTTCCAATGCCATGGGGAAAACAATTTGATGAGGGCATGAGGTAAGCAACAAGGAACCGGGATAAAATTACCAGCATGTAATTCAGTCCTCGTGTCCTGGCTGAAGTTGGATTGGTGGGATATAGCCTTTGAGGTATTCAGGCACTTGTGAGAAGCCCTCTCTTCAATAGCAATTGCATCCACGTACCTAAATCGGCTTCCAAGGCCTGGCCTACACTAAAAAGTTAGGTCAACCCAGCTACATCTGAAAACTCTACACCCCTGAACGGCAGCATACACAGCATTATACATCTGTAGCTATTGCATCTCAGGGAGGTGGATTACCTGTGCCGAGGGGAGAACCACTGCCGTCAGCTAGACAGTGACAGTAAATCAGGCTGCTGTTGCATTTGAAGTGTAGATACACTCTATATCAATTTAATTAAATCTGTGAAACGCCTTTGTGTGCACACACTTATCATTTGAAGAGTGGCTAAGTCTGACATAGCTTAAATTGATGCAATTTCTGTGGGCAGAGGGTGCCTAGGACTGAGTCTAAATATTTGGTTATTGACATCGTAACAACACTGACTCCAAGTTGGTATTACAGGATAGCTTGGGTAAGGAAGGACTTCTTGCACGAGTAAGGGTTACAGGACCGGGCTCTGCACAAATCAGTTCCAGCAGTTACCTGTTCTGTATAAAAAAGCAATGCCTGGCCAAGCAAAAAAGTATATAGAGCAAAGGGAGCTTGGAGGTTAGTTTCCAATACAGAAGCTCAGAGGTGTTCAAAGAGTGGTTCAGACGATATCCAATCTTCACACAGCGATCTGGTTGCCTAATGAAAAAAAACACAGTTTTGTTTCTCAGCGAGATTTCCCCAAAGCAGGTTTTCCAGGGATAACAAAAACAAACACATAACGAGACAGAGGCAAAATCTAAATGTTCCTTCCCTCGTTTTGCAACGCCCAAGTCTGCAAGGTGCTGCGGAGCCTGACGCGAGCTTCCAGCTATAAGAAAACCAAAACGGCAATGCCAGATTTTCAATCATCAGACTTAATCATTAAATAAATATAAGGCGTCTCCAAAGCCAACTTCTTTTACAGCTAGCTCATGTGTGCATCAGTAAGAAGGCAGAAGATTCATGTCAGTTTATATTATAGGCCGGAAAATAGGATATAAAATAATTCAATCAAGACGTAAATTCTAGATCTTGCTCCCACTGAAGTAAATGACATAACTCCCATTGGGCTGCGTATTAATATATAGCAGAATGCTGAGAGGAGCAATTTCTTGCTGTTTCCGAGCCACATTTAGGATTTGTGTTATTGTTAAATCATCAGCAGTGAGTAAAAGAAAAAGAGGGAGGGAGGAATTTGCCTCTTCTAAACTCAGTTCTATCAGGTCAGGTCAAATACCCAAGGGTAGTGGGAAGGGGGCAGCATTTTAACAGGCTGATCTTTTGGCAACAGGACTGCATTTGCGCAATCCAAGTGTTTCCCCTGCTCTTTGAATCAACTCCTTTGTGCTGGTTGCATTTACTGTCAGTCCCACAGGTGAACCAGCTGTCTCTCTTTTAATCTAGCAAGGTTGTAGAAATGCCCCACAACTGATTGTTAGCAGCGTTTCGGTAGCTGTGTTGGTCCCAGGATGATGAGACAGAGTTTTCTTGCTCTCCCTGTGACACTGCCCTGAATCACCCAACTCAGGGATCAGGCTGTGGGGCTCTATGATTGCAACGTAGACGCTGGTGCTGGAGCCCCGGGCTCCAGGACCTTTCCCACTCAGGTCTCAGAGCCTGGACCCAATGGCTACATTGCAATTTTGTGATCCTATAGCCTGAGACCAAGTCAGCTGATCTGGGCTTTTTACTGCAGATACCCTCTAGTTAGTACACTTCCCTGGTCTTTAGTGCTTACACAAAATGCTCTTCAGAAAATGCACGCAACGCTGGCCCGGAAAAGTAGCTCTTGAGCTCACATTGTGCAGAGGGGTTGCGCTATGCAAGCCTCTGGAGGGTTGCTGCGGAGGGGGCCACCATTCTCAAAGGTCAATGGGTCAGCACCATGGGGAGGCATTCTGCTCCGTCACTGCCAAGCACTTTATTGCGGTCCTGAAGAGGAGCATTTGGCACGTCCCAAGGCACACCCCTGGGGACAGGGGGACAGGTGGCGAGTACTGTGGACTTTCTGTGGCTGTGGTCTGCACATCCATCAGCATTCAGAGCACGTCTCCTGTTTCCAACCACTTTGTGGGATGCAAGACGGAGCCTTGAATGCTGATGACAGGAGAGTGGGACTCATTTTCCCATTTTTTCTTTTGTTAGAACACCTTCTTGGGCAACCGTTGAGGGGACCTAGAGCTTGGAACGGGGGCCTTTCTTTCACCTGCTACCAATCAAAATAAATAAATCAACTCCAGGGACTTTGGTCACGAGCTCTTCCCTTCAGCTACTGGCTGGCTGGGGCAGAGGTTGATTTGTTACTTACGTTTGCACGACATTTTTCTACTCCCTGACTTAGGAAGGGTGGGGAACCAGAGATTTTTAAATGGACATTTCCCCCTTAACCTGGGTGCTAGGACTCATTCACTCACATATTCACGACTTTCTGCAGATTCCTTCTTGCGACTCCATCAGTGACATGAATCTCTGTAGAAAATGAGCAGACAGGCCATGAATATCAGCCCAGCAAATTCACAGCTTTTATTCACACAAATTTGTGAAAATCCTCCCACTCTTCTTCCCCCCCCCCCTCCCCAGCATTCACCTGGCTCTACCCATGAGAATCCAGGGCAGAAATCAAACCCAAAGTGCTAAATGAAGCCTTTATTCTCTTTCGGAACAGATCATTTATCCAGAGCTCTCATATGGTGTGTATTCATGTGACAGAATATTTCATTGGAAGAAATATTCATCAAGATTTAAACAAAAGCATCTAGCAATGACCCGTTCTTGCTTTCTGCCTCTGTTAATTGAGCTCCAGAGAATTTAGGAGGCGGAAGGTTAGCGGGTTTTCCTCGTGTTGAATCAGATAGGTGGAGCTGAGAGTTTATGTTGTGCATGCATTACATTACTATAAAAACATCACCCGCATGACAGTGTAGAGAGAGCCATTGTTTTATTAAAAAAGACTCTAATCACACCTATTTTACTGGGTCTAATAAATAGCATCCCTGAGCACAGCAATTCAGCAGGCTGACTACAAAGAAAGAGCATTCTCCAAGCTTTAGCACAACATTTGGTAAGATGGATAGTTGGGCCGATCCCTTTTAATTTAGCAGTGGTCAATATTAGCAAATATTTGTGTCTAAAAAGATCCAGTGACAAATGAATACGTTTCTACAAGTTCTACCAATCAACCTGACTAATGCCCCTTACTGTACTTTGAGACCTGACCACGGGCACTTTAACCACCACAGCCTTCAAGAGATAGACTTCAGATTCACTGCAGAGCGCAGGACACCCACCTTCATACCTCGGTCACCAGTGTCCAGGGCATAACTGCATCAGAGGATTTGCACAGGTCTAATATTGTCTCCAAGGACACGTCCTCAGCCCATCAGGCCACATCAACGGCCTTCCCCCTACTTTGACTGTCTGAATGCAGATGCTCTGATCATTCATTCATTCAGAAGATCAGAGCTGCCCAGTAGCAGCTTTCCCAAAGAGGGCAAGTTAGAGACCACATGGGTGCATCTACACTAGTAAATTAGGTTGACTTAAGCAGTCCTGGCCTGAAGGGAGCTGAGCAGTCTAGGCCAGAAGGGAGCTCCATGCTCCCTTCTCCCCCAGACCGCTCTGGGGCTTCGTGCCTCTGGGACAGCCAGCCCCCTGCACTTAAGAATTTGAATGATTCAGGCCCGGGTTATAACCTCTGCTATTTCTTTTGGTTGTTGCCCCCATCCTATAAGTGTTCTCTCAGGCTTATCTGAGTGGTGCGTCAGCCAGTTAACCCATCACCATTCCCCCATATCTGTTAGGTCGAGAGGGCCAATTTCTCAGATGGTGTGTCTCCATTGACTCCCCTGAGGATCAGCCCAGGATACATTATTTCTGCAAACTGGCAGGATTGGTATATGTGCAAATGTGACACTATGCAATAGTTGAATGTAACAAACTGAGGAAAAATAACATCAAAAATATTTTCTAGCATGCAAAGAAACAAACTGTAAATGATCCCATCTGTCACTTTCATCTGCACCCTGTTCCATTGGCTGAATTTTGCTCATTAATATAAATTTCAAGACATAATATCATTTTTACCTTCAGGCCTCTGGATATGCATTGTTTGGGCTTCTTTGACAGCTGTGACAGAAGAGGAAGAGAATTTGTCTTATGCTGCTTTGCAATTGTATGGAATTGCTTTGACCTTCCAAAGCAGAGAACATTAAATTTAATTCCCTCCTAACCTTTTCCCCCTTAGGATTATGGACCTGGCTAAGCCTTCTCCTATAAAAGAGTCTACCATATGACCTTCCATCATAAAACCTCTTCTTTTTATTACTCACTGTCTTAAAGATCTCCCAGGCAAAGACTAACTCTTTAAAGTTTTACATTGTAAAGTTTCTGGGTTGTACAAATGTCTTTGCTTCTCTCCTGAAAAGACATAGAAGAGATTTGTTGGATTCTTTGGCTCATAACCAGACATGATTATATATTGCACGCTTTCCTTGTCAGAGTTTCTGTACGCAAAACGAAGCCTTACTTTCACAGCCTCAATGACATATTGTAACTGGAATTGTGATTAAACATTAGAACAGTTTACTAAAAGGTGTGACGAATTCTTCATCACTTGAAGTTTTTAAATCAAGATTGGACATTTTCAGTGGGGTCCTCCCTAGCCATGACTGGGGTTCTGACACCACAAATCATAACACTAGTTCGACACATATGTTATTGGCTATCGCAGGTCTCTCTGGATTGCATTGTGCAAAGGGTCAGATTGATAATCATAATGGATAATCTGGCCTTGGAATCTACAAACAGAGAAAGGACGAGACAAATAAGACCTTCTGAGAGTGCTTGTCTCTTCCGAAAAAGGTTGAAATTCATACCAATGGCATGAAATTCATACCTCTATGCGCACTAGACAAAAACGAAGGGTAGACCAATTACACACCTTAGGAAACTCCATTTGCCACGTAGAACCACCAAAGGACGTACATTCAAGTTAACGCATCCAGTCCAGACTTTGGCCCACGTCCTACAGACACTTATTCATGTTCAGGACTCTCCTTTCATGACTATTTCTCATTAAGCACGTCCTTTACTTGCTTGAGCAAAGTGCCACGTGCGGAAGGGGGGTTTGCAAGACTGGGCCCTTATTCAGGAAGTTGCCCGGCGAGCCAGATCTTCAAGTGGTGTAAATCACTACCGTTCTACTGGAGTCCTTACAGCTACACCAATTAACAGACTGCTCTTAAATCATTAGGCAAAATAGTAAAATTCCATTGATTTGTCTTGAGTTACACCAAGTGTAAGTTTGGCTCAGTTGGACTTATGAAAGGGTGGTGTGGAGACCTTTATTCTAATTAATTAAGCTTTTTGAGCAGATGTTAGCAGCAGTAATTGCTATTAAAAATCTAGGATTATTTTTAAATAAAAAGAATCGTCTTTAAAAACATCAGTAGCTCCTCAGATAAATTCAAAAGTGCAGGAATGATTTTCATGTATGCCACATTTTAAAATGATGATCCAGGTACATATATCTATATTTAATTCTTTACCACATATTATAACTATTCAACCTGTCTAACTAAAATATTGGAGAGGATCAGGAACCGCTTTTTCGTGCATCCTAATCCTCGCCAATCAGCCCCGTTCAGTTTTGGTTTTTTTCTGTGTGGAGCAGGTATCCACCATTGACAGGTTCATTCAAGGTCCTATACATGTTTTGATTTATGGAGCAATTTGTACTCCCAGTCTCACTAACTGGGGTATAAGCTGGCAAATTCACTTGGGACAAAGAGAAAAGAAACCAGAAGGGTGCAAAATAGCCTCCACAGCTCTTGCGCCACTCTCACTATGGGGATTATGGCTGATGGAACCATAACATTATGACCCCAGCCATGTTCTTCCCCATCTTTGCCTTGCTTGCCAAGAACGGCTGCAGGAAGGACAGAGGGATCCTGTGATGTGATTCTGCTCCCTGCCTTTCTTCTGCCCGTGGCAAAGCCAAACAGGTTCTACACCAGACGGCCCTCCAGATTTGGGGAACAGATGAACAGTGGAGCCTTCCCAGCCCTGCATAGGATGACTTACCTATGTCACCTCACTCATGTGAGCAGTTCCGTTGAACTTAATGGGAATATTCACAAGAGCAAAATTACTCAAGCATGCAGTTGGTTCGCAAGAGCAGCCGTGTAGGGCTTGATTCAGCAAAGTATTTGAATACATGCCTCACTGTATTAGCTGAGCAATTCAGGAAACACACTTCAGCAGCCGCTTAATTTTAAGCATGTCCTGAAATTCATTCTATTCAGCAAAGCAGTTAAGCAGGGGCTTAAGTTTTCTTGAAATGAATTGGACTTAAGGATGTGTGCAAAGCGATTGCCGAAGCAGGCCCTGTATTTCTGATATGTTCTGGCTGGAATTTTGGAAATTCCAAATACTAGAAATCGAATGATATATTTTTCTGGCCAAAGAAATCAATGATGTCTAAATCCAGCTAATTAATGTAATTTGGCAGCTATATGGGTTTTTAATGGAAGGCTATGTTGTGAAGTGGCTTGCTTGACGGAGTCCTTTGTATTTTGTATTGCGTTTTTAATAATTGTGCAGGCAGAGTTTAGAGAGGAACTTATATTACCATTATTAATCATGAAACACAACTTTCAGTAGCAATTGTTTGACTCCCCTGTGGCCCTTGCTGCTTCAAATTCTATTATTTTTAATCTAGTGAAGTATAGACAATTACATGTGTTCCATTCAAAGGGGAGATCCACCCCTTGTCTAAGAGCTACCGAAAGATTAAATACTATGCATACATTGTTGAAAAATGGCAAGTGCAAATTCTATCCTCTGATTGGCCGATAATATCTTCTTAGCCATGTGTTATTGCATAATTAATTACTCATGGTACTGTATTAGGTCCCATAGAATCTTCTATAGACTAGACTTATTACTGGCATACATTTTAAAGAGATTACTGTTAATTAATTTAACTTGTCTGCATATACAACACTCACTAAACCCTCTATTGTGCCATCTGCTGTCATTTCAGACATGCAGGGCTTTCAAACTGCCGTATAAATAGAAACAGATTAAAGCTATCTACTGAGAAATAAAATAATTAAGAAATTAGATCTTTTGTTAAACTTCCCGTGAATTGCATTACAAGGCTGGAATATAGCAAATGTTTAAAATGGGAAGCACTACCTGCTAGCTGCAATATTTAAAGCACTTAAAAAAAAAAAAAAGTTACAGCTTTTCTAACCACACCGTACTGATTCCACTTCAACGCTGGCTGCTGTTCTCAACCTCTTTTGCTGGCTCTTTGATCCAAGGCTTTTTAGCATGGTCATATTTGCTGGTCCCAGAGGAACTACAAAACTCCGTGGATTTGGAATGAGCTATAATACGCTCTCCGAGGTTTTACTCGGACGTCCATTTATTTGACTCCAGCTGGGGCCGACAGGCTGAAAGCTGTTTCCATCGAGTATAACAACTTGGTGATCTCAGCGCGGCTCCTGAAGGATAGTGGATGAGCTTGAATCACAAAAGCTCTCATCACAAGAGGCAATAATTGACCACGCCCGTGCTTTCTGGCAACTCCAGCAAAATCTCCCAAGGCACAGGAGCAGGCCTGACGGCTACTGTAGAGTAGTGGTTAGAGCCAGGCATGGGCAGCCTGGAGCTCTGAATTCTATTCCTGCCTCTCTCACTGGCTGATCTGGGCCAGCCTCCATTTCCCAATCCGTAAATCATTTCGTAAAGTGCTTTGAGATGCCGGGAGGAGAAGGGCGGCTATGTAAAGGTGACACATTATCTACTCTTCCCCTGTGACCGCAAGTGGACGTGCCTGCAGAACAGGGCTATGGGCTGTACCCTCTGGGTTCTACAATCCGCTGTGGCCGCTTTGCACCACTCAGGTCATGGATGCTGGGTGGACGTGGCCAGGAGAGAATCCCCTTTGTCTAAGGGAACCTACTTGGCATGAAGCTCATGGAGAAGGCATGCCCTCCTCCTGTGGCACTATCCATCCCTATCTTGGTATCTGGAGAAGGAGTGAGGTGTCAGGGCATTCCAGGGACAGGTCAGGAGGTGAGGTGGGGCGTAGCGGTGCTGTGTGTAATTATCAATGACATACGGTCAGTTCAGGACTTGCACCAGTGACATGAGTTACTGCTGCTCCCTGATAGCCGTGCCCCACTTCTGCACTGAGCAGAACTCTAGTGTAAGATGCTCACCCCTGAGAGAACAATTGAGTGGAACATGCATTGCAAAGCAGGTACCCATAGCGCATTTGTTCTGCAAATAATGAACGTCTCCCGGCCTACCAACCTGGCCCTGATCAAAAGCACGAAATTCCCCTACAGCGGAAGTAAAGCATTAAATCACAATGTATCTGCATCTTTGGCTAAGGAATCTGTACCTCTGAGCATAACTCACTCAGCCCCTTTACGATTCTGCTGACAGATTCGTCTCTTAAAATAGGATCTATGAGCATGTACATTGTCACCGAATGCTTCTCCTGTACAGAGAGAAATGTAGGGGAAGAGAGTGTTTTCTACAAAGCTATCCAAGTGTTTGGACTGCAGTAAACCTGTCTGCTTCACTTTACACTGCAGTGATTTTCCAAGAGCCGTTAGTAGGAGCTAGGTATCTGCTCTTTGGGCCTTGGAAAATCTCTGACTCTTTGGGGCAGTGAACTGGTCTTCCCATGAGTTTGTACAGCACCATGGAAACAGAATCATCCTACAGTCTGGGATCTTTGACTGCTATCACAAAATAAATCATTATATCCATGGGGGTTGCACTCTTCAGTTTGCCAAGCAGAGCTGG
Source organism: Pelusios castaneus (assembly GCA_007922175.1). Taxonomy (NCBI): domain Eukaryota; kingdom Metazoa; phylum Chordata; order Testudines; family Pelomedusidae; genus Pelusios; species Pelusios castaneus. Next base: position 3,734,542 of record ML685771.1, read on the forward strand.
CTGGAATTTTTTTCCACGAGAAGGAATTGGATGGAAGAACAACTTGGCCTAAAAGAACCTCTTAACGGAAAAAAACAATATTTTTCACAAGATCTGCCAGTTTTTCATTAACAAACAAACAAAACCCACCCCTGGAAATCAACAACTGAATGATTTTCTTTAAAACTTGGTTTACAACAAAAATCAATGTTTGACAGAAAAATTTTAAACCCCAAATGTTTGAAAAACTTAAAAATTTCTGCAGGAAATTGATGAAAATTTAGAAAGAGCATTTTTTATAGGTTTTCACAAAAACTAATTGGCATTTTTTTCCACATTCACTTTGCAAGTTAAAGTGAACTTAAACAAACGGGATACCCCGATAGGTGAACCCCGTGTGCCGGGGGAATTTCTGCCAGCGTATACCATAAGGGGAACAGTGAGTGTATGACGGGTGAGTAGGTCAGGAAGCCGAGCAGAACTACATTTGATTCCCACTCAAGTAAACGCCATTGCGCAGCTGGTGCCCACAGCAGAAATGAGAAAGCTGTTCAATTTTATGACAGGGCCAAGTGGCTGGTGATCTAGGAACCACAATCATCTCTGTGCTATTGCCACTGTGCAATAAAAGTAGGGAATCAGGGCCAATAACATCATTTCATGAGCACAGGCGGAATTCCTAGCGAGGCTAACAGGGGCCACGTGTATTTATCGTGTCTTTAGCAACAGAAAAGTTCCAGTTTCTGAGAAATACAAGGCTAGTGCATCACTTCAGATAACACAAACATGTCCTGGTAGAGCCATAATGACCACATCTGCTTCTTCGTGGGTACCAACAATGAACTGAGGTCCTTCAGCGGTGTGGAGTTGATACTTACCTGAGCAGCACATATGTCTTTGGCGTGTGTCTTCCCCAGTTAGCGCTGCCCACTTCTGTGGTTCAGGCAATGGAGCAAAGAGTTGCTTAGACGCCACCACGTCTTCTCTCCAAGCAGCCGTTCTGCTGTCATGGGCCCATGGAGATACGTTGCTGGAAGCCAAGCACAAATCAAGAAGCTGACATACCAGAGGGATGAACCGAGTCACTGATTTGCTTTTCTGATCTCTCTTGGAAGGGGGCAAAAAGGTCTCCCTTAGCCCCAGAATAAATGGCACTTCCTAAAGTCAACTTCGGAACCAATCATTCGTTTTCAGAACAGTCAATAACTGCCCAAGGTGAATTCCAGCAATACTCTCACCATTTAATTTGCACGCTCGTTTGTTCAGGATTCAGTCCCTGCAGTCGCACATATAGAAAACTGGCATTTTCCAGGCTGCCAGCCAAATGAATGCGTAGGCAGATATTTATGCAGACAGAGAGCTAAATCTGGTTTGCATTAAATTTTGCACAAGAGGGGCTAGTTGAGGAGTAGCAGTTTGTGTCTAGACCCGGATTTCGGGCCGCCACATCACTCTGATCCTGACAGTTCTGGGGCCAATGTGAATTTTCATTGTTAACAATGTCTCTGGGTGGCTTATGTTAAAAGCTACCATTTCCCATCGCTACCATCTGTGCGGGTGTTTTATTTCTATAAACATTATTCATAAAGCTGATAACGATCATTACAAATTATTATTTGTAATCTCGTAGTGCCACGGGTTGCTGGGTTTGGTTAGACTTATTCCTCGAGGTTTCATCACATGGCAATCATGCATTAATGATTCATTTTTAATTCTTGGAGAGTCCAGGACAATTTGGAGAGTTGGCAACTCTGGTCTGGAGGGACCCCATTGATTAGGGACAAATCCTTACATTTTCTTAGATTTTAAAAAGTAAATTACATTTGCTTGCGAAGCATTTCAAAGGACTGGGACTCATAACCATTCATAGCCCAAGGTGAAACACAAGAACCTTTCACCTGATTTAGAGCCAGGCAGGAAGGGATTAACCAAAAGGGAGACATAAAAATAATCCATTTGGGTTTTTTCTTTTTCCTTTGTTTTTAATTTCCCTTCCGTTTTTCAGCTCTAGGAAACACCCAAGACTTATTTTCAAACTTCTTCATGAGAAAGAGACACTTGCTCTTTTACATGAAAGCTGAAACTCTAAACTAACTCCTGCCTCCAGGGGCTGAGGCATCCGGAAAAGCTCTGGGCGCAGCTGTCAGTTCCGCTCCCAGTAAGGAAAGCAAATGCGGTAAGGGTGGAGAAAGCAGGCTGCTAACGCTCAGGGTGTACCTGGAGTCAGGGCGTTGGGCTGATTCCATCTCTAGCACGAGCTGCCGTGGCTAGAGTAATTCATTCACAAAATCCTGCTTCTGCACGTCTTGCTCTGAGGCGCTCGCGCTAAACACGTAGAAAATAGAAACCAGTAGGTTATGGTTTATCCAGTTCATATTATTGCCTGAAATCTGTACTTTGGACAGGAATTAAAGCAGCCCTATTAACTGTAGATGGTCAACCTTTGGAGGCCTCCAAACTATTGGCTAACATGTTTGTAGAATTGAGTCTCCTTTTGAGTGTTTTCACAGCCTTTCCCTTGTTGCCTCATCACTCAGATGCATGCAGGGTCAAACTTCCCTACAAATATTTTGAGGGGGAGTTGAACAAACAACCCTACCATTAGATATCAGCTCTCCGTTTGATAGTGATCACAGTGGCAGCCATCAGAAGTGGGCTATTAAAATGACTGCCCTGATGAACAATCTAAAACAAATGCAGATAAAAATAGATTATGCTGGGTCATTTACTTTTAAGTGCAACAGCTTCTGTATTTCTTGCCACTTATTCTTTATGCAGCATAAACCAGCACAAATAAATACAGATGCAGAGAACATTAGATACACTGTGTAAAAACAAATTATGCACATTCACATTGCCTTCTAGTTAGATCAAAATTAGACGTTTGTCCTCCATTATCTCAGTGGATGCACTAAATGCCAGTGATTTATGAAAAAAGCCAGAGTGAGTGCCATTATAATTGATTAACCTAAGAGACCAGTGACCTGTTTACAAGTATATAAATATGATTATAATTGTGGTAAGTAATTTAATGTTCTGCGGGACTTCTCTATAATCCTATAGCAAGGCGTAAAAACCAAGACAACAACTGAAGGTTTGCTCCTGTGCAAGTGCTGAGTGTCATTGGCTCCCATGGAGGTCAATGACCATTGACAGTGATTTTGGAGAATCAAATGCCTACTGAACAATAGACGAAGGAGCCCTTGCCCGTCATGGCTGTGACAACGTACAAAACGCTAACCATGGAGCATTTAACCAAGTGAAAAGATGCTGCAATCCAGCAGCTTCCTCTTATCTAGCTCCTCTTAGCCTAAGAGATGCTGCGGTATTTTACAGACCTGAGGTCTGGGGGATCAGTAGGTGTAAAGAGCCAGGTCTAGAGCTTGGTCTAAAGTTATTCAGTAGCTAAGTAGGGCTGCGCTTGTATATTCCTGGACCTGTTTCTCTGGAATGGAGTGGGGAAGTTTTAATCCACAATAGGTCTTTAAAGAGATTTTGATTTTGAGGGTGTTCAGGGCCCTTCTTATCTCATCTATAGGCACAGGGTGAGAGGTGTGTTACAAGTCCAGAGGTACTCAGCCCTGACCTCTTTTGATCTCATCCGAGTCCAGGGCTCCCCACTTATCGGCATAAAACAGATAGCCATTAGTGGCCTGGTTTACAGAGATGTTCCCACCTCCCAGGACAAAAATTGTCAGGCAATCTGTAAGATTTCACAGGGCATTTGGTCAACACAGACTTAATCCAAGCAACATCTTAGAAAACTTTCACAGAATCTGAGACCACCTCGGCCCCGCCTTCAAAGACAAATGTCTGCTTCAGCTGCTTCGGAGAACAACCAGATGATCATTCATGGATGATGCACGATATGATGTGCCATACATCACCCCCATGGTCAGTTTGGGGAGGGGAGGGAACTAATTTTTCCAGCTCCGTTCCTAAGAGCAGGGCATGGAAATCACATCTTGTCTCCCTGCGCCTCTTTAGGAGGCAGAGACAAGGCAGGTGAGGGGGATAACTTTTATGGGGCCATCATCCGTTGGTGAAAGAGACATGCTTTGGAGCTACAGGGAGCTCTTCTTGAGCACACAGTTGGCTTCTTCAGCCTTGTCTTCGCTGCTAAGACAAGGAGGGTTTTTCCTTTGGGGTGGCTGATGTACGTGAAGACAAGGTGCTTTGGTTTTACTGTGAGGTGAACAAGGTAAGGTCAATGACGGGAGGGTGGATAGGGCTGACATCACCTAGCTACCTGGTGGTAAAACTGCAGCATCTGGCCTTTATTGGGGTTTTAGCTTGGGATAGCTCAAACATGCTAGTTATCCCAAGGGAAAACCTACCTTTCTGCACCTATGAAGCTGAGGCCTTAATAACCCAGACAGCAGGCCTCTTACTCCCTTGTCCTTGATCCGAAAGGTGGCTGGATACCCCTTATCCCCATTCAATTTTGGGGAGGCAGGAAACGAGGCAAGAACAGGCTTTCCTGCCATCTCTCATTATTTCTAGAGCATCTCCTGTCCTGACGCCAGAAGTGCTGTAGTAAATACACACACTCTCACTGGGCTATTCCAGAACCTTGGCCAAGCTGACAGACAACCAAGACAAAGCCCTGGGCTGATGATGCGGGAGGAGTTCCTTAGTATGAACATCAGTACATAGCTGTGGAAAGAAGAAAGCCCAGCGTGTGTCAATATAACACCATTACAGCCGCGGTGAAGGGAGCGAAAATGAGTCTGCAGTTTTCCCTGTGGTTCTAACAGTCACCTGCAGCGAAGCGTGATCCGAAACCTGGGGACGGTGTCTGTTCAGAAACATGGCTCAAGAGCTGAAGGTCACAAATGATCTTTACATTTATGGAGAGCCAAGCCGAAACCCTGCACCCAGCCCTGGGCTCCACAACTGACTATTGCTCCATTTGACCTCCAGCACGTGACTTTGCAGGATCAAGTCCTAAAACCTTAAGTAAAGGGGATTCACAAGGGCCAGAAAAAATATGCTCCAAATTGCTTCCAATGCCACTTGTACTCCCAATAAATGTTCAGTCTTAATTCATTTTCTTAATTACTCAGCAGTGTCCACCCTGATTATACAGGGTGAAATGTGCCAGTAATATCTAAATTGTATCTCCCAGCACTTCACTGGCTAATAGTGACAGCTGAGCCACTGTCTGTTTCCCAGATTACCTAGGTATCTTTCTGCTGGCAATCTCTTCCCACTTTGTTCAGACAGTACTCAGTTTCGTGGACCAAAGCTCACACTAACTTTCCATGGAACTACATTGCAAATTAATAACTTACGTGTTGATACACGGTGGTGAATCGTTTAAATTCCATGCAAATTCTAAAGCTAGAGAGAGAATTAGAAAATCTTCAGACATGCATCTACAATACTATACAGGTGAAAAGGATGCCTCTGTTTAATGATTCTGAGTCAAATTTAGAGCAGTTGCAACGCCATGTGTTTGAAAGTCTGGAGGGGATTTTGGCCTACTGGATTTATAGCCAAGACCACCAGGATGGGAACCAGCAGATTAACACCAATGATAAACTAGAGAACAAATATAATCAAGTTCCAGAGGGGGAGCTGTGTTAATCTATTGCAGAAAAACAAACAGAGTCCTGTGGCATTTTTAAAGACTAACACATTTATTAATCGCATGAGCTTTCGTGGGAGAAAAATCCCACTTCCTCAGATGCTTCAAAGCTCATGCGATAAATAAATCTATTAGTCTTTAAACATAATCAAAGCATTTTAAAACGAAAGACTTTTTATAAAAGCAGAAAGTCCTGTGGCGAAATTCTTGCTTCACTGAAATCAACAACTGCTTTGTCACTGACTTCAGTGGGGCTAGAATTTCACCTTCGCAGGGCGTAAAGTAATTCACAGCAGTTCTTTACTGTCTCTCGGAGAGCAAGATCTGTAAGCCTCAAACTACCAGCCAAGGATCATATTGGGCCATCTTACAAATGAACCTGCACACCAGATGAACTCTCTCCATCCCATCCCAATCAATGGGAAGTTTGCAGCAGGGTCCTTCCGGTGACAGACATAGGGCCTGGTCCTCAATCAGAGACTCCGCTTGGCTTCAGTGGGCTTAGTCTGCATAACTAACCCCTGGCTCATCACGCTGTCTCAGGCCTTCTCTCAAACAGGTAGTGGCATTTCTCTCTTTAGGATCAATCAGCATTCCTCATCCAGTCTTATGGGAGAAGGCACACACAGTTCATTGCAAAGCCGCAAGCAGTTACAAGGCTATCAGGAGAAATCCGTGCCTCTCGCTCTGCCTGGGAAAGCCGCAGAGTGGCCAGAAAGGCCGGGCATGCAAATGAGTGAGTGCGTTTGACTTTTGTATCCAGCCTTCCAGACACTGACAGTTGCTTGGAGATGACTGACAGATTTCTGGGTTTTTATGCATGTTTTAGTTGCATCCTTTTCCATATTAATCTAGCTCATGCAGGTCCTCTGGGCCTCAGTTACCCCCACTTTGAAACAGATGCTGATTCAGAGAGCAAATAGGTCTAAGATATTTTCATGGTCACTGTAAAAATAGCATCCACGATTGTGCCTAGTGGCACTTAGGAACAGAGGCATAGCCAGAAATGATTTTTTTGCAGGCCTTGACCCCGGCGGGCAGAAGCTTTGCATCACAAGCGAAAGAGTAGATGATAAAAACCTGGGATGAATTACTTAAAAACTGATTGGGTGGGCCTGCTTTCAGAGTGGGGGGATGTGGCCCACCCAGAGCTGTACCCCCGCTAAGGAATGCTTAAGAAAAAAGGCTGGTTAAACTCATGCTTCATTGTACTGGATTGCTTCTGCTTTTAGTGTTTAAATCTGTAATTTTAATTGCTCTCAAGAGATTAGAACTGAGTCAAGTAGAGTTCGTATGCACTGTATGGACCTGAAGAAGAGCTCTGTAGCACCAGTGCCTACAGAAGTTGGCCCCATAAAAGATAGGACTTCCCCACCTTGTCTCAAACAGCAGTGTCAGGGCCAGGTCCTCCAGAGCAAAGAGATGTTCCCAGCACATAGGCCAGGCCAGCTATTTTGGCTGCCTAATCTACCACGTGTCAAGATAGTGCAGACAATGATACCGGGAATTGTCCTGGAAGTGGCTCCGCTCTGGAGAAACTCTGGGGACAGACCGGAATAAAGAGCGTCTCTTTCAGTAACCTTGGGCACGAGAGTGACTCCTGAGCACCGAAGAGTCTACCAGTTCAGAGAACTATGCTTAGTCTTACCCATTACTGCCACTCATGTGAAAGGGAGCCCTGCTTGCGGACTGTGTGTGGTGACAAAGCATTGCTCCCTTTCAAAGACCTGATGTGCCGGCCCGTCACGGTTCTGTTAGCAAGTGAAGTGATGTCTATAGCTGAAATGTGAACAACAGGCGCCAAGTTAAACAGATGCTGCTCCTTGCTGTTGGGCAGGGGCAGTTCTCTATCATCTCAATGGGAGTAAGACGTAAGCATGGGTCATGGTCAATCTCAATCACCTCTAGAGTCTGAAGTCAATAGAGTTCTGCCAAAGATGAACTAAGCGTAGATGGCCCCTTGAGGGGAGTCTATCGTCTGTTCCAAGTGGTCACTGGGACTGTGGTGAACCGTGTGGCTGGGATCTTTCTAACAGAGGCCACTGGTAGTCCAACTCCTATACACCAAGAACAATCTGAGTTCATGCCACATCATTGTCTTCTTCGTTCACACACGTGTCATCCGACCCCACCGAAGCCCCAGAGATTCTACTTCTGTCCACCTGTTTCCTCCTCCCACCCCTCTTCCAGTATCATTGACTAATGGCCTGAGCCAGCTTCCTCTGGAGTCAGTGACAAAACTTCCAGAGAGTTCAATGGGTTTTGACTCAAGTATTAGGTCCTCATCCCACACCTTTAGTTCTCCATCTTGATTTCAGATATACCCTTCTCTCTGGTTTTAATTCTGAAAACTGGGTTACAGGAACAAGCCCAGAGTACATACTGTGGGGCTGGACACAGTCTGTCTGGGTACCATCTACCAGCTGTTGCAGTTTCTCCACAGAGACTTTGCTTCATTCATATTTTGTTTGGAGTAAACATGTGCCTGAAGTGAAATAGTCATAATTTCAGACTGGTCACAGAAATTAAGAATGACTTGCTTCTAGTTGGGTGTGAAGGTTACTAATTATCCACCAACATTCAGAGGGGAAATTTGCCACATGAATTATTACAGTGCCCCCCAAAAGTGCTCCAGTGTCAGGGCTATTATCAGGAAAACAGGAACTGAGCTGGGGAGCATTAAGAAACCTTGAAGACATCAGTTATTGTGGTGAATGATCTGCTGTTCCAGTGTGCGTGACTCATGCAGGTTGAAGGAACGGAACACAGAGTGAAGGAGAATGTACTGAGAATTTGGAAGGAAGGAAGGGATGTTGTAGAGTTCAGAGGAAAAAGTGATGCTATCAGGTTCAAAATTGTTTTTTAAAAACAACCTTTTTTTAGCTGAATGGGTAAAGAGCTTGATTACTATTCCGAGTCTTGCTCGATCTCACACTGATACGCCACCTCCATTCACCCAGCTGCAAGAGGGGTATCGGGGCAGATATGGTGGACACATCATGCCCTTATGTATGATAGCTCTGAAACTGACATGCCTTCATTATGTCAGCCAAATGAGCCATTGGCTGGGGGGAACTTTGACTTTCAATCTTCTATTACCAATTACTCCACAGTGGAGTCAAAGTGAAATAACCTAACTAGTCTAAAGTACTCACCTCCAGTGGTTAAAGTATAATTTGATGGGCCTTGGAACCCTCCTAATATCCAGGCTCCCTTCCCGTATTTTCTGGGCCCCCTTCATGCATGTGTGGGCCCCAGCCCAGGTAGGCATTTGCAGCCACTTCTCAGTACCACATGCAATTATTGTCACAAACTACCAAACACTGTATAACACAATAAGTATTGTGATTCACAACGGTGGGATGTAGGACCTACCAGCAGCCAGGGCACGGTGGAACATAAATTCTGCCAGATTATTCTATTTTTAGGGGCCCCGGAACTCTGGCCCCTCAAATTTGTGGGCCCCGGAACTGCGTTCCGGTTCATTCCCTCTTACTTTAATGCCTGCTCACCGCTTTTGCTGTTGGCTTGCCTTTTCCATGTCACTTAGCTGTGAGGAAGAGAGGTCAGTTTCACCTGTGTTTCTAGCCTGTTTTGCTGCGGATGCTGAATGCAGAAGTTGTCAATGCTGCAGGGGAACACGCCCAAACAAACACATCATCTATTGGCATCTGACAACTGGTTTAAAAGACTAACAATGGTAAAAAGGGAACTCTGCCCACACATTGCAAAGGCAGCAGTTTATGCCTAGCAACCTGATAATAGCCTGGCTTCTGTTGCTGCTTCTTCTTTTCCTTTACGCCACTTTTCCTGGTGAGGGTCAGGCCTGGATTATGGGGCCCTGGGGCTCTGGGATCCCCACCACTGTAGGTTCCCTGCTAGCCTGGGCCCCCTGGCCTGGAGCCCCAATCCCTCACCACCATGGAGGATCCCTCCTGGGCCAGCGCTGGACGGCGAGGGCAGAGGCTGTGCTCCGGCTCCATCCCTGGGCCAGCTGGTCTGCCCACAGGGGCAAGGTGGGCCAGCCCTGTTTGCTCTGCTGCGGGGGCCAGACTGGGGCCAGTTGGTGCAGGGTCGGCTCCGGTGCACTAATCTGCCAGTGTGTCTCACACAACCCCTAAATACTTAAACTCTTCCACCAAGCGCAACCGTTCCCCCTCACCTGGAGAGAGCACTCCACTTCCTTCTGGGGAAGAACCGTGACTGCCGATTTGGAGGTGCTGAGCCTCATCCCAGCTGCTTCATACTCGGCGGTGAAGTGTTCACGTGCACGTCAGAGATCCCAGAGTCTGAAGAAGCAAGAAGAACATCACCCGCAGGTACACAGAGAAGCCACCTCTGAATTCTCATACCGGATACACTCCCCAACACGACTACACCTCGTTCTCCTGTCCAGGAACTTCACAAACAGGAGTGAGCACAGGGCACATGGTTGGCCCAGCCCAGTGCCCACCTCGAATGACATTGACTTAATGCGGACACAACTCCAGGAACAGAGGGACCAGATAGCCCACAGCCGTGGCAGCAGCACTTTCCACAGGAGATCTTGGGGAATGCAACAAACGCCATCTCCAAATCTACAAACCAAAGGTAGGCCAGGTTAGCCAATTCCCACGACCCCTCGGGGATCTGTGGCCTTGCTGACAGCATTTTCACATGCTAATTGCACACTCCTTTCCAAAGAGAGGAGGCCTCTCCTTTTCGTTCTTTGGTACCTCAGATGGGCCTCTGGAGAAGAACAGACTCCAGGGAGAGCTGCGGACAGCCCTTCTCCTGAGAAGGGTCAGGCACTGTGTTAAGAGACACTTGACCACGTGGGGAGTAAAAACCGCAGTGGAGATTAATGAGATCCAGGGGAGACACGGAGGGCTCCATTGAAAACTCATGCCGCACAAGACTTTGTTTCTGTTCAGCAGATCCCTCAGCGTCAGCCCCTTCTTGCAAAGAAAACGCACGTCATTCAAGTAGCACTCTGCTTCAGAACGCCTATGGCAGGGTGGCAGTCTGAAAGACTCTGTGCTATGACAACAGGAGAGTGGCTGAACTTCTGCGTGGGAGCGTTGTCCAGTGGTTAGAGCAGAGAACAGGGAATCCTGTTCCCAGCTCACTCCATTCCTTTCATTTCATTGTTCTGTTAAATCAGTGTGGGTCCACCTGAGCTTCCCGCCTATTCTGCATTGACCATGGGATCTGGCTGGATGCAAGGAATTTATGTCCGGAGCTGCTGTAAATTATAAGCAGAGGAATGGGGCTCTCCAAGTCACACTTAGGGCTTGTCTACACTGGGGTAGGGCTGTAATTCGATCTTAGGCTATTGAATTACAGAAGGCGAGTGATCACACCAAATTGCTTGCTTGGGGTCTCATGTCCCCACTGCTCACATAACTTCCTGAAATGCAATGCACTCTGGGTAGTAAGCAAAGGGGCTTGTGGGGAGGCAGTCGTCCTCCGCTCACTCCCCATCCCCTCTTCTCTAAAGGAAAAAAGCAGGAAAAGCTTTCCTTGGTGTTTCTCTGCCCCAGGCACAAGAGAGGGGCACAGTGCTGCACGTTGAGAGAGGAATTAATTGAAAACTTCCCGAGGCTGCAGGCAGGGGAAGAGACTGGAGAAATCGGAAAAGCAAGATGAGAGCTGCTCTCTGGCTAATTTCGAATTGTAGATTTCACGCTCAGTACTACGCCCTCACTTGCAGGGGTAGTGTTAGCAGGTCAAATTACAGCTCTATTTTTTTCGAAATTACTGCTCTGACAGTGGAGACAAGCTGAAGGTCCAGGTGAGCAGTGTGATGTCGAACTTCCCTGCCAGTGAGGACCAGGGCTTCTTCCTGGATCTCACTATTATCCCGCCCTTAATCAACTGCAAACATTTGCAATCCAGACACTGTGTCCCATGACAAGTTAAACTATAGGAAGCCAAGTTTGTTGCAGTATTTTTTCTCTCTAACAAACAAAAGCAAACTGCTGTTGGTTTATTATTTCTGCTGATAATGTCACCCGCCGTATTTCATCCAAATCGTTTTAGGAAAATAATCAGAGGAAGTTTGCAAACCCCAGTCACCCATTTCTCTCTGTCTGGGGAGGCAGATTCAAACACAAAGCATAGTGCGGCCATACATCTCCAGTCTTACGAAACAAAATCAAAGCAATCTGGTTGTGAGTTGATCCAAAGCAAATTCGATCTTTCAGACCACTCCGTGTTCAGATGGCAGAACTGATTTATAATATGCAATCGAAAGATACATGTGCAAATGTGGAGGGTGGGGAGAATATCTCCCCTGCACAGTTTCCCTTGTAGCAGACATTTCAATTTGCAACGCATACAAGTAAGAAACCTCTGGCCTGCAAAACTGCAGCCTTTAAATGATAAGCTTGGGAGAAGTTTATATTCTTTTTCTAAAAAGGTTGTTTTCCAAGGCAAAGAGTCAATGTACCATATTCATAATGCTTTGCTATTTTATTGCACTTTCCATTAAACGACCACCAAGTGATCTCTAACAGTAATACATTCACAAACCTATAGATCAGCTGTTATTCCCATTTTGCAGATGGCAAAAGCAGTGCAGGGAGGGTGACATTTTCCACTGTGCCAAGGGAGGTTCGTGTCATTTACCATACATCCCCTAGTACATCTGGGGCAGACCTTAGTCCAGATTCCAGATTTTCCAACCCCTAGGTCTGAGGTTTTGTCCCAAACCCATCCTTAAGCAAAGTTAATTGGAATGTCATTACTTCATCCCCAAAAGTAATTCTCTCACACACTTTTAAAAAAAAAAATACTGTTGCTACAGCTGACATCTCTGGAAAGCTATGTCCAAAGTTCTGTTACTTGATTTGGTGGTAACTTTTTTAGATTTAGCAGATTTCTAGCACAGAGAAGGACATCTGCAATCCCTGGCACTGGAGCCGCACTTAGAGGTAACTGCTACAGTAGATCGGAATGGAGCGGCAGGGAACCCCAAGAAAATCCTAAAACCACCGGACCCTTAACATTGAACAATGAAATACAAAACTTTCATTTTCAGGAAATGAAATGCAATTCAATGATTTATAAAAACAGAACATTCCGGTGCTCTGGTAAAACTCGACTCTGCAGCTCAAACTTGCTCTAGGTGTGAACCCGTTAGGGATCAGCAAACCGTCATAAGGAACTTCTACTTGCACCTTCATCTCAGATTATGAGCCGAGGTGGTTCTCTGTGCCTCTGAGAAGGTGCTGGACAGCTGCAACTCCCAGTGAGAGCCAGTCTTGAACATTTCTCAGGGGGTATGTGGCACTTTGCTGGATTGGGGACTCAAGGGAATGACTGTAAACCAGAGGGGAGCCGTGTTAGTCTAGGTCAGCAAAACAAACAAGGAGTCCTGTGGCACTTTTAAAGACTAACAGATTTATTTATCGCTTCAAGCGTCTGACTAAGTGGGATTTTCTCCCACGAAAGCTCATGTGATAAATACATTTGTTAGTCTTTAAAAGTGCCCCAGGCCTCCTTGTTTGTTTAACTGTAAAACCAGTCACTAATGTGTGCCTTCTATCATTTCCCTTACAAAAGTTGCACTTGACTTCTGTAAAAGAACACTGCTCACCAACAAAACTTTGGAGTTTTTTAGACGGTGATGTTATGTAGGCAGGGAAAATACACCTCAAAACCTACTGCTGTAGGAAAACACAGAAGGTTCCTTTTATTGCTGCTCTTTTTTAAATCCAAAGTAGATGGGCTGCTCATGGGATGCTTTCTTGGATACGTTGGTTACACACTGCGGGTGAAATGCTGACTCCATTGAATTCAACAGCAAACATTCCATTGACTGCTATGGGACGAGGATTGCACACCTCACGACTGATGGGACAAGCTGAGGGCCTGACTCTCCACTCTGTTACACCACTGTCGTCCCAGTGAGCTGAATGCAGTCACGTTGGGATGGAACTGGTCTAGCAGAGCACAGGATAGGTCCCAGTCATTTAACTATGTTGCATCGTTTGTGCAATCACACCAGAGAAAAGGGTCAGAGGAGCTCCTGCCCCTGGTCTTCATCACCCATGGTCTTCTTGTTCATAGTGCACAGGATCTTACACGCCAACCTTGTTTCACTAAGGCTGTTTGCACTACTGCTTATGTTGGTGTGTCACTTTGGGGTGTGAAAACACACCCTGGAACGACATAAGCTGCTCAACATAAGTGCTGGGGTGCAGTGTTATACCAGTGCGAGAGCTGCTCCCACCCACAGAACTCCTGCTGCTGGTTGGGGTGGTTTAATTATATCCTCAGGAGAGCTGTCTCCATGGGAGATCTTACAGTGGCCCAGCTGCATCTCCAGTTGTAAGGAGAAATGTGGAGGTAAAAGAAAACCCCAGCTCTCTTCCCCATCAGCGTCCTGTTTGGCCTCATATCTGCCCAGTTTCTGAACTGGATCATACCCCAGTGCTTTGGGAAGTGCACAAGGGGAAAGTGCAGTGGGCCCTCATACAGGCAAAGACAGGAATGAGCTTTTTATAGACTGGTAGGGCCAAACTTGGGGATAGGTTGGTCAAAGGTGCTGGTCAGAACATCTGCAGCCAACAGTTGCAGAGATGCTCTGTTCTGACTCCATTTATCCTCGGGGAGTATGTGCTGCAGAGCTTAGGACAGGAGCTGTGGAAGGGCATTACTGGGTGCATAGCCTTCGTCTCCCCGGCCACGTATCTTATTCCTGCTGTCTACGAGCCTGCTGAGCTCCAGCTCTTCTCTCACTGTATCACATGGACCCCTTTGGCAGGGCTTATCTCGCGGACCAGCCCTGGCCGGGATGTGGCTCCTGAAATGCAGTGCTTACTCACAGAACTCTTTTGCCCAGCCATTCCCCTGGGTGTACTATGTGTGCCAACGATGCCCAGCTCCAAACAAAGCTGGGTAATGTATGGCCCTGGGATAGGAAACAAAACATGGGGAAACGACAGCAATGTTAACAATGGCAGGTAATTCAGAGTCCTTGGAACCACCTTGTTGCTACTGCCTGGAACAGACGTGTTTTGAGAGCCACCAGTGGTCACTTCTAGGTTATTTTCAGTTTTCTCTGCATCTCCGGGGCTAGGGGGATCTCATTTGGGTCATCCCTCAGGTCAGTTGCTGTTAACCATTGTTTCCAAGTACAAAACTAAGGCAGCAGTGTTGTTCTTGTGTTTCCACCTTGCATGACCTTGGTGCTGTTCTTTGCATACATGTCCGGGCCTTCCATCTCTTCTTCTAGAGCCCTGCTGTGACGCCTCTCACAAGGCTCCCTGAGCCCTTCTGTAGTAAAAGAGGGTCCTCAGCAGAGCAGCGTTCATGGGTGGCTTGTACCACAGTGACTCCACTCCAGGAGAACGTACCATTGCTGGGGTCCAGCTAACACAGTCCAGGGACTGGGATCTACAAGTGTGCAGGGGGCACGTTAGAAAGGTTCCAAGGAGTGCAGTAAAGTAGTGAATTATTCTCCACAATACATTTTTACTGCAAACCCCTCTCTGAGAATATGAATTGCAATTATTAGCCTTTAAAAATAACAGCGATGCCCCTAAATAATAAATAATTTCTGGCCAGGTGTAGGGCGCAGAGCTATTATATTCTAATACGATATGCTGAGGCTCTGTCTGCATTCATTTCCCATACTGTATTCAAGTCCTTTTATGTTATTGAGATAAGCAGTCATGAGAGATGTGTTTTCCAAAGTGATGTCCCCATTCATCATTTCTTCCTCACTGCTCAGCCTGATTACATTTAATTCAAGTAGTGAGAAGTCTGGCTGGGCCCACTGAGCATATAAGGTTAAAAAAGCAATGCAAATGAAGCAGTGGCTTCCTAGTGAAATGGCTGCAGAACACAAAATAACAGCATTCCTTATCAGCCCCAGTGTATTCTTCTCCTCATTTCCAAAGAGAACCAGGAGCAACCAACACCACCTTCTCATTGAAGAAGGCAAAGCTTTGAAGAGCAATCTCCTCTCATATTAATGCAGGGCTTAATTACAAATCTAGGTAGGGATGTGAAGCTTATCACACCGCCAGCCCTTTTCAGTCGTGCTCAGCGTAGACGGAAGACGCTTTATTTTTACCTGTTCTTTCAGGTGACAGACGGGATGTCTTGGCCGGTCCAGATCCAGTAACTGGAAAACCAACAAATGTGTCTTTGTACCACAGCCACATGTGGGGAGAGGTGTACAGAGGGACACAACTCTTCTAGATCTCTGGCTGGAGTGTGTCAAGAGGAGTACTGTATGCCTGTCTTAGGAGCTGTCACAATTCTTCCCTTGCCAGCTGCACCGTGTTGGCCATGACGTGGCCCATAGCACCATCCGTTGCACGTGGGATGCCACGAGTGGAACATTCAGGCAGCACAAGGGCTGGGATGGTGGGTGCTCCTAGTGAAGACCTACAAGGCGAGGAGAAGCTTTGTTGTGACTTTCTCTCCACAGAATAGGCCAGAACCCCAGCCCTAAAGAAGCCCCAGTCATCAGACAGGGAACTGGCTTGCTGCAAGGCACCCACTCCCCAGATTGCAGGGCATGGAGCAGCTCTGTACCCGTTCCCTGGCCACTACTCCAGGCCTGGGTCTAGATCAGGGGCTGCAGCCCAAAGACACAGCCTACTACAGTTTGTGGCAAGTGGGCCAACGTGAGCATGGAGCCAACAGCCCCATCTGCTGACCTGATCGGTGCAGAGCTGGCTCCGAGGCCAACGCTGTCATCTGCAGGGTCTACAAAGTCCCCTGCCCATTCCCCCTCGCATAGCTGAGCCACAGGGAGGCCATTGTTATGGTACCGGATACTAGGACGGCTACGTTTTGCCCAGAGGTCTCAATCCCAAGCCCATAGAGGTCAATAAAAATCTTTTCGGGGTGTGTGGATCAGGGCCATAGAGCACAAGTACTAGCTGGTTCCTTAGCACAGAGCGGAAAGAAACCTCCTCAACATACGTTGAATAGTGCCACTTCCTTTCATTGACCCTTCGGCATTCTCTGCTCTTCTGCAAATGCACTCAGGCCGGACTAGCCTTGTCTGAAGCATGCATCAGCACGGAGACTTGTGCACTTCATATTTTCTGCTCGGGCCAACTGGAAGCTCTCCATTGTCTTCATTGGGAGTGAGACCAGGCGCTTTCCCCAACACTAGGCCAGGTCTTCTCCCGACACTCCCCAAGCACCCTTTGAAAGATGACCCACTTCTCCTTCCAGATGCCTTAACTCGCCTCCTCCCTTCAAGCAGCGAAAATTCTAACTCTTTCCTTGGCTAAACGCGGCTCTTCCTTCCTCAGTTGCTCTCGCTGCCCCAACCCTCCTCCTCCATCCTCCAGTGACATACAAATTTACAGGGAGCTGGTCTTGCAAGGGAGATGGAGGCTTATTAGTTTCTAGACACACCGGCACCCAGCACGTTTACAGAAGGAACTTCCAGCTAGGAAAGGTGATTTGCATATTTACTCTAATCAGGCTTCAAGGAAACAGAGAGGAAATGAGGAAATTAAACACAATGAGCTAGCCAAACAGTCAAATAAACAGGCAAAAATGAGGGGGTCTGATTAAACTGAGTAGCTCATAATATGCTGGTTTTTTATTTTTTTAAACATGGATATAAGCAATATGGATCTACCTCCCAAGGGCTTAGTCTGGCTGTGGAGAGAGACAAATCTGCCATTCAGAATGGTGTAAGAGACATGAGCACTGTCAAAGGGCATAGCTGCACTCGGCAGGTGAGTAAGGCTGAGTATGGCATATTTTACCGCAGCTGACATATGCTTTAGGTAGGGCTGGCCAAAAATTCTCCAACAGAACTGTTCTTCAGAGGAAAACTGAGAGGTTGACTAAACAAGCTCTTTTCAGCAAAAAGTATGTGATTTCTGCAGAAAATGTTGACTTTTTGTCAATATACAAAACAATACAAGAATAGCCCCAAAGCAAAAAGCTATAGGCTGAAAAGCAAAAATGCCAATTTGGAAATGCAACTGAAGCGCCTCATGGAAGTTGTTGTTCAGAGGCCTCATGCCCCCCGCTATGAGCCGGGCTCCCCCCGCTGGTCCACAGCTGGGGTTATGCTCAGCAATTCTGGAGCTGCACTTCAGCTGCTCAGCAAGAGAGAACAAACAAGGAGTCCTGGGGCACTTTTAGAGACTAACGAATTCCTTTACCTCATGAGCTTTCGTGGGAGAAAATCCCACTTAGATGCTTTGAAGATGAGGAGCTTAGAGAACGGGAGGAAATAAATGTAGGGAAGTGTATGACGTAGGATAAGGTCAGGACCAGATTTGCTGTTACAGCCTGATCTGATCCTATGACTTACACTTCCCTGCATTTATTTTCCTCCCATTCTGTAAGTTCCCCATCTTCAAGTGTCTGACAAAGTGGGATTTTCTCCCACGAAAGCTCATACAATAAATAAATGTGTTAGTCTTTAAAGTGCCCCAGGACTCCTTGTTTGTTTTGCTGAGCTAGACTAACACAGCCACCTTTTTGGAACTTGTCAGCAAGAGAGGAGGCTGTGGTGCATCATGGGAGTTGCAGTCCAGCCAGGCGTCTGTCTCAGAGGCAGATGGGAACTTGAAACACTTGAGTTGGACACTACAACTCCCATGAAGCACTGCAGCAGCATTCCTGAATCAAAATGTTCATCCAAAAACCTTCCGTTTTAATTAATGAATTAATTAATTTCCGGAAAAGTCCAAATTTTCCATGGAAAACTTTGAGAAAACCTTTGTTTTCATAGAACTTTTGAGTGGGTGGGGGGGGGGGGAATCCAATTTTCAACCAGCTCTAGTTTTAGCTACTGGAACATAACTGAGTGTCATGGAGACCATTTACCTCTAGAGCACCTCTTCCTGGCCACTCCTTCCAGGTACAGTAGCCCTTTCTGCCCGTTTCTTGATGCACTCCGTCACCTCTCTCCATGACTTGGGGTGTTCTTTCTTCGTGGCTTGGCCCTCTGTCCAGATCATTGTAGTCATTCCCTTCTGGGACAGAAAAATCCTTTTGGATGACCATCCTGGGCAGACTTTTGCTCCACTGTCCAGTCCTATGTCTAGCCATTGTGTTCTGTTTCTTTTGAGCCTTGTTATTTTCTGGTTCTCCCCTTTCTGGAGATTACCAGACCAAACTCCCTCCTTTCAGAGAGTAGCTGCAGACTGCTTAACATCAAAGTCTTATAGACGCCTCTCTCCTCCCAAGCAGTGACTGCAGACTATTCCACCTGTGTCCCTTTTCTGCTGCCAACTTCCTGGCTTTCTACCACGCCCACCTGTTCCTTCTCAGCTGGGCTCCATCATCAATCAGCCTTCAATCCCTGGCTCCTGCCCAAGTACAATCTACCAGGTTAATTAACTTAAATGAACCTGCTCTGCCTTGGGTGGGGTGACTACTCTGTTGCACTGAGTTGATGTAACATGTAAGTACTTAGAAACAGTGCTTAGTCCCGCTTTACTGTTTTTGTGTGTGTATCTGTAAATATGAAGACTAAGATTTTCCAAGTTGCCTGCTTGCAGAGATGGCTTCAGGTATGTTAGCTTGCTTTTCAGTGATGTTACACTACTTCATTGGAGCTTTTGACTGTAAAGCTCCCCATTTTTGCCTTTCAAGGCATGCCCTTATGAATGTGGACATCTAGTTCCACCCATGAAGGTGGCTTTGAAAAAAAACCCCAAGCTCTTATTTCTCACTCTGTATGCTTTAAATTGAGGCCAGGCTAATCCTATATACAGGGCTTGATTCAACAGCCACTGAACTCAATGGGAGCCTTTCCATTGACTTCTGTGGCCATTGGAGCAGGTCAATAGCTTGTATGTAAAAGCATAAAACATTGTGATCCTAGAACCTGAACTTTGCTTCCTCACACAGAGGTTGCACGATCTAGCTACAAGTATGAGAAGGGATTTGGAAAAGGTTGTGAGTCTGATAAATGATGACTGTGTGGGCTATGTAATTTAACCACAACAAACAAAAAACCCGAAGCACCAACTTGCCAAAGCAATATGGCCCAGATAATAAATTTATCATCAAAATACTAATGTGGGATGGATGAGCTATGGGGGCTGTAGATTAGAATGTTTTTACAGTGCTGTTACATCAAAGAGCAATCTATAATGGTATGATACAAATAATTTATTACGGCAGCCAGCCTTCTCCAACAGTTCCCTGTACCTGAGATCCTGAAGTTATTTCCCTCTCTAAATCTAATCTCAAAATACTTTACAAATGCATACATATGTCGCCACAGAAGAATCACTTCTTATGCCACTGAAAATGCGGCCATCCTTGGGAAGGCCCACACCAGCAGATGATTAACAATACATCTTTACACTGTAAACAACCGTCAAGAACAGGAAGTGAGGCAGAATACATTGTGCATTTGAAATTAAAAGATAGGCAGAATGTAACTGTTATGACCCAAATTGGAATTTTGCCAGGACATCGGAGCTAATGGCCTTTCCCTTGCAAAAAGTGCCATGGGATTTTTAATGATCACAAGTGGTCAGGACCTTGGCTTTATGTCTCATTGGGAAGATAATAAAGCCGTCTCCCATTTATTTTTGGTCCCAAGGGATACATGGGCCTATTGTGCATGTCAAAGGGCATGAGAATTTAGAAATGTCGATTCCTTTGTTAGAGATTTGGCAGAGAGCTCAGACAATTGGAAGCAAAGCAATATGCAACTGAGACTCCTCGCTAGTATTTCAACTTTTTCTGAATCTACTGTGGCTTTAGTGACATTGCTGAAAGGAAGGTGAATCTTTTTTCATACACGTTATTCCTGCTGTAAAATATATTTGGAGGCAATGAGTTTATAAAGCTATACCTGAAATAATTGGTAAGGATGAGCCAGTGTCCCATGAAGGTTACGGAGTGGGTTACAAGAGGGTCTTCTCTTTGAAAAATAAATACTGAGTAATCAATAGCTCTTACAGTCTTAGTCCCAAGGCAAACTGGAAATGGCCACAGAGAGGCTTGAATTACGCTACAGATAGGGGAAGAGAGACATATCAGACTTGAAGGGGCTTACGTGAGTGCGGAATTAATACTTGCACTGAACATGACTACTTAGATAGAAAGTCAGTAGGATCTGGGGTACCAATCACTACCTTATACTTAGCAAAGGAAGTGACACCAGAATCTCAGGGGCCGCTGCATGTTTCCATCCTATGTGAAGCACAGAGAAATATCTGCGGGATGTCACTAAGTGGCCATTTTTAGTAGCCACTGTCTCTTTACATGGTAACCACGTCGCACATTTATAATTATGTATTTCTTTCCTAAGGTTCACTTCTTATAGTACCATAGAAACTGGAAGAGACCATGAGAGGTCATCGAGTCCAGTCCCCTGCACTCATGACAGGACCAAGTACCCTCTTAAACCCTCCCTGGCCGGTGTTTGTCTGATCTGCTCTTAAAAACCCCCAATGATGGAGATTCCACAACCTGCCTAGGCAACTTATTTCAGGGGCTAATCACCCTGACGGTTAGGAATTTTTTCCCCAATGTCCAACCCAAACCTCCCTTGCCGTAATTTAAGCCCATTGTTTCTTGTTCTATCATCGGTGGTTTAGGAGAACACTTTTTCTCCCTCCTCCTTGTAACAATCTTTTAGGTACTTGAAAACTGTTATCATATCCCCTCTCAGTATCCTCTTTTCCAGACTATACAAATCCAGCTCTTTCAATCTTCCCTCATAAGTCAAGTGTTTCAGACCTTTAATCATTTTTGTTGCTCTTCTCTGGACTTTCTCCAGTGTGTCCACATCTTTCCTGCAATGAGGCACCCACACTTGCATATTTTAACTCATTGTAAGGTTTGATCAATCCTCATTTCAGTCAAAAGGGAAAGCATTAGAAAGGAGAAGCAATCATGCCTTATAAAACCGTAGGGAAGTTTTCAGACAAGAAAAAGAATTGGCAAAGTTGGTTTTGGAGGGTCATTAAATATATATTGGCTTGTATATGGATGCAGTTGCTAGAATGGATAAAGATCTGGCTGGGATATTGATGAGGAAGTGTGGTTTTCAGTAAAAGCAAAGTGTAGACTGCCATAAGGATCAATACTGGAATCAGTTCAATTAATTTGTACAGTCAGTAACCCAGAGGAATTAAGGCAAGTGCAGTGATATAATTTCCTTATGGCACAAATGAATGCAGGGGACTGTCAAGACAGAGTACAACAGTACATGGCATGGCCTTACATAGAAGAGGAAAATGGAGATGTTAGAGATGTCTGCAATTTAGATGGGAGAAATATGAAACAAGGATGGGACATAGATGAAAAACGGGGTTTAATCCTAAGGGTCGCAGGCAATAGAACACGGAGATTAGTAATGGGTTGACTGCAGACCTTCAGCACAGCATCCACAGCAATGAGAAAGGTAGGCTAATCTGGGGGTCACAAAGATCCATAGGTGGGTAATGGTTGTTACAGATCATATTGTGAAGTTCTGGGCACCCTATCCAAGAAAGGATGTGCTGGAAATGATGAAGGCAAAGCAGAGGTGAAAGATGTAGGTGGGTTATCATCACATGGAACAGATATCATGTGGAATACCATGAACTATCAAAGGCTTAGATGGGACCAGCCAGGATATGCTGTTTTAAGAACTTCAGTAAATAATTGATGGGGAATATATTGTGAGGCCCTCCTGTTAACTCAGAAGAGAGAATGGACATAAGTAGGTTTCTTGCCCTTCCTTTCATCCACATAATTCAGTGTTTCAATCTTAAATTGACTGGGAATTGGTTCGAACCAAAATAAGGCGGTTCGCACTGGTGTTGGCACTGGTTTAATCAAACTGGAGCAAGTTTGTGTGTAGACAAGACCTAAAAGAGCTCTTCCACAGAGGATTCTCCCTTCCCATAGGGCAAGTCCATTTCCCAGGGAGTTTGAGAATGTTTTTTATGAGGCAAGTTCTCCTCTCATTTGGTATGCTTGCATTTTTGCTGGTTTCATCAAGAGCTGTTTGAAGAGCTGAGGGGTGGGAGGCAGTTGGCTTCCATGTCCCATGGGAATTGATAAGAAAAGTCTCGGTGAGGCCTGTAATGTGTTCGCTGTCCCCAGATGGAATACCCAGCAGAGTACAGTTAGCACCGCAGTTCAGAGGTGTGAACAGAGTTCTGAAAAATAGGATGTTGGCAATTTGTAAAGATAAAAGCAATGGGGACAGGGAGGGGAAACGTGTTTGTCCAAAACACTAAGGGCAGGTCTACACTGCCTGCCATTTTTGGCAGCAGTTGAACGGAGATATGTAAGTTACTTAAAATAACTTGCATATCACAGTTCGACTGTCCTACACTCGGCACATCCACTGCGCTGAGTCGAAGGTGGGGGCCTCCCTTCAATTCAGCGCTACTCCAGTTGCCGGCCTTAATAGATTGGCTTCCCGGTCAACTGTGCGGGTCTTCACACACCAAATCAGTCAATTGGGAAGGTCAATCTGAAGGTGAATATCAGTGTTGGCTTCTATGTCTGAGGCTAAAAGGAAGTCAAAAATTGTGAGGTTAAGAACATAAATGTTCAACCTGAGGGGGAATGGCTCTTGTGCTTTCTGATTTGTAAATGTTCTGAGGGCTTTAGGTTCTCTCTGAATAGGAGGAAGGAACAAGACAGATGCAGAGATAATTATTATCCTGGCAAAGAAGCTGTTCTTGTGTCCAGAAGGAGAGTTATAGCTATACAGCTGTCTCCAGGATAGAGTGAAAGCATTTTTCCATGTTGCAGTTGAAATGGCAATTAATTTTCTTGATAAGCTTAAACTAACCTTTACTTTAAAGAGCAAGATAACTTACACAAAATATCTTCAAACTTAGCATTTGCCAACTAGAGCAGGATATCCATTTTGGAAGCAATTAATGATATTTCTCTGAATTACTTGATTTTTTTTTCCCCCGAAGACCTTCTAGGCATATTACTCCCATTAGTTAAGGATAGCTAAATATTTCCATTGCAAAGGTTCATTTTCATAACTTTCTCAAACTTGGTCCACTTTTTCCAAGTCACAGGGAAATTTTCTGCTGAACGTCATTAGAAATAGTTGCACCATTTTAAAGCATAGAAGACATCAGGGTAAATGCAGGTTCTCCTAATCAACGTTCATTGCTGTCATTTTCTGAACAGCTCCAGCCCCTCAGAGGAAGCCAATGAAAACTTTTAAATTCTGAGTCATTATTTTGCAACCTTAACGTTCTTTTAAAATGTGGGTGTTTTTTAATAGAAGGGTTTTCCGAGACTAATTAACATTTTTAACGTACTTTGAAGAGGAAAACTGCTTTATACGCTGTAAGTACCATTATGATCCTAAATGATCTCTTTATCTTAATGGAAAATTACTTGGGCCATTTTAAATGATGCATTCTACCTTCTTAATCAATAAAGTCTTTGGAATAGCCTAGATATAGTGAGTGCAAAAACCCTAGAACATTTTATTCAAATTATACAAGTCAATCCAAAAAAGACTAAACAATACAGACCACGAGGCCACTGTTTATATGGGTATGTTTGTGATTTTTCTCATGAAGCCTTTTATCCTGGGATTAGTGCATATGTTTGAATCATTCAGAAACAAAATTAGATCTCTATACAAGGATACAAGCTGGGGTGTCTGGGGAACAACCATTCACCAAGACATTAAATAAATAGAGATTCATAGGTAATAAGGCCAGAAAGAGACCACTGCAATAATCTAGTCCAACCTGTTGTATAACACAGTCCATAGACCTTCCCCGAAAAATATTCCTTTTTGAACTAGAGCAGTTCTTTTAGGAAAAAACTCATCAAACCTTGATTTAACATTGCCCGTAATGGAGAATCCACTCTCAATAAGTTGTTCCAACGGTTAACTACCTTCACTGTAGGGACAACCCCTCTGGTCCTAAGTACTACCCTTAACGGACTTCTGATCTAAAAGTGGCCATTGTCAACATTATGAACGGGACTTTTCAGCTTTGCTCTTAGAGAAGAAGCTCTCTGGTGCCAAGTGGAAACCTAACAGATCAGACAGATGTTTCCATCTTTCTAGATACATGTGTTCCATACCATCACAGTATCTGTTGCTTCTGCATTCAGGATTGTCTAGTGCCTTGTAGTGTGTCATCTTTTATACCAGTGCAAAGTGGGGGTAAAAGATGACTAACCAAGGAAGATAGGCAATATTTTATTTGCACGGGCATAAAGGACCACACGAGGAACAAGACAATGGAGAATCAGGCCACTACCTGAATTAACATTCAGGAAAAGCTAAGAATCAAAGGCTATGTCTACACTGGCAAGTTAGTTCGAAATAAGGAGGTTTAATTCGAACTAACTAAAGCCATGGCTACAGTAGGCTTTAGTTAGTTCTTAATTCGAACTAATAAGTTCAAATACGGTATTCAATCTAAAAGGTTAATTTGAACGAACTAGTTCGAATTAGCCAATGTGGCCATGTTAATTCGAACTAATTTCTTAGTTTGAACTAACCGGCCATTGAAATGAAAGGGGATCGCTAATTTGAACTAAGCAAGTGCCATGAATGGTACTTGCTTAGTTCGAACTAACTTTTTCTAGTTTGAATTAAGCTAATTCGAGCTAACTAAAATTAGTTTGAATTAGTTAGTTCGAACTAACTAATTCGAACTAATTTTAGCAAGTGTAGACATAGCCAAAGAAAGTGAGCATGGTCGAGGCAAATTCAGTTACAAATTTGGTTGACTGTTTCAGGAATACCATATGCCAAATTCTTTAGGCTCCAAATAACATGTGCCTTTGGTCCAATCAATGTTGCTGAAACTAAGTGGACTTTTCTCATTCATTTTTCAGTGGCAAAAAGAAGCCAAATAAAATTTGAAGGGTGAGAGCTTGAGCTAATGTAAATCAGCCTAGATCCACTGAAGTAAATAGAGCTAAGTCAGTTTACACCATCTGAAAACCTGGGCTTGAAGACAGTGTTCATTTTAAAGTATTTCTGCCTGTAACTCACACAGTGCCACAGCAGCAAGATCAAATATATCTAATCCCACCTAATTGTTTTGCGGGATGATCTGTCAAAAATAATTAGATTGTATATGTGTTGCTGTTCTAGTGAAGTTTTGTGATCCTTGAATGTCACGCTATCAAGGAGATAACCCAGCGCTTGGGATAACACCGTGTTAAACACCTTGGGTTATTTCCTATGGACAATGCTATTTACACGGCAGTGCAAAACCTATGCATGAAGCCATCCACAATGGAGAAGCAAAAAAAGAAAAACCGCATCCAAAATCTTACCTGACAATTGAGTCTTCATAAAAGCAGCAGTAGGAAGGGTAGCATGAGAAACACTTCTTGGTCAAAGCGTTTTGCCTTGATTCTTTTGTTTTAATATTTGTTTGTCTGAGATGGTGCAGCAGTTCTAGCCTGACGTTTTATGGCTTCAGACATCTCAAAAACACATCAATGTGTGTCAGGCTAACACAGAAGGGCCAGACGAGATTACCAAAGAGAGGGAATTAGATTACAACACTATTTGTGAAGGGGCAGAAGGTGACCTATGGGAAAACAACGTGCTTTATGTAAATAACTTCAGGCAGCCCAGAAAAGTAGAAGAGTGGGCTGAAATACGGTGATAAGACCAAACAAATTTCATGCAAACAGATCTTTTAACAGACAGAACATCCGTAAATAAATTCATGTATTCGTGTTTGAATATTAGAGACATCAAAACACACAACGGTCAAATCAGCAGGTGAAATACAAGATTACTACTCATGCTACCCATGATTGGAAGCCGGACTTGCCGAACACGAATGTCCAGAAAGTTAGCACCAAAACTACGGTCTACTAGATGTGCTACACAGCAAACCTCACAACCAGTGCACAGCCCCCAAAGGCGTGAACACAAAACCTTCCAGGGCAAAAAGCAAACACACTGCATTGAAACTTAATGGAGATATGCGCCATCTCCTATTATCTTAACTAGAACCTGGGCTAATTTACCTGATTTCCTTACCTGGATTGTACTAGCCCAGGGGTTCCCAACCTTTTTGGCTTGAGGGCCACGGATATCATTTTTACAACCCTGAAGGGCCAGTAAGCTCCACTAGCAAGCCTCCGCCCCCGCATCCACTGCAGCCAGCCAGATCTGATCTCCTCTCTCCCTTGTCCTGTAGCCCTGCACACTCCACCTGGGTCCCTAGGCAGTGGCTCCCTTCTGCAGCCAGGAAGATGGAAGGTCAGTGATCCCTTCCCTGTGGTTCTAGCAGGGACCCCAATGCCTTTGGACCCAGGTGGAGCACTTTGCTGTGCTCCCTGCTACAGCGAGGGAGAGGGAAGTGCTGATCTCCCATCCCCTGGGCTGCATCAAGGCGCCTGCACCAGTCTTGTAGCCCTGCAGAAATGCACTCTGCCTGAGTCATTAGTTAACAGGCTCCCTTCTGCAGCCAGCAGTAGGGGAGCCACAGGCCACAGGTTGGGAACCGAACCACTGTATTAGCCTGTTCTCAACCTGGAATGTGTGTGGCCATATGACAGCAGTGACCACAGTATTTGAAAATCTGGCTTTCCTAGTCCATAAGTCAACTTAACAAGCACCCAGTGTGGACACAGAGTTCTGTAGGTCGACTTAAGCATCCTTGGGTTGACCTAAGGTGCCAGTGTAGACGCACCCTTAGAAACATATCTAATCTTTTAGCACTAGCAACACCCCGGAAGTGTGTGTTCAGATAATTATCTACTGAAACCTCAAATCTTTTTCAGAATCTCTGCCTCCCAAGAGCAAGTACCCTGTCCTGTAAGTATGGTCTGAATTCTTTGTTCCTAGATCTATGGCCTTTCATTTGGTGTTATGGAAACACATGTTTGTTTGTGTGCACGCTCAGTGCCCAAGGTTTGCTTTGCATTAATGACCGGTCCCCTTCGTAACTGACCAAGCCCTCAATCTTTGCATCATCTGCAAACTCGATGAGTGATGATTTTATATTTTTTTGCAGGTAATTAGCAAAAAATGAAATAGCATAGGGCCAAGAACTAGTCCTTGTGGGGCACCACTGGAAACACACCTGCTGCTCAATTACATTTTGAGACCCTCTCAAATCGTTTTGAGACCATAGCCGGTTTTTAATCCATTTAATGGATATGTCTGAGATCTGGTCAGGCTCCACCTGCCAGAAGCCATGAGAGTAAATAAAGCAGCTTCTGATCTTCATAACCTTCCAGTTACTCTGTTGGGTGAGTTCCAGATTAGCCTCCTCAAGTGACTAGAGATCCCAACCAGGTGCTTTTATTGCTAAGTGACCTCTCCCCAATAAACCAGTTCTCCTGGCTGGAAGCCAGTCTTTTGTAGAGTGATTCCATTTCATTGGGAGAGCATTTAAGACAAAGTCAATAACCCTGTTTGGTTATGCCTTTGCCACCAGCCTTTCACAATTCAGTCCAAGATGGAAGCAAACAAATAACAGAGTAAAGAAAGGGGCTGCACATTCAAAATGAAGTTTGCAACTTGGTTAAGATACATACACAAGTTTGTCATCTCATTCAGAATTCATAAACTATCCAGACAGATTCCCAGACCAGCACAGAGCTCCACGTTATTTTGCATTGTTCTAATTTCGTAAATTCAAATGTCATACCATACCAAATCGAGCACCTTTCCATAGTCTGAGTATATATAGCAAGACCTTTATCAACAAAATTTATAATCACATTGAAAAAAGATATCAAGTTAGTTTGACATGATCTGATTTCCCTGAACCTACACTGACTAGCATTAATTGCATCACCCTCCTTTAATTATTTTATTAATTTATTTATTCATCAGTTGTTCCATGATTTAATGCCCTCCCGCCTACACTGGTCAGCCTGTCCCCAAAGAGTTTGGTTCTCATTCTACTGAGATGGAGGCCATCTGAACTACAGAGCTACCTCATCCTACAGAAGGTGCACCTATGTTACAAAAAAATCCAAACCTTCTACTCAACACCACTTACCTAGCCAGTCATTCACTTCTAGAATCTTCTGCCTTCCTTCACTTGAGAGACAGGAAGGATTTCCAGGAAGATTGCTTGGACACTCCTCTCCTTCAGCACTCTTCCAAGTTCTCTGAAGTCAGCTATAATCTATGAGGTACCACATGAAGCAACATCATTAGTGCAAACCTCCACCAGCCCCAGTGATGCCTGGCTCACCTCTTCAAATGTCTATACAGTCTTACAACCACCTCTTCTATCTTGGTTCTGGGAGACAGAACATCATCCAACGTCCCCCTGTCCCTTACCAAATGTTCTTTCCAGTCTTCTTAGCAGAGACTTCAATAATCATATTACTCATCTATTATTTCTAGAGAATCCCATGACCATAGTTACTCACTACTAATCAAATAATTAGAGTCAGCAAACGAGTCTGCTAACAGCAAATCTATTTCCAGTTTACAGAATGATAATTAAATTCCCTCACAGTTACATTATAATGAAACTATGTATCTCTCTGTACTACATCATGTTCTGGAAATTTCCAGAAACAGTGAGGATTGCTTATTATCTAGAATACCTAGAGAAACAAAAGTATTCTCAACCAAATTTTTAACAGGATGGGTAAGTTACCATTAGAACAGCTTACCTGTAGATTTATGGTGGATTCTCTATTACTTGGAGTCTTTCCATCAAGACCAGTGATCACTTAAAATCTGGGCTCTAGTTCAACCACAGGTAATTTGACTTGATGCAAGATTCATTAGGTGTTGCCTGTATTATGCAGTAGGTCATACTAGATGGCCAGAATGGAACTATCTGAATTTACAATCCAGGAACCTATGTACCTTGTCCAGGTATTTAAGTAGAGTTTCCAGGTGATTTATTTCAAGTTACATTCGTTAGGTATATGAGCAGACCACTTCCCATCATTATCATATGTTCCAATATGCTTTGTGGTTTCCTTTCAGCATTTCTGATACACAAGGCGGAATGTTGCCTTCTCAAATTCAGCACCACTCTTCCCCACAGAACTGACCAGTCTCTTCTATCTGACTTGGTCCTTCCAGTGGGGCATGGCAAATTCATCTTCAGCACAGGAGCGAACCTACTGAAACTCTCCTATGGTCTAGCAGAGTGATGCAACCTGACACATGTAGAGCATCATTTTCTCTGTCCTTTAGCATTTGCAGTTTGCACATAAGAAAACGGGGTCTTTCACAACAAGCAGTGCAGAGGAAAAACACAATCCAAATGGTCTGACCTCAGGTATGTTAGACTTGAGGGAAGAGAGAATGTGTGTGATGATTTGATATGAGATAAAGAGCAGCTGATCTTGGTTTTTGCCCTTTAAACACCTAACAGCAGCAATCTGAATTTCAGCCACATTTTAAACTGGCATTTTATTGATATTTATAGCAGCAATTCAGCAGATCATTTGAACGTGTAAAAGAGACAGGTAATCAATTAGTACTGAAACATGTCCCCACTTTATTTATGTGCGCCTACAAAGTAACATGACCATCTCTCATAATGCCTTGTAGTGTTCAGGAAAAGAGAACGGGGCCTGACCTAATCAGTACCTAATCCTCCTTGGGAAAGAGTAGAAATGACAGATGAAAGACAGTAAATAATCATTTGCTCATATAAGCTGTATGAGAGATAAATCTGGCCAGATACTAGATTGGATTGACCTAGGCCCAGCAGAAGAAAATCCCCAGAAAAATTAAAAACCATGCAGTAAAGAGACATTGGCAGCTCAGATTTGGCCCATGTTTATAATAATCCTTCATTTCTCCCACCTTTGTCTGCCTTATCTATTTCACGTGTAAGCTCCTCAGAGCAGGAACTGTCTTTTACCATATGTATGCACACAGGTAGGCAAAAGGGCCCTGATCTCATTTGGGTTTTCTAGGCACGCTGAGAACAGACTTGTCGGTCTGCCAACAGTTTCATTTCCTGTGTCTCATGCTCAAGCATAAGGTTTTAATGTTTGGTTAGGAAATCTACAACAGAATTTTATAAAAATGATTTCTGCCATGGGGGGATCTTTCTCATTGGTACTTACAATTACAAACTGATTGGTTAATAATTTGTTCCACTATCTTCCCACAAGACTCTTTTGTCTTCCTGTTATCAAGGTTAGGCTGAGTGGTCAATAATTCCTCAGGTCCTCTTTGCACCTCTTATTAAAGGAAGGCACTGTGTTTGCCCCTTTCTAGTTGTCTGGGACCTCATCCTCCTGGTGTTCTCAGAGCTAACCACTAATGGTTCTAACACTGCACACGTATGTCAGTAGGCCTACATCACTTACAAGTGTGGAAAATCTTACTAATGTAGTTCTAACAACCTAACCCCTGCTGGGGACAGCACTATGTTGACAGGAAGACCTCTTCCTTTGACAAAGCTACCATTACTCAGAGAGGTGGAGTACCTATGCCAATGAGAGAATCTCCCCTGTCGGAGCAGAAAGCATCTTCACTAAGTGCTACAGCTCTCCAAGTTTAGACAAGCCTCAAGATTGCTTCGGTTTGTTCTTTAATACTCTTCTAGCTTGACTTCTCAGCCCCTGATGACCTGAACACATCTAACTTAACTAAATATTCTTTAACCTGTTCTTTCTCGATTTTGGGTTGTGTTCCTTCTCCCTTGTGGTTAATATTAATTGTGCTGAGTCTCTGGCCACCATTAACCTTTTTAGTGAAGCATGAAACAAAATAGGCATTAAACACCTAACTTCCTTGATATCATGAGTTATTAGTTCTCCTCCCCCACTAAGTAGAGCACCAATACTTTCCTTCATCTTTCTCTTGCTCCCAATGTATTTAAAGAGCCTCTTCTTACTGCCTTTTATGTCCTTTGCTACGTTTAACTCATTTTGGCTATGACTACACTTGAAAAGTTAGGTCGACTTTATGAAGTTGACTTAATAAGGTCGACTTTAAGTCGACTTAAAGTGGACCTTCTTAAGTTGACTTAACAAAAGTCGGCTGAACTTTTCAAGTGTAGACATGGCCCCTTTTCGATCTTATTAAGTCAACTTAAATAAGCTCCACCAAGGCACTAATCCCCGTCTCCACTGGCTTAAATCGACTTAATAAAGTCAACTTAAGTGCTAGTTCGAATTCAAATGAGTGTTATTAATTCGAATGAACTTTTCCTTAATTCGACTTAAGGGGCAGCTTAAATAGACTTAAGGAAAGCCCAGTGTAGATGCAGAGTATTTTAAGTCGACTTAAGTCTCCTTAAGTCAAATTAATTTGTAAGTGTAGACTCACCCTTTGTGCCTTAGCTTTTCTGATTTTGTTACTACATACTTGTGCTATTTTTGCACCTCTCCTTTACAATTCATCCATATTTACACTTCTTGTATGCCTCTTATTACTCCATTTCATTTGCAAAGGGTTAGTTTAGAGTTGTGCACGCAGTATTATCTCCTTCAATAACTGCCACTTCTCATGAATTCTTTTATTCCTGAGATATTTTTCCCATGGGATCCTGCCTGCCAGTAGTCTGAGTTGTTAACACCTGCTTTTTTTAAAGTCCTTTGTCATTGTTCTTCTGCTCTCAGTCCTTGGGATCAAAAAATCTATCATTTCACGATCCCTTTCACCCACATTTCCTTCCATCTTCAGATTTGCAACCCAATACCTCCCTGTCAGTTAGAATTAAGTCTAAAATGGCTGTCCCCAATTACTTTCTCCACCAAATGAAACAAGAAGTTGTCCCCAACACATTCCAAGAACTTTGTGTGTTTTGCTGGGTTACTTTTCCAACTGGTGCCTGGGTTCTTAAAGTCCCCACTACTACCAGCTCTTATGCTTTGGATATTTTTGTTATTTGTTCTAGAACTGCTTTATCCCCCTCTTCTTCCTGATTTGCTGGTTGGTAGTAGACTCCCATCATAAGATGGAGTCCAGAGTCACATGAGCAAGTCCTGGTGACTCATCAGGTCTTTCCCTGGGGCCGTTATACCTGAGAATTTTCTTAATGGCTATTGCTGCACTCATTCAGTCTGGGGTGTAGTCCAGAAACATAGCACAAGTTAAATACAGATATATCAAACATATCCACAACTTCCAAAACAAATATGGCACATCCACATAAACAATCTCATCACACTTAGCAAATTATAGCCTTTCTATCGGTACCTGACATGGCCTATCTCATATGGATTATTGTCATTTTGACATATTGCTGTTAAAGAATATCATGAATGGTCCCCCTTGTGACGCTGTCTGGATTTAGGGGATCGTTTATGATATTATTTCATACTAATATTTCATAATTGCAATAATCCATAGGCGCGATGCCATGTTTGGTACCAATAAAAAGGTTGTAATTTGCTAGGAAAGATTATATGGTTTATGTGTAGGAATTGTATCTGTATTAGAAGTTATGAATATATTTGTTATATCTATATTTCAACCTGTGTGATTCTGGGAAACTCCCCAGACTGGATGTCTACAGCCATTGTTTCATTAATGGCCCATTAAGGAAGTTCCCAGATATAGTGGGCCCAGGAAGAAACCTGTTGAGCCACTAGGATTTGCCCATGTGACTCAACTCCATTTTGATTTTCAAAAACTCCGCACAGCATGAGGGAGGCCAGAGATGATAAAAGGCAGCAGCCTTGACTCCATCTTGTCTCAAGCCCCAGTCTACAGCCAACATCCATCTCTGGAACGATTCATCTGCTACTGGACAAAGGACTGAGGCCCATTCACAGGCTGGGTGTCTGCCAGAGAAACTGATCGCACCTGCAAACTCCTTATTTTTCCAATGACTTGTTTACATGGACTCAATCATTTGTATGAATGTGATTCACTTTGACCTTTAACATCTCTCATATTTTGTTTCTTTTCTTTTTATATTAAACCTTTAAGTTTTAGTTACTAAAGGATTGGCTATCAGTGTGGTATTTTGGGTAAGATCCAAGCCTATACTGTTCTGTGTGATGTGGCTGGTCCTTTGGGGTCAGGAGAACTCTCTCTTTTTAAGGGACCATGTGGCTAGGTGGGAGCCAGAGGAGCTGAAGTGCAATAAAGGGGGCTGTTTCTATTTTGTTATGCTTTGTGACAACCGGTGTGGGGAATCAGAACCATGCTGTATTGCTGATTGGGCATCTGGTTTAAGTATCACCCATCAGTGTTTGGAGAGTTTGGCTCTCAGATTTGCAGCTTGCACTGATTTTTGCATATTTGGGAGGTTATCCCAGGAGGCCCGGGTCAACCCCTAATCCAGCCAGAGTCACACAACCATGCAAGACAGATGGTTATCCAGTCCCTTTCTGAAAACCTCACTGAAGGAGCTCCCACGACTTCCCTAGGCAGTTGGTTTCATGTCTTACTGTTCTTACACAACAGAAGTTTTTCCTGAGTGACAATAACAGTGAAGACAGCTCAAAATGGGCATCATGGGGGCACATCTCTGCTCAATATCTCAATCTGAGTCTGCGCAGCACTGTTTTCGTTGCTGTTTTTACCCATGCCAGCTGGATTCAAGCTAGCTAGGGTGGACTGGCTGAGGCACAGCTTTTCTTGTGTAGACATCTAACAAGATCTGCTTTTCAAACAGCGGCAATTGGCTATGGCCAATAATTTGCACACACGTGACTTCTGATTTGAGGTGCGCCAGCTGAGACATCCAGGGCCTCATACTGAGCACCCTAAACCCAAGGGAAGTCAATGAGAGCTACAGTGGGAAACTCCTCTGAAGATGAAGCACAAGGTGGTTAAAGCTGTGTGCCCTGAAAAGGGATGTGCCGAGAAAGAGAAGCAGCTTCTTTAAAAATCTGTCAGTGAATCTTTGAATGGTCAGTGAGACTCAGTAAGATGTGGTGGGTGGAATCCTCTTGTCCTGCCTCAGGCAGAATTCTCATTGGAGCCCTGTAGCATCGGCGGGATGCTGTCGTGTTAATTAGAACTTTACAGCGCTGGTCGTTTGGGATGTGGAGCAAACAGCACATGGCAAAATCTCAGATGTCTGCTGATTCACTTGCCTGACTTCATGCTGGGTAATTCTGCAGACGCAAGCTGGGCCAGTCAATCTGTCTGTACATGAGTAGATGGCATGGGTGTGCACAAGTGGAAGGAAACAGGGGTATGCCCCCTCTAATTGGTGGGTGCACAAAACTCCTCCAGAGCCAGGGCTGCAGGGGGAAAAAAACAGCTCTTCTTTGGGCCACAGGAGGGGCGCAGCTTCTTCTGGCTCTGGGGGCCCCAGAAAGTGGGGGACACCTCCGAAAGCAGCCAAATGTTAATTCCTGTGCATGCCTCTGGTAGGGCGAGAGAGAGAACCCAAGGACCTGTGACAGAAGGCAGATTAATAATACATTTGTTTTCCCAGTGCATCATGAGGAAGAGGAAGAGCCATAATTCAAGAGCCTCCCTGAGAGTTTTGCAAATTCTTCATTCCAGGAGACAAGATGTGAACTGAAGCCGTTCCTTGCTGCAGAACGGGAAAACTGCTTCCACTCCATATTTCATGGTAACATTTTGTGGGGATTCAAAGGAACCATGTGTGCTTGTAAACACAATGAAGCAATGTTTAAAAAACCCAAAGACATATTGCGCACAGTGTTTCAAAAGGGCTTTGGGGTTGTGAAGCAGGGGACAGAGGCTACCAATCTCTGTGCAGTAATGAAAGCTAGTCAATAGCCTCAAAGGACATCTCAGAGTAAGGGGGACATTGAGGTGACCTGGCAGGACAATGGAGCTTGGCAAAAGCCGTAACAGGTATGGGACCTACAAGCTCCGAACACTTTAAAATACCTCACTGAAACCCCTGCTGGCCATCTCGTTCGCTGAGTGTCATACAGAGGGCAACCCTCCTGAGAAATTTCATTTTTGCTCTTTATGCTTTCTCGGCTCTTAAAAATAACGAACATTTGGAATGAATTGAACAATCACGTCAGGAGTGGAGCCAACTACCTCAGGGATATGGGCCTCAAGCCGGCCCAAGCGTAGGCCTCCTCTACACTTCCCTGCGGCTATCCTACCGGTGCTCCGGCAGTGTTTAGCGAAGACGCTACCTATGCGGACAGGAGAGGTACTCCATCTCCCTGAGTCCGGTAGCTATGTTGGCAAAAGCCCTCCCCTCACTGTAGCACTATCTACAGCTGGGTTTACTTCCGTATAACTAGGCAAAGCGGACCAAGCCTTACACTTGTGTTTATCTATGCAAACGAGTCGCTCCAGGGAATTTAATGTCAGATGAAATGCATGCAGACACATTTGCAGGATGAGCGCCGTAAGGCATTGCACTGTTGGGCCGCTCAGAAAACCTCTATCAGTAAAATCAGGATTCTAAGAAGGAAATGTTTTTAGAAGGTTAACTTTTTGCTCTATTTAAAGAAACACTCAGTCAAGCCTGCCATCCTTTTGGAATGGCTTCATTGCCTCCTTTCAGCTGCCTGCTCTGTTGTAGCTGGGTGCCCTCTGCTGCTTTTTCTCATGTATGAAAAATAATGTAAGGCTATTTCTCTCTCTACCCCCGCCCCACCCCACTCTCATTTTCTCTCTTTCTAGGTGGACTTCCACTTACTGAATGCGTGGTCCTCCTGTTCACGATGTTTCCCAAATGGCTGGAATAAGAAAAGGAAAAAGAATGCATCCTATTTCTTGTCAGCTACAATTGGAGTATTACAATCTGAGAAGGGGAGTTGTTTTAGACGCTATAGATCCTCTTCTGGCTGCATTTTGGTATCTTGCTTGAATTTTCACCCACTTGCAAGATAAAGCAGAAGAAGCAAAGTCCATTTTCTGATGTCAGTGTTATTCCTTCTAGATGTGCTCCTATCAGAAAAGTAAAAACAATAAGAGTCCTGTGGCACCTTATAGACTAACAGATTTTCTTTGGCATAAGCTTTCGTGGGCTATAACCCACTTTGTCAGATGCATGGGTTATAGCCCACGAAAGCTTATGCCGAAGAAAACCTGTTAGTCTATAAGGTGTTACAGGACTCTGGTTGTTTTTGCTGTATACAGACTAACACGGCTCCCTCTGGAAATTTCTATCAGAAGAGTGGGTACCGAAAAAGTGGTGATAGTGACTGTGTATAAGTAGTTGGAAACACCCAAAAAAGAAGGTGCTGGCTCAAATCAACAATTCACGGTGTATCATAATTTCACATGGATGAGCTGGTCCAAGGTACTGGAGCGAAAACCAGAATAAGATATGCAAACTCCTCTCTATGTGAGAAAAGCTAAGATCTGTTTCTACTGACTCGCCTGCCGGGCCCTTAGCTAACCTGGCTTCAGACCACCAATTTTTCATCTGAGATTCCAGACGGGGCACACAGCAAACCCAGCCCAGATGTGGGACTTGGTTAATGGCTAGTTCCAGACACACTATACTGTTCGCTTCTCTTCAGCAAATAAGACATGGGATGCGGCTTTTACGTCCATTTTTCCAGAAAACATTCGTTGCACTATTGCATTGGGAAATGCTATTTTTAATAGTAAATGATTTCCGCTCCGTTTCCGCATGTAATCACAGAATCTACCTGTTGCAGATCATGCAAGAGAAGATCTTGTGGTCTAGTCTGAGGCCTCATTAATATAGTATGGAAAACACATTCCATGGGGCAGAATCAAGACCGATATATAGGAGCAGATTTTAACTGGGAGTGCCAATGTTAATTTTCAACCTTTCCATGGCTTTCGGTAGCTTTGAATCCAAATCTTAGTGAGTGCGACATAGCGTTTTGTGGCTTTGTGTAGCTTTATGCTAACTCCTGTTAAGTCATCATTCGAAGCATGGTAGTTACAGTTCCATCAGCAGCGTTTCAATTATAAAATGCCTTTGCAGGGATTTATAACACAGTTCATGCTTTAAAGCCAAGAATTTTTTTCCCCTTTAAAATTTCATTAATGTTTGATGATAGAGTGAAAACCACAGTGATTTTTTTGTGGTTTCCTATGTTACTTCACCATTGTCTCACTACCAAAAAATTATGTTGCAGGCAATTAGTCTTTAGTGGGGACTACTCATCACTAACCCTTAATATTTCAAAAACAGGAACCCTATCTATACAAACTAGCATTTCACAACTTCCTTATGTGCTGCTGCAATGATCTTCTCCCATGGTAACAATGGTTTAAATAGGCAAATTAAGGGTGGCACATTCTGCTCTCAAATGCTTATGGTGTCTCTTTATCTCCAGTGTAACGCTCTGCTCCCGTGCACATGATTCACAGCAAGCAATGTGGGAACTATATTAAGGCCCTGATTGTGTAAACGTGCATGTGTTTAACTTTGCACATGTGAGTGCCATATTGAGTTCAATGGGTGCCTAGGAAAGCGGATTACTAGATCTAACATTCAGCAGATTTTCCTCCCCATCAGTGTAATGGCTGCATTACAGGTTAGCAAAACACATAGTTAGACCATCATAAATCACTAGACAATTGCAAGGCATGTGTTGTTGTGGTTTACCACTAATGATACCTTTAAAAGGCTGGGAAGAAGAGATAAATGAGAAGAATTATTCTTTTTTAGAGCTGCAGCAAACTCTACCATAGAGTTCAAATCTCTGTCAAATAATCTCTTCCAAGCTCTTTCACTCATCATGCATTGTCCATTCTGAAGAGTCTGCCGAATGTTGTCCCTTAGGACTGGTTGGCGTTTACCTTATCGTTTCTGTCACCGATAATTGCAGCAGCATCACAGAGCATGCTGGTCCATGATAATCCCCCAAAGAAGTAGTTGCTCAAAATCCCTAAGAAGGAAACAGTTGTGCTTGTAAGAAGCTCTCATATATATGTTGATTACCTCCTCCTGGTGGTCCTTGAATTCTGACCACCTTCTTTCAGCCTTTTCCACCACCGCCTGAAAGCTGCCTGTCCTCTTGATAAGCAAGAAGGCTATCTGCCATGTTGGGTACCGCTCCTAAGGCCGTTCCCAGAACTGGCTAACAAGAGGAGCTTGTCTGTTTCACGTGCCACCTTCCTCACACCCCAGCTTACCAGCAACAACTCACTGCTGCCATGCAGGGCCCATAGCAGTACCTGGACAGATACACAGATTACTGCCGTAGAGTGGAATACACCTGATACATGGGAGGCCATAGACACCCCAGTCACACCCCTTCACCGGCCCCAGGTCCAGGACCAAATACCGCTACTAGCAGTGGCTGCTCTCGGCCTCAGTGGGGAGGCAGAGAGCAGCTGGTCAGGGGAGGGGTTTGCCTCCCTTGTCCTCTTATAAACTCCGCCCCTGACCTGATAGTATTCCCAAACTCTGATCTATGCCACAATGCTGCTGTGTCTCTGGCCGGCTGGCCCCCTCGAGTCTTGCCTCTGAGTCTCTTTACAAACCCAGCGGACTAGGTGGGTTGTCAACAGTCTCATATCCACCAGCGTCCTCTCGGGCACGCACAACATCTCTTTCTGAGTTTTCATGAGACAAACAGCAGCATTGCAGAAGCAATCCTCTTCCTTAGCTGAAGTGAAATTGATTCCCTTAACGTTATAGGTTTTCCATCAGTGAACATTCAGTTCACAATTTCAGCATGGTTTGGCTTGCTTTGCCAATAGAAAGACTCCCAGAGACTTGTAAAGGATATCTGAGAACTTGTTAAGGTAATAATAGCGTCTTAAGGATTCATATGGATCCGTAATGCATATAGACAAAGCTATTTCTGGCCTTCTGTTCCTTTCCAACTTTCCTTTATGTTTTAGTCCTTAGTCTTCCAACAGTGCATGTCATTCTCCTAATACAATCCTATCGTTTGGTGCTAGAGTCACCAATAAATTAAAGATCCAAATTATATGGGGCAACACTGATAATGTGCAAAAACAACGGGGACGAGTATATGGAGACAGAGGCCTTTATAATACCATTACTGCATGTGTGTGCCTCAGTTCCAGGCTCTATGAACGAGGGCCCCATCCCTGTAAAGTCTGAACACCTCTCAGTCACGTCTCAAGCAACGTGACTAACATCTGTCACATGTGGTTTCTTCTCTCTCCAAGCGAGAGAATTGTGTGCTCCAGGGAAGGTTTTCTTTTGGCAGGATTTTCCTTTTGTTTTCAAGTGTACATGCTGCGCTCTGTATTTACCCTGGAGAGGGCAGGTCATAGAAATCCATTTTGCACTTGGAGCAGGAGGTGGCAAGGTCTGTGATGGACCCTAAGTATTTCCTGGGGGGTCCATTTTATAGTCTGGGGCCAGCCTCTGAGGGTATGTCTACACAGCTCTCCATTGCCTGAGAGCAAGTCCGTAGCCCCAGATTCTGATTTGCTTTCTCAGGATCCTGTTTTCTGGTACAGATGTAGCCTTAAAAAATTGTCTCCTGTGCAGATGACCTTTACTCTGATGGCGGGTGCCTGAGGAGTGTAGTTATCAACCCAAGTCCTCATATCTTTTAGATTTCCTGGACTCAGGCCATGGAGTGTCTTGAATATAAGGAATGTGACTGTATGCTCGATGGGAAGCCAGTGTGGAGCGTGCAGGATAGAGGAGATGCGCACACAGTATCCCATGTTGCTGAGGCGGTGTGTTGCTCTTCAACTTGTGGAATGTTGGCACGGCCCCTGATTTAGAACTAAAACGTAGCTAGCATCAGATCTGGTGCTATTCATCAGCTAATGAATTTTTTTTTTTAAACAGAAGATGGTGAAAATATAGCTGCTATTGTACTATTAAATCATAACCTGACTGTACTTTAAAAAGTAGTGTAGTTAGTTGCTCAACTAATTACACCATTAAATTATTCTAGAAAATAAACATTTGGAAGTTCCAAGCAAGAGAAACTCATGAATACTAAAAACTCACAAACTTAGCATGATTGATTATATAAACAAATGCTGTATTTATTGGAGAAGTGTTATGGAAAAAATATTGCTTTCAAGTTTTAAGAGAACAGTTGTAGAACAGTGTATGTGTGTGTCGGGGAGAATGTAATTAATTACACCCTGAAACATTTTACTGATTGAATCCATGACCCCGACACTCGTAAGGTCATCAAATGATAGATTAGCGCTGCATAGAATATCACGGATGGCGTTTCTGCCAGGAAGCTCATTATATAAGATGTCAGGTCATGTAAATCACAGGAAACAAATACAAACATCCATCAGAGAAATGCAGAAAGTCATTACAGACAGCAGAGTGAAGTTGAATTATTATGCAAAATTTATTTCAACTATTAAAATACAAAAAGATGACACAAAATTGTCCTTTAAACAAACATGAACTATAGGGACA
The DNA here is from genome assembly GCA_007922175.1 of Pelusios castaneus. Taxonomy (NCBI): domain Eukaryota; kingdom Metazoa; phylum Chordata; order Testudines; family Pelomedusidae; genus Pelusios; species Pelusios castaneus. The sequence continues at coordinate 3,775,210 of ML685771.1, forward strand.
GACAGGGAAGGTTTGTTTATAAATGTTTCATATCTGCAATGTGCAATAACTATAAACTCAACCTGTAAAGTAGAAAGAAAGAAAGGAATTAAAAATGGTGATGATACAATATTTGGGTCTTTAGATATTTTTCTTTTATTCAGGAGAGAACTCTTCTTCTTACATCTGAATAATCAATGTGAGATAAGTCAAAATAGAGTGTAATTACTGCATGCTAGTCATTTGTTATGGATCCTGTACACTCAAACAGAACAGAAATTACTTCTGCTACTTGACAAGCAATTTTTTCTTAAGAGATGCACCAAGTGGTTTGGCAGAAATACAAGGCTATTCAAAAAGGGGCCAACCACCAGCAAGGAGATAAAAAGGGAGCACAGATACAGCCTTCCAAATATTTGGAAGGAAAGCCACTCACTTGTTACTAGTGTAATCCATATGCCTAAAAAGGGCTCTCTCTTTAAGAGACCTGCTGAGGGTGGGTTACTGTTGCTGGGCAGATTAGCTACCCACAACTAGAAACTTCTGGAAGCAGGGAGTGGTAACGTTTTTGAACATGATCCACCGGGTTCCCGGCTGTTGTGATGTGATGTGGTGTGGTCAGTCAGATGACATGAAAGCAGCAGTCTGTGCAGACAGCAGGCAGGAGCTGCTTTGAGAAGAGTCCATGTGCTCAGTTTTTAGGAGACAGGCTGAGCCAGGAGTGAACAAGATGTTTTCTCCCTCTAATGGAGTCATCTGCAACAGATTTTGCAGACATGCATATGGGACTGAGGGCTGGTTGCACAGGAGAAGGAAAAGCCTGCATGGAATACTACAGAAGATTCGTGCAAAGAAAGAAGACGAAGACAGCTATTTCTTGCCATTTAAGCCTCTACATTCGAACAAAGACTGTAGCTGAGAGTTGGGTGAACTCCATCTGGACTTTGGGACTCTTGGTATCTTTCATGTGGGGGTTTCTGGAGGAATTGTTCTTGGTTAATTGTATTTTGTTTTCTTAGGATAAGGTTTATTTAGTTAGTAGTTAATAAAGTTCATTGTTATGTTTGTTTTTAGTAGTATTTTAATGTGGGAGGATAACTCTGAGCAATCTTTGCTGTGAGTCCTGTACAGACTGGATCCTGGGTCTCCAGCTGCTTTCTCCACAGGGATTGGGGTGTATTTCTGTGAGGCACTGGAGAAGGGCAATTTAATGAATTTTAGCCCACCCGAAGGTTACACTAGCATTGGTTCATCGGTGCCCATGAGGAATTCCTCAAGAGCATTCTGGAAGAGACGTCGAAGGCTGAGGAAGCTACCCAACTATGGAGGACTGCTGCAGTCACACCATTGGGGGAGGAGCAGATGGCTCTGTCACAGGGAAGATACTGGCAGCTGGTTGCTTCTGGCAGCAGGCAGTGCTCCACCCCTGCTCCTGTCCCACCCACCAGAGTGATGAAAAACCGTTATGAAGCCCTAGCAATAGGACATGGAGTGGAAGAAGAGAAGCCATGGACCCCCGAGGTTGGGAGGATCAAAACCACCACACCCAGGAGGAAACGTCGGGTTGTGGTGGTTGGGGACTCTCTTCTGAGGGGGACGGAGGCACCCATCTGTCGCCTTGCCATGGCATCCCGGAAGGTATGCTGCCTGCTGGGGGCCCGTATCTGAGATGTTATGGAGGGATTGTTGAGAATCATCCGCCCCTCTGACTACTACCCCATGCTACTCATCCATGTGGGCACTAATGATACTGTGAGATGCGCCACCTCAGTAGATCAAAGGTGACTACAGGGCTCTGGGAGCACAGGTGAAGGAGTTTGGTGCACAGGTGGTGTTCTCCTCGATCCTTCCGGTCAAGGGTAAGGGCCTGGGCAGAGACAGATGCATCCTGGAGGTGAATGCCTGGCTGCGAAGATGGTGTTATCAGGAGGGTTTGGGCTTCCTTGACCATGGGGTGCTGTTTCACGAAGGACTGCCAGGCAGAGATGGAGTCCACCTATCGAGGAAGGGGAAGGGTGTATTTAGACGTAGACTGGCTAACCTAGTGAAGAGGGCTTTAAACTAGGTTTGAAGGGGGAAGGTGACCAAAGCCCACAGGTAAGTCACAATGAGGGAGACCTGGTGGAAGGGATGGAACTTGGAGGGAGCCGGGGCTGTAACAGCAGGAATAAAAGAAAGACTAGACAGAACTGGGGGGGGGGGGGGGAAATCAAATCATTGTCTTAGGTGTTCTAATGAAGCCCTAATACCTGAGCATAGTGGGGAAGGACACTGGGAGAAAATGCAAGGAGGAAGATGCAACAGGAGAGATAATTGACAGGGGAAAGTAGGGCAATGGGCCTGGTATTTTAGGTGCCTGGACACAAATGCGAGGAGCCTGGGAAACAAGCAGGAAGAACTGGTAGTACTGGCCCAGACAAGGAACTATGATGTAATTGGAATAACAGAAACATGGTGGGATAGCTTGCATGACTGGAGCACTGCCATGGATGGGTATAAATTGTTCAGGAAGGACAGGTAAGGAAGAAGAGATGGAGGAGTAGCGCTATATGTAAAAGCTGTATCACTGCTTGGAGCTCCACTATGAAATTGAAGACAAGCCGGTTGAAAGTCTGTGGGTTAAGTGTAGAGGAGAGTGCAACAAGGGGGATGTCATGGTGGGTGTCTGCTACAGACCGCCAGACTAGAAAAAAAAGAGGCATTCTATGGAAAACTAGCAGAAGTTTCCAGATCACAGGCCCTGGTTCTCATGGGGGATTTCAATTACCCTGACATCTGTTGGGAGGGCAATACAGCAGTGCACAGGCAATCCAGGAAGTTTTTGGAGAGTGTTCAGGACAACTTCCTGGTACAAATGCTGAAGGAACCAACTAGGGGCCTTGCACCTCTAGACCTGCTGCTCACAAACAGAGAAGAATTGATCGGGGAAGTAGTCGTGAACGGCAACCTGGGCAGCAGTGACCATGAGAATGTAGAATTCAAGATCCTGATCAAAGGAAGAAAGGAAAGAAGCAGAACACAAACCCTGGACTTCAGAAAAGCAGACTTTGGCTCCCTCAGGGAACTGATGGGCAGGATCCCTTGGGAGGCTGATCTGAAGGGGAAAGGTGTCCAAGACAGCTGGCTGTATTTTAAAGAAACCCTGCTAAGGGCACAGGAAGATAACATTCCGACGTGCAAAAAGAACAGCAAATGTGGACGGCGACCAGCGTGGCTTAGCAGGGAACTCTGCGGGGAGCTGAAATACGAAAGGGAAGCTTACAAGAAGTGGAAGCTTGGACAGATGACAAGGGAGGCGTATAAAGATATTGCTCGGGACTGCAGGGATAAAATCAGAAAGGCCAAAGGACAATTGGAGTTGCAGCTAGCAAGAGATGTGAAGGATAACAGAAAGGGGTTCTATAAGTAGGTCAGTAACGAGAAGAGGATCAGGGATGGTGTAGGTCCCTTACTGAATGGGGCACGCATCCTCGTGGTGGATGATATGGAAAAGGCTGAAGTACTCAATGCTTTTTTTTTACCTCAGTCTTCACAGGCAGGGTCAGCTCCCAGGCTACTGCACTGGGCAACACAGAATGGGGAGAAGGAGAGTGGCCCTTGGTGATGGAAAGTCAGGTTAGGGACTACTTAGAGAAGTTGGATGTGCACAAGTCTATGGGGCCAAATGAACTGCATTCGATGGTGCTGAGGGAGTTGGCCGATGTGATATCGGAGCCACTGGCCATTATCTTTGAAAACTCATGGTGAACTGGAAAGTTCCCGCATGATTGGAAAAAGGAAAATATAGTACCTATCTTCAAGAAAGGGAAAAAGGACGACCCAAGGGACTACAGACCAATCAGCCTCACCTCAATCCCTGGAAAAATCATGGAGCAGGTCCTGAAAGAATCCATCCTGAAACACTTGGAGGAAAATAGAGTGATCAGGAACAGTCAGCATGGATTCACCAAGGGCAAATTGTGCCTGACCAGTCTGATTTCCTTCTATGATGAGATGACTGGATTCATGCACCTGATGAAGTGGCATTTTCTCCTACGCAAGCTCATGTGATAAGTTAGTCTTTAAAAGTGCCACAGGACTCCTTGTTTGTCTTTAGTTAGTAATCTTAGCTTTATTTAAGAGAAAGGTAAGAAATGGTGGTTGAAATTTTCAAAGCTATCTAGGGAATTTAGACACTTCTTCACCGCAGTGAATGGAACTATGTGCCTAAATCCCAGCTTTGGAAAAGCGCAAGCAATATTTTGGAACAGTATAAACTGATTGACTGAACACTTTCAAGATATCATCCAGTGATTTGCATCTCTTAGTTGCTTTCTCCCATCTTTTATTACTGGAACTCACTCTAATCTCACTGTAGAAATACCACATAAAAGGGCAGGAAATGAAAATTTAAAAAATAGGACAACTTGTGTGTCATGAGTTATGATTACAGAACCCATTCTGCTGCTTGGAGGTTGTTTGTATAATTGAAAGAAGAAATTGGCCCTCAAATGGAAAAGAATAAAGCAGCATCACTGGATCTTTTATCTTCCGGAACATGTTTATACTGTGCTGCTAATGTAAGAATGAGAACTATAAAGGGGGTATTTCTACTCTAGTCCTTTTGCTGCTGGAGAAATTGGTATGCACCTAACTTTGCTGAGGGAGCAAGCTATGAAGTCTTCGCCAATGTCGGTTTCAGTGTATTCACTGCTGACAGCACGAAATGCCCGCCACAAATGGCTAAGTGAAGTGCGATTCCTGCTCTAGGAAAACAATCAACATAATTCCAGCAATGAAAAAGGCAGAGGCCTCCCCTCTAGGAGGGAGATCACCAATATTGTTGGACATGTTCTCTACATATTTTCTTGGCTCACTTCACAGTCTGGTAGAACCGCTTGTTAGCTAGGGGTAAAATAAGAAATGGTACAGTCACAATTTCCACTCAGAGATGTGGAGGTGGCATCTTGTACCGTAGAGTTGGGGCTGAACAGTAATGAGGACCATTTCCCAACACTCCCAGGTGTACATTCATACCATAGGGCTGCAAATGGAAACCAAGAATAGGCAACCGGAGCTGCTGGGGGAAAATCCACATCGTCAGCTACTGTACCTTTCTGTCACAGGAAAGGCCCCAGACATTGTCAAGGATGGTGACCTTGAAAAAGAAACTTGTTTGGATCCATCCATTTTGCAGACTTAGATTATGAACACTGGAGAGGAAAGCTGGCCCGGAGGAAGCATTTCCGGGTTCAGAGCACGGTTGGATATTTCAACTGGCCAGCTCACAACTGGACTGGCTTGTAGCATTACCACTATGTGTGGAGACCCACCACTAGCAGTGTTGTTGGTCCAGGCCCATGTGCTGTGCAGCACTCGGATCCATGTGTTGTACAGCACTCGGGAGAAGTAATGGTTAAAGGGTAACTATAGAGCAAGGATGCAAGGTCAGAAAAATAGCTGCGGCGTGGGAAATCAAGGAATCAGTCTGAGCAAGGAACCAGTTTGGTAAATAAGAACTCAGCACAGCTGCATGATAAGAAGTTGTGATCAGGCCAAGAACTGAAACCTTGTTGATTTAGATGTGAACCTGTGTATGTGGAAAATTACCAAGTGCATTATTTGAAGGGTATAAGAATGGCTGTAAGCTGCTAATAAAGTGATTTCGTGCTTGCATCAGCCGGAGTCCGTGCCTTCATACACCACAACTATGTAGTCTGTTGATTGTGAATGATGGCTGGGGTTTCAATTCTAGAAAAACTCCCATGACTACATTTACTTCTTGAAAACAGTGGTGGTTGGAGTCCCAAATAAGGCGGATGGGGTTGCAACGTCACTTCTTCCCCATTTTGGGCCAGTCCCACAGGTTCCCATCAAAGTGAACACAAGCAGTAGTGACGGAGAACATAATGGGGATGGGCTGCAGTGATGAAGATGATGAGGTGATAAAGGAGGCTGCTTATAGGGCCACGTTGCAGAAAGGGCCGAGGTGGGCGAAAACTCTATTGTGTCTCTGTCACTCCTTTGCTGTACTGTATGACTCACCAAGACAGTGTGGATGGCCTGTGATTGTTCCTGTGCTAATTAGGCAGCGACGAGCGTGACGTGAGATATATGGTTCCTCTGAGGCCCGTTAACAATGAATTAATATTGTTTATTGTAACAGGAATTAAGATCTGCTGAAGAGAGGGCCTGAATTCCAAACATGGCTTATTACGAACAAGGCATTGGTCCATCTGTTTGCGAGGTATGGCACAGAACCTGTGAGCAGGTAAGCTTTGGCCAGGAGTCCCGTGAGAACAGCTTAATTAGAATAAGTGTAGTAAAGTGGGCTGTGGTTTGTTAAAACTGGAGGGGGTCTGTTTCGGCTGAATGGCAGCTGTGTCCATAATTTAGCAGAGTTCCTGGCTATGATTTACTGAGAGCAATTACCTGAGTTTTAATATTTGACCCATTTTCTGCTCTTCTCTGGAAAATGTTATTTTCTAAGTAATTGCAGTCCTGCTGCATTGGTTTATTGAGGGGAAAATTAAATGAATCTCTCCATGGTGTTATTTATTCCTGTTTGACTATTGTGTTGCTGCATCCATTTTAGAAATTTACAAGGGTATATTAGTTTCCTTCCCACATCATCATTTCTTCAAACTAGGGGGCAATCATTTTTAAAGCCAGCAAGCTGACAAGAAAATTAGGAAATTAGCTAATGTCAACATGTTTTTATTCCTTCTAGTGCCGGGGTATGTTGGGGAGGGGGAAGCGGTGAGGAGAGGGAGAAGAAGTTGAAGGCATAATAAATAAAACTAAATATCCCACAGAGTTCTTTCGTGAACTGGCATTTCTTTACATCCTCATGGACCTCAGTGTACCTTTCCCTGGCAACCACTGTATGCTGCACCAATATGCCCTGGAAAGCAGAGACACATGGTCGTTTCAGAAGCTTCCTGTCGTGCCTGCCAGAGGCAGCCATTATCCAAATGCTAGGTTTACAGGCTAATTGTTTGCCTAATTTTATTTGCTACCAGATGCCTATGGTGTCACTGTGTCCTGCGGTAAAGTCATCTGTCAAGTTTGCAACATTACTGAAAATAATTGTGCCAGAAAGTCAAAAGTAACGGGAGTAGAAAAATGGGGTGGGGGTTGCAGCAGTCTATGGAAGATTTGTGCCTGATGCATCCTGGGGGTTATGTGCATAACACATATCTCCTCCATATTCTTCCCCAGATACATTTCACTTTGATTAGGAGATCAGAGTCCCAGTATGAAGACTGGAACATTCTCCTGTTACTTCGTCAGGGCCCACCATGTGCACAGTTGGAGAATTGCTAAAGATGATGCTGTATATATAGCTTCCTATTGAGGATACAAGGCAAAGACCTTCATGGTGAAGTTTTGCTAAAATCAGAGTTGGCATAAATGTACAAAATGGCAAACAGTCACAAGACTGTTTCTTTTTAAATCAAGGAAATACAATAAGTTGCGATTCTAGATGGGTATGGGAGGGGGATTATTTTAAAGATAATTTACTTTACTTGAAGAGTAATTGCGTTAACACAATGGCATCGTTCCAGATTTACCCAAGTTTTACCAAAAAGTTTAAATCTGGCCACTGAAAAAATTTCTTAATATTTCAATTCATTAACATCAAAATACATATCAAATTTAAACTTTACAAATAAATGTCAAGTAAAAAATAAAAGTTGCAATGATATGTCTCCTTTAAACTAACCTGCCAAGACCTGGGTTCAGTGTTTTGCTGGTGGGGGGGGGAGCGGTCCCCTGCAGCCACTAATGACCCAGCAACTGCAGCTGTCCAATGGATGCAGGTTCTTCCTACCGTTTAGATATCAGTGATGTCAGACGCCTGCAGGAAATCAAAGATGCCTCAATTCTGGTGCTAATAGGTCACAAAACCTAGCTACTTATTTAGATGTCTTTGAGTTAGTGGGGCACATGTGAGTTTAATTTAGGGGTGTAGCTACAGATGAGCCTGGATGGGCTGGGACCCACCCACTTGGAGACTGGGTCCACCCACCGCAGCACTCAGCAGAGGTATGAATGTCACTGCTGCAGCTCTGATGGCCAAGTTCATGCCATTGCTGCGCGCTGCGGTGGGCGGGCCTGAACTCGCCACCTCTCCCCCGCTCTCCTTCTCACGAGAGCTTCAGTTGCTACATAGCAATTGGAATGTCCCATGTTCATGACTGGAAACATCCTGGCCAGGCCCACCTTGCAGAAAGAATAGGATTAAGGGGATTTGGGGTCCTGGTCCCAGTTCCCTGGTGGGTCCCCCTGAATAGGATCCCGGCCCCTCACTGGTGGGGTCCCTCTCTGCCCCTCCACCTGGGGCCCCAGGTGGCAGCGGGGCCAACTGGTGCATGGCGCAGTTTCCAGTGCAGCCCTCCAAGGCCACACAGCGCACCAGTCACCCCGCCACTGGAGACCAGTGACACTGGCCCACCCTGCCCCAGGGATAGAGCAGCTGGTCCAGCTGCAGGGCAGGAGCACAGAGCCCTGCCTTTGGCCCAGGGCAGCCTCACCCCCTTCCCCCCCTCCCCAGCAGGGCAGAGGGCCACCATGATGTGGGGGGGCCCTGGGCACAGGCCCATGCAATAATCCACTCCTGCCTGCAGACTCAGGGGCCTGGCCAGAAAACAGGGGCTGGCTACACCCCTGGTTTAAATTGACTCTTTGATCAATGATATACTTGGGGAGAATTCTTGGTTAATAACTCAGGAAGATTTCCCTGCCATCTCTGATGTTCATACATCTAGGTGACACACACTGCCTCTTCCCTTCAGTAGGATAAGGAATGGCCATTTTCATTTAACGTAAAGATACCCCAGTGACTCATCCCTCTGACCTGTGAGAATATGCCCAAACTGGAACAAAAAAAGATTTCCCATGCAATGAAACTCTGAAAGTTAGTTTTGGAAAAGTGTAAATGAACTTTTGTTTTGAACAATAAGGAAAAAAATAATTTCATTTCAGTAAAGTTGGCAAGTATCACTTCAACTTTATCTACTCAATTGATATGAAATAATATACGTCCATGTTATAATATAATATGACATGCCAAGTCATGTCATAATATAGCAGTCAAAACATTCCAAATTTTTATAGTACATTGTAAATTCTGCACAACATACAACTTGTTTTATATTATATTTATATTGCTTTCTATTTTATTTTATTGTTTTAACTGCTATGTTTATATTAAAATTTCATAATTTGTAATGATAAGCTAATTATCTGTGATTCAGGTAGATTGGGACTAAATTTCAAATTCTGCCACCACTTCCCATAGGTCAAAGACATAGAAGCCAGTATTTCCCTACTCTCAGGGTGCTACAGTGCATCTCCGCCATGCCAGCAGCTTCAGACTGGATCTCTACCTTTCTCACCTGTGTGCCACTTTGGTCTCGGCACAAGTAATTGCCAATTGGTGTGGGAAAATTTCCAACAATGGGAGGAAGAAACAAAGCAACTCTACTGAGGAATCTCTGGCAGAGGCTTGGTGAGTAACTCCAGGAAAGTTTTCCAGAGATCTTTCTGAAGGTTTCCCATGATATCTTAGTGTTCATTAGCATACTTTCCCATCACATTGCCTAGCTGCATATGGGAATGGGAAGCAAATGCAAACACAGCTACTCTAGTGCATTTCTATCCCTCCAACCATCTGTATAATGCAACTGAGCAACATCAGCTCAAAAAAAAAAATCACTTTCTTGAGTGCCCCACTTCTGTACCCCTCACACCAGAGCCAGAGGGCTGGGACTGACTTGAATCCTCCTGGATAGAGAAGATGTCCTGGCTCCCCGTGTCAGCAAATGAGATGGTCCCCTGCTCCGCACCATCCTCCAACTTGACCTACTCCTCCGCAGCTTCTTTGTCGGGGTTGAAGTTGGTGTCCATTGGCCCCAGGTCCATGGAAGAACCCATGGGTCTCTTGATGGTGGAGGTCCGGTTGCCACTGGGGATGACTTCCAGCTTCTTATAGAAGCAGCAGGTCTTTGGCTCTGAACCAGAATTAGGGTTTCAATCTCTAGATTTTTGGTATCTTTGTCACAACTCCTTGATTGTCACATGGCACTGCAATGTATCCCATTCATAGTGCTTCTCCACCATTAAACGAGAAATTTGACCACCGGTATTGGAGCTCCTTCGGCTGGAGCAGAGCCGGGACTGCACATCCTCCTCCCCCCTTGTGCTGATCTGATCTAGAAGCTCAGTGTGCTCCAAGCGGGAGAGAGTTTGGTGTGTGGAACTGCCCTGGTCAGCTGGGAAGATGAGATGTGAACTCCTCATGCATGCCAAGCAAGAAGAAGAATTTCAAAAAGCCTCAGGCTTTAAAGAGGGTGGGGTGGATGCCTGCAGATCAGCAGAGTTCAAACTGATGGCCAGAATGGTCAGGATGGGATCATGGGACACTTCCTGGAGGCCATTTACCGTGAGAGAACCAAGTGTAGTTTCTAGACTGACGCTTTGTCACTAAAAGTTTGCCCCAAAGGCTCTATGCCTCTCAGCAAGGTTTTATTTTGCTGCAAAATCAGGGATGTTTGGTTTGGGTGGTGGGGATGAATCGCAGTGTGTATACCACCACTATTTTAGTGCAAAATGCTGACTTTGGACAAAAAAAGTTTGTAGTGTAGACTAGATGTTGTTGAACTGTAAGCTCATGGGGGCAGAGACAGCCTCTTGGTATATAACTGTTCACTGCGTAGGGGACCCTATACAAATAAATAACACTATTAGGTTAGCATAAGTTGCTATCACATTTTGGGATGTTTTCATATGTACAGAAGAGTGCTGGTCCAATAAAAACATGGCTGAGGCAGTAAGATTATGATACAGAGCTCTGCGCATAAGCAGGTGAAAACCTCCCGCTCCCTTACATAAAATGTGGAGGGGTAGAGAAGGCCCACCTCATTGGGATGGGTGTGCAGCACCTTCCTCCTTCCACCTAAGGCCAATGGACTGCACTGGATCGACCTGTTCAGAATTACAACTGATTTTCATGTTATTAATCCTTTTGAATGGCTGAATAGTTGTATTTCATTGCTTGTGAACTCTTCAGTGAAACTGCAGCTTCTCAACCACATATTCAACTGGGTCCTGAATGATTGGTTCAGGGTTGGAAGTGGTGGCGGGAAGGGGATTCACCAAACTGGGAAGCCAGGTGACAGAGTACTGCAGAAATCTTTTCTAGTAAATCAGATTTAATACTTTTATGCTATTACAAGCTCCATTGAAAATAGTGCAAAAACTCTTAGTAAATTTGTCCCCTAGGTGCCTTATATCTGTATTTATTCTGCCTCTGGAAATTCATTCTTTTCCCCAGTTCAATTTTTGCTTCTGGGTGTTAGTTTTTATCCAACGTAATTTAATTTCATACTCAAGATTGGGCTTAAAGCTTGCACCATGATATCTAAATAAGTTCATTAAATGCTGTAAATTTCTCTGGTTACAAGTATAACTTCATCAGCATGGAAATAATGACATCTGAAACCCATTAAATTTAAAATATCTTTACGCTCAACCCTGGAGCTCAAATATGTCAGCCAATAATAATCAAATGCCACGCAAACACTCAGAATTTCCAGAGAAGAGAAAATGAGCTGGTTTGAGTATGCCTGGAAGGTAAATCAGACTGTCAAAATCCCATCATTCATGGGGAAAATTTACATAACTCGCATTAAACACATCAGATCAACTGGAAACTGAGCGTGTTCAAATGTAACAGGGAAAGGATTCTGTTGAAAGATCACCTTGGTGAAAGAGAAAAATCTAGCTGTGTGTGAATGCATCCACAACTCACTCTGCAAAGACCACCTCAGAAAGGTGTGCTGACCAGCTATGGGCAGTCACTGAATGCATTGGCTAGACAGGCAACAGCATTGATTAGAGTTTCTTTCATTCTCACATGCTTAAGTCAGCAGCATTCTCTCTATTCCTCTTCTCCTCAGCCTGAAACCCCCCATTAGCTGGAGTTCCTGGCATCCCAGAGAGCAGCGGACAGGGCAGCTAGCAACCCATCACCATCCAACAGTATTGGTGCATGGGAGATTCTTGGTAACATTCAGTGTCGGAGGCTACCTCAGGACACACATGCAAGGCTTTGAATTATATGGGTAAAAACAAGGGAAGTAATTGGGAGAGCTACTGGCATGTCACCCTAAACTCACTGTCTTTGGGGTACCAGAGTGACAGGGGCCCTGGCCTTAAACATCAATAGGCTCCACAGAAAGGAGACTCAACTTTTGCTGCTGGTCTATAGATGCTCCAATAGCCTTTATAAGAAGGCACCTGTTGAGGCCGCTTCTCTTTCCCAGGAGCACCATGTCCCTGGCTTGTGGCCACACAGCCCTTGGCTCAAGCATCAATCAGCCACCCAAGCCTATGCTCTGTGCAGGGGAGTATATTTTAGTGTCTCTTCTTGTGATAGCACCACCTGCAGACCACCACTGAGATCAGAAGGTCTTTGTGCCAGGGACTTCACATATTCACAGATTCAGCATCAGCCCTTTCTCACACTCTGAATACTCAAGAGGGTGGGATGCGAGACGGAGGCACTCAGAATGGTGACACCCAGGAACCAAAGGCCAGTCAGAAACCAAACCCATGACTCCTGAAGGCAAATATAGTGCCCTGTAGACTAGACCACTCCAGCCTTCCCCATTCCCCTCTAGCCATTCTCTTTTGCTATCACTCCAGAGGCTTGCTTGCCTATCTATCCATCTGTCCACGTGTCTGTCTATTCACCCATCCTATCCACCTATCTATCCACGTGTCTGTCTATTCATCCACCCCATCCATCCATCTGGGTCTGGAGTGATGCTAGGGAACACACTAGCCAGCATGTTCCCAGTAAGTACTAACGAAGGACAGGGCTGCAGCAGTTCTCGCAGGACAGGACCCACCTGGTGATGTTTCAGGGAATTGGCTCAAGCGGTCCCCATCTGGTGGTCTGTGCTCCATCTTCTTCCACACGCCGGACTCACTCCGAGTCTTCCTATGGGGTCTTAGCCCTCTGGCCAAGCCCACTTGTCCACCCCTTCTGGGATACAACTAGGTCTCCCCGGCCCCCTTTGCAGCAGTGGCTGGGCCTAGTCCTCTGACCACTTCCTTGCAGTCTAGTCCAGCTCGCTCCCGATTCAGCCCACTTTGTTAAAAGAGTCAATGGGCCAGTGAGCCTGTGCCATGTCTCGCACCCGTGCCACTGCTGGTATGCTGGGGGAGTGGGGAAGGACCTGGGCCCACCCTCCCCTCCAGGCGCTGGCCCAGGGACCCTATGTACCTCTAGTGAGACCTTCTGCCTCCCTCCAGTCCTGTGGAACAGTTCGACAATTCCTTGGGCCTCTTTCCCCACAGCCCCAGTCACACGCAGGCTCTCACCATCTGCCAGCTGCCTTCCAATCCAGGCTCCTCGCACTTGGACCACTGCTCCAGTCGCTGCCGCTGTCCACTCCTTTCAGGAACTCCAGCCTCTGGCATCAGGTCAGCCCTCACTGTGAGCTCTCCATAGTCCTGGCCTCTGCAGTCTGCTAGCCAGGGAGAGACCTTCTCCCTTCCAGCTCCCCAGGCAGACTGACTAGGTAGCTCCAGTGCTCCCTTTATATATGACCAGCCTGCCCTCTGATTGGCCCAGCAGCCTTAGCAGCTGATTGGCTGCTGCAGCAAGACCCCTTTTAACCCTTTCTTGCCTAGTTAACTCTTGGTTAATCATAACCACTGCACCACTACAAGGGTTTTTCCATAGCTGTCCGCCTTTGTTAGCAAGGGTTGAATTTTCAAGGAGCCAGCTGGCTCAGAGACATCCATTCCAAAGCTCTGACAGACAGAGTCCCATTATTCTGATGATTCTTTCACTCACTGACCCCAGACTGAATGACAACTGGAGTCATGCAATAGTAATATGATCTTGAGGGGAAAGGCTCTCCCACTTCTTTGAAGAGGATCAGAAGCCAAACCACCATCCACCTCCCAAAATCAGACGGTGGGAAAGCCCAGCCCAGCTCTCTCCTCTGTAGCTGGCTAACTGATCTCCTGAAACAGTCCGCTGGCTCAGTGACTGGCTTCTCCATCTATGAGTAGCTGACAAGTCTACAGATGCTCAGGGTTGCGTCATGTCTCCAATTCTGCAGCCATCCGGTGATATGCAAAGTCACAACAAGTTACAGTGGAAACAGGGGCCTAACCCCAAATTCTTGGGGTGTTCTGAGCCCCTTGGCACTTCTCCAAAGCAAATGTGTAAAAGGCAATTGCTTTTAACACCTGGCCTTGGTGGATACCCTGTGTCACTGTATGCAAAAGCCAGGAACTTTTCATCCTCCCATTATTGACATGGCAAACTGATCAAGTTACTGTGTTTGTAGGAAGCTTTAATCTGTAGATTATTTACTCAGTAGACTGTAGTAGCGTCATATAATGGACCGTGATGGACTTCAAGCAGTTATGGTCCTATGCGTCAAAAGGAATTTGAGTTATTTTTTCCTAAATATAGCACATACCAGGACATGTTGCAGTGTGTATGTGTAATAAAGAGGGGGCAAAAATCCTTAAATGGTGCAATACTTGCTTTTAAAAATGTCAATATCTGGAATATTCACTTTTTAGCAACAGATAATTAATCAAATCTCCAAATCCTTTGGCCACTACTGTGTACATTGTCAGGTTGCCTCCATGTGAAAATTAAGCCAGAATGAGAGAGGATATGACTTCCAAAATGGACTAAGCTTGGAGTAAAGGGTTTCCATGAGAGTTCACTCCTCAGTAAACAACTCATTCCATTTTACTTCCAGTCCAAATTTTAGTCACTGGCCCATTCCACACGATGCAGCAATCTGGTGCCAATGATACACACGTTCCCTCCATCTCGGTTATTGTCAGATTTGAGTTTAAGTGGAAATTTTCCAGCTGAAGGGGTCTATGAAGTCTTCCTGCTGAATTTCTGGCACACTGAGCACCAATGCTTGTTCCTACTTTGAAATTAATTGCAAACACGATACAAATCATGCTGTTAAAACATACATTAAAAACAAATTATGCTTTCACACAAAGTCTTACATAGTTCGGGCAGGCAATTGATAAACTCAGAGAGCTTACAAATAATTTCAGGGGAAAAAACGTGAGAGTTTCTCTCTCTGCAGGGAAGCATTTGTCATATGCCTCTTCCCATTCTCTGCCCCTAAAAGCTGTGTTGGCACCAGAAGATTCATAGATTCCAAGGTCAGAAGGAACCACTGTGCTCATCTAGTCAGCTTCCTGTGCCACACAAGTCACCACTCTGCCCAAAAAACTCTTGGAGCAACAGTTTTAGAAAAACAAATGGAGCTCTTAGGAATTCAATTGGTGGAAGTACTGTGAGTACCTACCACAGAGTGTCTCTCTTCCAACCAGGCCATTTGGAATTAAGCTTCTGCCTCCATGCTATTGTAGTTGTTCTGTACATGGTATACCCTGTACAGCTCCCAGCTGAGATCCCAGAAGCGGTGAGATTTCATAAAGCCACTGGGAGGTCCTGAGGGATTGTGAGGGAAGAAGTCAAACACCCATAATTCTCTATGGGGCCTGCTGAGAGCCCCAGATGTTGGTGCCATTTCTGAGGCCTCTGGTCAAAAACAGAGGCTAAGATGAACTCGCCACTCTCTTCCTTGATTTCAGGCTTTTGTTACAGTTTCCCCCAGCATTCTCGTCGGCAAGTTAAGGAAGTATGGGTTGGACAAGTGGACTGTAAGGTGGATAGAAAGCTGGCTAGATCATCGGGCTCAGTGGGTAGGAATCAATGGCGCGATGTCTAGTTGGCAACCAGTAACAAGTGGAGTACCCCAGGGATCGGTCCTGGGGCTGGTTCTGTTCACCGTCTTCAATAATAATCTGGATGATGGGTTAGATTGCACTCTCAGTAAGTTCCCGGATGACACCAAGCTGGGGGGAATGGTAGACACGCTGGAGGGCAGGGACAGGATTCAGGGAGACTTAGACAAATTGGAACACTGGGCCAAAACAAATCTCATGAGGTTCAACAAAGACAAGTGTAAAGGATGCACTTAAGATGGGAAAAATCCCATGCACTGCTACAGGCTGGGGACCAATCGGCTAAGTAGCAGCGCTGTAGAAAAGGACCTGGGAGTTATGGTGGATGGGAAGTTGGATATGAGCCAACAGTGTGCCCTTGTTGCCAAAAAGGCCAATGGCATATTGGGCTGCATCAGGAGGAGAGTTGCTAGCAGATCGAGGGATGTGATGATTCCCCTCTATTTGGCACTGGTGGGGCCGCACCTGGAATACTGTGTCCAGTTTTGGGCTCCCCACTACAGAAAGGATGTGGACAAATTAGAAAGAGTTCAGCGGAGGGCAACGAAAATGCTTAGGGGGCTGGGGTACATGACTTATGAGGAGAGACTGAAGGATCTAGGCTTATTTAGTCTGCAGGAGAGAAGACTGAGGGGGGTGGGATTTGATGATAACCTTCAACTACTTGAAGGGGTGCTCCAAAGAGGAGGGAGGTAGGCTGTTCTCGATGGTAACAGAGGACAGAACAAGGAGCAATGGTTTCAAGTTGCAGGTGGGGAGGTCGAGGTTGGCTATTAGAAAAAACTTTCTCACTAGGAGGGTGATGAATCATTGGAATGGGTTACCTAGGGAGGTAGTGGAATCTCCATTTTTGGAGATATTTAAGATCCGGTTAGACAAAACCCTGGCTGGGATGATTTAGTTGGAGCGGTCCTGCTTTTAGCAGGGGGTTGGACTAGATGACCTCATGAGGTACCTTCCAACCCTATGGTTCTATGATTCTGTGATTCAGTGGAGTTAAAGTGACAGAGGATATGGCCCTTAACTATCTTTTATTGGTTTTTATTTCCATAGTTACATATTTCTCCTAATTGAAAGATGATGGTTCTCCAGGCAGCAAAAGCACAGATGTTCTTAAACCTTCTCTCATTATCAAATTGGGCCCCTTTCTGTACCACTTTATTTTTAGACTCAGAGCACTTTACCTGTGGACTGAGATATTCATTTGTTTGCATTCAATGAAGAAGCTCTTCAACTCACATTCTGAGCATCATTTTTCCATGTGCTGTCCTTTTTCTGGTTACAAGATTTCATCTGACTCCTGAAATGCTCCCTTACAACATCACTGAAGGAAGGATTCTGTAAGAAAATATTGGTAGTTCTAGTAAAATAATTAGTGCTAGCTCTAATTGCTCAAAATGATGTACAGGCCAAAATAGCGTGGCACAGTTCTGAACAGCAGACATATGCATAGGATGGTT
Source organism: Pelusios castaneus (assembly GCA_007922175.1). Classification (NCBI taxonomy): domain Eukaryota; kingdom Metazoa; phylum Chordata; order Testudines; family Pelomedusidae; genus Pelusios; species Pelusios castaneus. Next base: position 3,792,441 of record ML685771.1, read on the forward strand.
ATTTTACACCACACAATAGGGAGAAGTGGGTACATGAAATGTACCCTCATTTTTTATACCCATAGCTTTTCTAAACAACTCTGCTAGGATTTATAGCGTCGATATGGGATTATTCCCCTTAGTTCTATTTCTTGTCCAAATGTAAAGAAATTAATTTTCTGGTCATAATTTCAGTACCTGTGGGACATTAGCAGGATGGAAGTAAAAATAGACCGTCATTACAGTGTCAGGTAATGCAGATAAGTGTGACTAATAACCTGAGAGTCATTGATTTAATAATCTAATAATGCCTCTGCACACTCAGCGCTCAGACTCACCGATTGCAGATAAAGATTTAAACTCAGCTGCAGCAGTGGATTAGAATCAGCGCGTCGGCTGTAGGGATCACTGTCAGATCAGAATTGATGATAAGCAACCAATGGCCGGGATCCAAAAACTCAAGCAAGGGAAAGAGCCGGCTGGCATCTGCTATTTGTGTTGCAGAGGGAGGAAAGTTTTCCATTCCCATGAGCGACAGCACCAGCGGTCATGGGTCTCAAGCAATCTGACTGCTCATGCTCCAGCAGAACCATTCACTGACTAGCAAACGTTCAGGTCCACCAATAATGGCTGTGCGCTCGTCAGCTGGTTACAGTGCACGGGGAAAGAGCTTTCAGACATATGCGGTTTTAAAACCTAGCAAGAGGGCTTGCCTCAAAGTCAATAGGTGTCTCCCCACTGCCTTCATCGGGCTTTGGATCAGGCCCCAAATCCTTTCAGCTTCACTCCACGTAAACTATTTTATTTATTAAGAGAAAATCTTCCATGGCAGCATGTGAGTTGCAGTGGGTGAGGTGTATGTGCAGGGGCTGCAGGTGAGGGATCTTCCATGACACGTCCTTGACTGTTGAGTGCACTCTCCACTTGAGCTGACAGAGCCCAGGTTTGATCTTCTCCGGCCCACACTGATGCACCATCTTTTCCCATCCATCCTCAAGCATTTAGAGAGGATTGGTCTGCAGGACACAGCATGGAAACCTCAGGGCTTTACTTCATCACCTGACAACCAACGGCTATCTCTGCAGTCCGGAGGGTCTGATAGAGAAGCTGTGGGGTTATCATTTCACTTGTTCATTGTTGGGCACTGTGGTGGCTTTTTTACGCTGTTCTGAAGGAATTTGGGCCTTGAAAAAAAAGTATATTTTTAACCCATTAGTTAACATGTGTTAAAGTCCTAGGCTATGTCTACACTGGCAAGTTAATTCGAATTAAGGAGGCTTAATTCGAACTAACTAAAGCCATGGCTACACTAGGCTTTAGTTAGTTCGAATTAAGGGCTTCCTTAATTCGAACTAAGAAGTTTGAATAGGGCTTTAGAAGTAAGGCTTTAATTCGAACTAACTAGTTCGAATTAGCCAATGTGGCCATGTTAATTTGAACTAGACATAGCCCTAGTGTGAATAAGTCAAGTCGTATGTTTATACACTAGCTGGTGGGAGTTCACCCTGAGGTGGAGCCTAGAGCTTGCCTTAGATAGCCAATGTATTAAAACTACAACTTGCCTGTCTACCCCAGCAGGCAGATCTGTTGGCTCCAGTGAAGTTATGACAACTCAAACTTGCTGACAATCTGCCTCCATGGTTTAACCTGTTAGGCAGTGCTTCCGGGATCCCAGAGGAGTTAGTTACACAAGACATATTGACTGGCAATGGTAGTTGGGCACCAAGGGTGGGATTTTCAAAAGCCTCTGCACCATCTAGGGCACAAATCTCAGTGACATTCCCGTCATCGTGTGCACTGAAAGCCATTTAGTAGCTTTGGACAATCCCATCCATACCTCCCTTAGGCTTCTCTGAATATCCCAGACAACATTGCTCTTTTTTTTTTTTTTTTTGTCTCTGCCTTCCAACTTGCTTAGATACCACAGGACTTCTCACTGACTTGAAGAAGACAACTTTGAATGAATGGGTGGAAGACGCAGTTGGTAGTTCAGAGCGTATATGGCCTTCACTGCCCAGCGGCACACCCTCTCCAGCTGGCTACAGGTTCTCACTGGCTACAACCTACTACCGGGTGGACAAAAGCAGCTGTGAAGATTCCCTTCCCTCTGGCAGACTAGCACCTGCGAATGAAATGACAAATGGTTACAGTTTTGTGCCTGCTCATTTCCTCCCCATCCAGGATATGAAATCTCCGCCTGGAAAGGTCTGTTAATGAGACATGACATCCAGTTTATTATAATTTAGCTCAAACAGTGACTATTGATTTTTTCAAACTATGTGTGAAAATAATCCCACTGCCCAGCTGGCATCTCCAGACTTGGGCCATTTTAGCTCTCTGTATTTTATTATTAGTATAGCAGCTGATGTCTCTATTGCCATTTGATTGCTTTTGAGCCACCTAACGTATCAAGAGCAGCAGTGGCTCAATCTCACCTATATTCAGTCTACAAACGGTGTGGTGAGGGTCTCTGGCAACTACTGTATCATCTGCCAGAAGGCAACGTATTCAGTCAGGGTGCGTCTACACTTACAAGTCGACTTAAGGAAAAATTAAGCCGACCTAATAACACCTCGTTTTAGGTCAACTTAATTTTAGGTCGACTTAACACTTAAGTCAACCTTGTTAGGCCAACTTAAGCCAGTGTGGACGGGGATTAACACCTAAATCGACCTTATTAAGTCAACTTAATAAGGTCCCAAAAGGGTTGTGTCTACACTAGAAAAGTTAAGTCGCCTTCTGTTAAGTCGACTTAATAAGGTCGACTTAATAAAGTTGACTTAACTTTTCTAGAGTAGACATAGCCTCAGACACCTCACAGGCTATCTGGAGCTCCAGGGGACAATTCTTCTTGTTTAGAGATCACTTTCTGTGTTGAAAGCAACACCCAGCCTTTTTCAACTCCACTCCAGCATTCTCCCTGGTTTCCAGTTCACTTCCACCAGATGACAGAAGACTCTATCCTGGGGAGTTGCTATAGTAACTCTTGGAAAAGACAGACTGTATTAGCTTAGTAAAGCCGAAGACACTTAGCATTAAAAGCAAGTTAGATGCTATTTTAATAGGACTATTCTTTAAAGCAGTGGTTCTCAACCACTGTGTCGGGACACATTACTGTGTCACAACACAGTGATAAGTGCGTCACAGAGAGTTGGGGAGATGGCTGGATTTGGCCTGGGGTTGGTGGTCTAGTGTGTCCCGAAGGATCACGATACGCTGCCAAGTCTGTCGTGACTCCCAAAAGGTTGAGAACCTCTGTTTTAAAGGGAGGGGCAAAAATAGGATTTAAAAATGGAAGGAACCTTGAATTGTTAACTAAGGAATCACAGCCAACAGCTCCATTCTCAACAAGGGAAAGTAACCTAGCACCACTCATATCAATCTCAGGTCCTTTTTTGAAGGATCAGGAGGATTCTGCGTCTGGGGGTGAATTTTACCTCAAGTACCCGAGTCTCACATTTTTTCACTTTTCTTTTAAAGATCCTTTTCCTTAGGTCACCCCCACCACTCCCTCAAAGTTATCCATTATTTATTTGTTCCCTTAGCTTTCTTTTTGGTCACACCATGTACCAATGTTCCATTTATAAAGGGCTAATAAATCTTGCAATAAACCATTAATCAATAATCTGAAAGTCCAACAGGCTGCTTATATCAAGGGATAGTTGGAAAAATTCCAGTGAAACTTTTTGTGATCAGAATTTGTCAAAATCAAAACACTCCATGGAAGGGTTTCAATTTTAGTGACGTTCCAAGACAACCTAGGCCAAGGTCCAAATGAGCCCCTGCATGCCAGGCAGTTTTCAAAACTGTCTAATTTCCTGCCAACTCACCTGCCCAACTTCTTACAGGCAGCCAAGAACCTGGAAGCCTTCGTTCCCACAGCTTAGAGGGTCAACAGCTCTAGGAAGCGAATCTCTTTGAAAGAAAATTTCAAAATGTTTGGTTTTCCTTCTGAATCAGAATGAAACCAAAATGAGGAATACCACCATCTTCCACAAAGCAGAATTCCCTTTCTCTGCCTGGGCTTCTAACCATCTATAATATCTACTATTCATGACTATAACATGATTATAACATCTATACAACATTCATGAGCCATTTATAAATGGGATCTTTATATAAGGCATAACTTCCTTTTGTTTTACGTATAATCGAAAGCTTTCAGATATGTTCACATCTGGTCAGATCTTTTGTTAGTACCTGACTACTTTGAGAATTCTTTATGCAAAGCAATGTCCTAAGGCAGAATGGACTAGAAAGAAAGAAAGAAAGAAAGAAAGAAAGAAAGAAAGAATAAAAATTTAGGGAGTTATTTAACATTACAGCAATTAGAGCATCAGGGCAGCCTCAGCTTAGATCAATTGTTTTCAAACTTTTATTCTTGGGACCCAGTTGAAAAAAATTCATTTATGCCTGAGACCCAACAATGACATCTTTGAGCGATGCATTCTAGTCTTTGGGTGGTGGCAGCAGGGGGTGCCGCGACCCAGTCCTGGGTCCCAAGTCTAAGTCTGAAAACCACTGGCTTAGATGATTTGCCAGTATTCTCACCCAAACTATGAAAACAGATGTTGTCAGAAGCAGCAACTAAGAGAGAAAATATTCCTTTTTATTATTTAACACTGTAACTCATAACAGTCATTTGCATTAAAAATGGTTCCCATTTTTCTATTTGGACTGGTCAAGTTTTCAAAGTAAAAAGGTATAATTCCTAAGAAATAGATGCTTCATATGTGTCTGCGAGGCCAAGAATTCATCATTGTTACTGAGCTCTCATTTGTTTTATGTGCATGCTCACCATAAGTATTGAGGGTCATAAAGAAGGCTCTGTCCTTATTTGTTAGATGAAAAGGGGATTCACTTACTATATTGATTCTGTGCATGTGTGTTGCTTGTTCAGTAATTAGCTTTAGAATTACTGCTGTGCTCTTGTGATCCAAATTTTTCCTGTATCGGAGTCTCTATTCTAAAAATTCTCTTTCCTCTGTTTTAAACTGATGTGTGTGACTTGCCTGATTGGTTATGTAAGCACACATCTGGAGCCAATGGTAACCTGGTCTGTTATTCGAAAGGGGATCTGATTGATAAGTATGAAATGAAGCAGGATTTAGAGCTGGAACAGAATGAAATGAATGCTTACCTCCTTATAACTTTTAGCCCAGCGATTATGGCACTCGTCCTGGATGTGGAAATTCTTTCCGATCTCTGCCTAAATGAATGCTTATCTATGCTGAGATCCTCTCAGACATATTTGCAGAAAAGTCAAATTGCTCTATGCCTACTACACAGATTGAAACATTTGGAATGATTCCATTATTGCTGTCACAGCTTCTGGAACATACCTGAATAATGACGTAACTGAACACAAACATACAAGATTGTTGTGTGCCCCCATGTCACTATCTTCCAATACCAGTGTGCTCCAAGAGGCCTTTGCGTTCACCCAGATTCTGGCCCATGATGTTCTACCTTCTTAGGCTCCTCCCTCCAAGTCTTGATGTCGCTTACAGCGGATGCAGGGCAGCGTTGCTTGGGCTCACAGTAGCTCATTAACCCCGTATTGACCGTGTGGGGTTTATATACACCATCACATACCCTTTCAGGAACCCCAGTTAGGAGAACCATTTGCCAGTGGTTGCTGGCCCCAGTCCTGTCTAAAACCCCAACTGGGTCAAACTCTTAGCTGGAGTGAACTGGTACATCTCCATTGACTTGAGCAGAGGTGCTTTTGTTGACACCAGCACAGGATTCAGCCCATTTATTATTATTAATTGTGTGGGCTGTGGGAATGCCCAGGAGGCACAGTCATGGGCCAGGATTCCATCATGTGAGGGGCTGAACAAACACAGAATGAAAACATGGTCTCTACCCCCATGAGCTTACAGTCTTTAGTTTTTGGGTGCCCAAAGAGCATGAGCCTGGCAGACTGCCATACCAGAGCAGTCATCCATTGAGTTCCTCACCCTGGTGGAAAGAAGATTGATTTTCCAAAACTGAATTAGATTTTTAACAACAACAAAAAATATTATTGTGGGATCTAGGTAACTCTGACAAAATTTTAAAAAGACAACATGAAAAAAAAAAACCCAACAAAGCCAGAAAATAACCAACTGGAAATAATCATCAAATCAAACCAATAATGCTTCCGAGGAAGAAGAAAAAAGTCAGCCTTAGGTCCATTGTATGCAAGGCTTATACTGTCACCACAAGGAGACTTCCTTCTCTCCCAGGCCCATCCAGAGATGGGTTATTGCTCAGGCTGCGTGGTATTCATGTAGAATCTTATCAGCCTGGAAGTTAAATGAGAAATTACAGTAAGTAAATAAATTCTGTGTTGACTAATAAAACATCTCAGGGCACAGTCTTGACTCTCTACGCTAGCTTAGCAATCTGAAATTCAACAATATCATAGGAAATACAGTTCAGACAACTGGCTAAATAAAGATAAATAATTAATGAGAGTGTTCTCTTGTTTATACCCTTGCTTTCTCACAAGGTGTCACACACTCCAATCGTAACAAGAAAGTCCACCTGCTTTCCAGTTTTATTTTGAAATTCAGACCATATCATACCTTCAGATACATAGTTCATATCATATATTGTCTAATCTTTTTTAAGCTCAGGTGATTGCTTTCCTGACCCATAATTACAATGCTTAGCCAAGTGCATGGCATCAAATGTATCAAATTTGCAACCTCTTTACATTTTCTGTAAACTGCAGAATCATGAAATCTGCTGGCTTATGTTCTGCAAAGAATTACAGCCCTTCATTACCGTCCTTCAGAGCCATAACTCCGTTTTTGACTTGTTATGGATTGATACATTTTATTAATCAGAATAGCATTTAAAGCTATATAAGAAATTGCACCTTTGGCACAGATGACATGGCTCTTAGTATTTGAATGCAGCGTATATGAAATCAGAGCTTCCCACTGATTCATATTGCTCCCGCACTTATGAACAGGAGCTGATCATTTTTCCAGTCTCAGAAGCAGCCAACAGCGAATGAAGACAAAGCACAGGAGAAACACGTGCAAAAGGACCTGAAATCCTCTTCCACAGCCTGCTAATAGGGATGTATGCCATGTATGCAGAACAGGGCATGTGGCATCTGTGAAACCAAACTGCTGGAAGATTTAATCTAAAGACAAAATGGAACAACATAGTGGACAGAATCAGGGCCAGATTAAGGGGCTGCAGGGCCCGAGGGTTGGGACCCTAACCCCCCACCAGGTGGCCTGGGGGCAGGACAGGACAGGGCCCTGGGGATCAGAAGCCACAGCTGACCACAGGACTCCTGCCCTGCCTATCGGCTGGCGAGTCTGCCCAGAGGGGCTGGCGTGTGGCTGGTGTGCTCCAGGGACAGGGATGGCCAGCATGCAGGGAGGCCTCTGGCAGGACCTTTCAGAGCCTGTAGCAATCTTGGGTTACTGTGCTGGGGCCCCCACAGCTCAGACCGGCATGGCTGGACCCCCAGGGGCCCTGGCGCGGCTGCCCAACAGCACTGTGGGTCCTGGAGTGTCACTGTTGGAGGCTGCCCCTTGCACGGGCTGGCCCTGCCCCATGGGAGCAGACCAGCTGTCCCAAGGCCGGAGCATCATGGCTTTCCACAACCTCTGGGAGCACTGTGTCGGCAGGGTCAAATCAGCAGGGGCTTTAGGGGCTGCAGCTTGTCCCTCCCCCTGGCTGGGGTAGCAGCCCCTATAGACCTTGCATTGATCCATCCCTGGACAGGGGATTAGAGTTCTGCAGGCCGGCATAGCTATCTTATTCAAGTTGAAATGTAAATCCCACAGCTAAAATGGTGAGGGGTTGGACGTCTCTGCTTCCTTTGCAGGGCAAGAAGGGAAACGCCAACTCTCCCTGGCCTCATTTACATGAATTCGAATGCTGCTTTCCCACAGTTCTGCGTGCTGGGTTACGGTGCTTCAGGTGGAATTTGCCTGTGTTCTGATTGTGTAACTGATCAGAGGCTCTGAGTGTATGCAGGAAAGGGGGTCAGAATCCAGCGAGACAGGTGGGTCACCCTGAACTCCCAGGCAGTGGACTCTGGTTAGCAAGAGAAGGCAGAGGGCTCTGTCGTGGAGACCAGGAGCTCTGACCCCGGGAGTTGGGATTGTGTCCAAGGGGCCTGTTTTCCTCTAGGCTCACCACCTAGAAGTTTTGAACCCCATGCAGGCTCAACCCGACAGCAGCACAGAGCTGACCTCTGGGGTGGGCAGATCTAACCTGGCAGGAAGAACCAAGGCAACCGATAGGGGTCAAGCTGAGATGATAAAAGTAGATCAAGCAGCTGCACGTTGGAGCAGGAGCTGGTGTCGGGGACTTTTCAGGGCTGGCACAGACAGGTGGAAGAGAGGTGCCCCTCGATGCCCTTGACTACCACCAGCATCTTGCTAGCAGGCGCCACGGTTTGGGTTCCTCCCAGGAGAACTGTGTTTCTGTCCAGCCTGGCAAGTCAGAAGGGGGAAAGTTACCAGACATTACAAAATAAGAAGCTTTTACACACTTATTGGATCGCTAGTTCACTAAAGGAGGAGGGGAAAGCCTGCACTTTCATCTTCCTAGGAAGGAGATGGCAGGGTGAAAAAACACCATGGGAACATACCCATGGAAACCTGGCATCAGCTTTGAGTCCTGCTGAGGCAGAAATGACCAAATACACTGAGGGTGGCTCCTGCCAAACTCCAGCTCATGAGAGTGCCACTTAGTTAGATTACTCTTGGGACTGCGTCGGGGGAGATGGAGCGTAGATGTGACAACCCAGCCAAGTCCGAAAGTGCACTCCGGCTGAAACCAAAGAAGGAAAAGCTATTCCCAGAAACCAGGCTCTCCCTCAACAGGTTCCTCTCAGCTTCATGTGGAAACTCCCCAGCAGCCTAATAATGACCATGGTCTTCTATTGACTTGACTTTCAGGAACTACAAAAGACCAACAGTGCAACGAAAGCATAGAACAGGCACAGAGACCGATATTTGCCTGATTCCAACCACATGGCTGTTCTCAGATTCAGAGTACCATAGACCTGTTAATTCCAGAAACCTAAGAGGACACAGCAATTTCTGCTAGGCTTTTTAAGACAGCCAGGCCAATTATGTTAGAATTAGCTCTAATTAACTCTCTCAGCGTCCTCACTGAACTTTTTATCTGCAGCATGGTTTCACAAAAGAAGCAAATTTTTTTCCTTCCTGTGAAACACCGCAGTAAAAGTCACTTCCTCTGTGATCCTTACGACTCATCATTTCACGGGAGGGCCAAATGTATAGGCAGAAGTGGAATCTGAGTTCTGGAGAGCCCAGTGTGATCTGTGTGCCCACTGCTCATTATAGTCAGTCATCAGCAGAACAAAAAAAAAATCCTCCCCCATCATTTGGAATTTTTAACATTAATTTACTGTTCAACTTTAAGCCCTTTTGAAAAATCAACAGAAAGAAGTTAATCAGGATATAAATGATCTCTTGCAACAACAACAAAAAAACCCACCCAGTACCTATGAAATTCTGGAATGTACAGTTCCATTTCAGTTATTGGAATCAATGACGTATTGCAGATAGAACCTTTACATGATGCCAGTTAACATTAATATGCGAATGGTGCAAGATCTAGCATAGGTGTTTAGCGCAGTCACAGTTAAAGGAAAAGAATATTAAAGCAATAGCTACAGACTGATCATTTGTGGCTCATGTCCCCACTTACTTTTCAGGTACAGAAGAAAAAGGCGTTTTAGGCATTAAGCTAAGAATGTAGGTGTATCATTCCTGCTTCCTGTAGCAAACGCAAGTATAAATGATTTGCACACTTGGATAATGCTGGTGTGCACATACACAGAGGAGATACATTAGCCTGGGAAAGGACTTCTTTCTAATGTCAGGCTGCAAAGCATCTCTCTGATAGACAGCCACTCAAGTGCCATTTGCTTTTCCAAACTGACAGATGTCTCAAAATGCTTTTCAGATAAGTAATTGCATCGAGAAAGGCATCGCAACATCTTAATAAGTGTGAGCAACCCTATCATGAGTGCCATATAAGCTGTGGTGATCAAAGGTGTGCCAGTGGTTGGGGGGTGAGAACCTAGAGAGCACGTTTGTTACCCTGAAATAACATCAGTGTCACCTGAGAGTTCTAGCTTTTCAGCCTCAGGGCTGTGAGCCCACTTATAGATGAATACAAATTTGGGTATGAAATTCAGGGCTGGATTAATCAGCCTGGGGCCCCCAGAAGCCCTTACTCCTGGGGCTCTCCACCCCTACTGTGGGGCCTCCAGCCTGGGCTCCCCATCGCAGGTGCCAGGCCCTCACCCCCCCATCACTGGGGGCCCTGAGACCCGAGGGCACTCCTGCCCCTCTCCTCGGCTCAGCACTGGCAGGGTAGGAGCGCATTCTCTGCTCTCCTGCCCTGCTGACACTGAGTGGGGTCTGCGGATTATCATAGGGATTTTAGGGGCTGGAGCTGGGCCCCCCTTTTGGCTGGAGCCCAGGGCTTAAGCCCCTAAAGCCCCTTGGATAATCCAGCCCTGATCACAATTATGGGCTAAATTCATTCTAGTGTCGCCAAACCAACATCACCTGCACATGTATATTTGGCTAAATTTAGACAATCAGAAATGCGTACATTTGCTACCATTCATCAAAGAAGGTTTGTGGCCTCATTTGGCCGTAAACCCATCAAGAGGACAGTAAAATAGAAATGAAAGTGGGTGTCAAATCTCATGTACTGGGGCAGACTAAGTGACAGATCTCAAAACAGGGAGTCGTAACTGTATGGGATACTTCCGCTGAGGTTCCACAGGATAGGTTTGCAGCCCCAAAATCTGGAAAGAAACATAATATCTTGGCTGACGAAGCTTACAGATGACCCAAAGATTGGTGGACTAATAAGGAACGAGAACACGTCACTGCTACAGAACAAACTGAGCTCAACTAAACATGCGTAGTGCTAAGTTCACCTTATTAAGTCAACTTAAAGCCAGTGTGGACGGTTATGTCTAATGTTAAGTTGACTTAACAAGGTCGACTTAAGTCGACTTAAAGTGTGGCCACTCTGTGAAGTCAACTTAACAACAACTTAAAAGTGACCTTGTAAAGTCAACTTAACAGAGTCAACATAACTTAACAAGGGTAGACGTAGCCTAAATGTTTGCAGGTTTTTCTGAATCCTCCCTGTATTTCCCTAAATCTGCATGCATCCCCTGGTATTTAGATCAGAAACAACAACATTTAATGAAAGAGGCTGTTTGTACTTCTCTTTTCACTCACAATCCAATCTAGAAGCGGAGAGCCACATTTTTAGGTGAATTTTTAAATGAAGAGAGTTTGGGGTTTGGTTGGACTTTTGAGTGATGGTTGCAATTTAAGCAGAGTCCAGTGAGTATACCAGCCAAAGCCCAGAAGCTGTGTTCATTGGCAATAAAATTCTAGCCTGCTAATGTATAACACTTGCAAACTGCAGCTATCTCTCTATCATATTGCAAGCCAGTACACAAAAAAAAATTTACTGTAAGTTGATGATAGTGTCATTGATGCTTTATCAGTCCTGGCGTGGAAAGTCTTTAGCCATCAGGTTTTGAATTGGTGATCGATTGGATCTTTTCTTATTTGTAGTTTGAGAATAGCTGTCTGCTATTTATATGGACAGAAGTATCAATATGTCACTTGCTCCATGACCTGTCACTTACCCAGACTAGACAGAGCACTACATACAGAACCATCACAAATGTTATTGTTTAGTATCCATGTGTTCAGTGAAACAATTTTTAATAAGTCATATATGCAAAACAGATTGTATATCAGGACAACAAGGTTTTTAGGGGAGTTGCTCTGAAAGTGATTGTTCTCACTCGCTCACCCACACATACGGCCTTTGGACACAATATTTTCAGGGACAAGAATAGATACATCACTATTTAGACACTAGCCAGTGTAATGGGTGCAGATGCTTGGCAAAATAAATTGAGAACGGTTGTCTAAGTACTTGAACTCACATCATGGGAGCCGTCAGAACGTCTCTCCGTTGACATGCTATTGCTACCAAAACACAATAATTTTGGCTCCCTTCAGTTTTAATGACTCCAGCTTTGCCATGTCTGGAAGCTGGGAACACGGAGCTGCCAATATCTGTTCATAGCCCAGGTGAGGCAGAATCAATGGGCTAAAACTCTGTCTTAGAATTATGGGCAATCTCCTACATCCTAGCCCAGTCAACGTCACAGCTATGTTTCCTGTCTGGCACTTCATTCACTTCTTAAAATGTTTGTCTGTAAGAAATGCTGCAAATTACTTTGCAATGTCAAGCTGTTGGAGAGTCTTCCTCAGCAAAATGAGCTAGAAACCAGAAATGTCTTAACCTGATCTTGGACTGGATGAAGGAAGGAAGAAATCAGCTTTTATTAAAGACAAAAAAAAAAATCTTGAGAGTTTGAACAGTAACAGTAAAGTCAATTTAAAAGAGGAAGTGAATAAATAGGCAACCTATTAATGTCAATACTAAGATAGTGACACTTCTTGCTAGTTCATTTAAATGCTTAAAAAAGGGTGAACTTGAGGAAACTCTTACAGTATAATTAAGACAGAACAGGGACAAAAATAAAGATCTCCAGAAGCTATTGATGCATAGTCCAGGCTGATGTCATTATTATACATTATACAGTGTGATCTTCGCAATAAACAGATCAGTTCTAAAGCAAACCCACAAATGCCATGCCACATTCCTTATATTCACTAGGGCAATAATGAGACACAGCTTAGCTTTCCATAGCACTACTTGGAAACCTGAGGTCAGAGGCTTTCAGAGAGGGGTGCTTTCTAATCTTGTCAGGAAGGTGTTGTCCGTAGATGATCCTGTGGCAACAATTTTATACAACCATAATAGTTTCTCTCTTTCTTTTGGTTAAAATGACTGTTTACTGAGTTTCAGACAAGAGTAGTGTTTCATGGCACACTGAGATAAAGATTTGGATACAAATGCAATCACTAAAGTACACACAGGGCCAAGTCCCCTGTTGTTTACATGGCTAGATAGTCAACATGACCCTAACTCTTGCCCAAAAAGAGAGATGAGTTTTTTGAGCTATGGCCTCAAAACTGGACCTCACATAATAAATACTATGTTGTGTTTCTACATCAGGGCACTGCAATATATTTACTTGTCAATTAAGACTGCTTGAGAACTAAAATACCAACTACGCATGAATACAGCATCAAAATGCCCAGCCTGCTCACCAAATCCAAATGGGGAGACCATGTCTGGGAATCAATTCATGGCCATATAAATCAGGTCCACTAAGGAACCCTGGAGTGGGGGAAAAGTGCCACAGTTTAAAGAGTACAGCCAGTATTTCTGCACATATATATGGAGAGAGGCCTGTCTGAGAGGAATATTTTGCTCATGGCTTAACAGAACTCGCATAGGGGCTACGGCTGTGCCCAGCTCTGAAGAAAGTAATTAGCTGGTGCCGGGCTGTTTGGAACAGATGCTGGGAACGTACCATGGCCTAGGAATGTGGATTATTTACCCAGGGAAGAAGACAGAATTAATTTCTTAGTTAATGTTTTATCGGAGAAAAACATGCAAAGCTCAGTGGAGAGGTCATACTACGGAGTCAACACCTGTGGGATTTATGGTGCGCAACACAGGTATAACGGGAAGAGCTGAAAAACACACCTCCCATGGGCAGTTAGGCATCTAAATAGCTTTGAAGATCTTGGGCCTAAGTCACTATTACAAACAGGACTTTGGTGCTTTGGAAAATGTTACCTTAGAGCTTGTTAATGAAATGAAGTTTGTGAGGGTATTTGCACCGGCTTGGGATGGACAGGGGGTTGCGATTTCACCTTAAAAATATTGTTCTACCAACATTTGAAAAAGGAAATAATTTAAAGACTAGAAATGGATACTCTGCCAGAACAGCTAGCTATTCAGTCCCAGGCAGCAATGCTGGAGTGGGGCCGGGGTACCACGCGACACAGCAGCCGGGGCCGGTGGGACTCCTGGACGACCTGATGGCCCGTTAAAGAGGCCCGCGTTTCACAACACTGTAAGCTGGAGTCCCCGGGGAATTAAGCATTGTGTCCATGTGTAATGTGTCAGTTATTTGCCAGAGGGGGAAGCATTGTAAGAAGTGAATGAGTTTTCCTCTGTTCGGTGACATTGCTAATGACTCACATAGGATTATGGGTAACAAACCTTTGAAATGGGAGGCTGCGGTGCTCACTGCCTTATACAACTGAATTTCATGGTATATTAGTGACAGCGATTGGTAATACAGTATGGTGGGAAATTGCTAACTTCAGAGAGAAGCTAATCTGATGCAGTACAATTTCTCGATGAGTGCCATACTTTTTCCAGAGTCACCCATAACCTGCTCATTACCGTTCAGCAAAGAGCAATTCTTCTGGGGAGGGAGGGAGTGAGGGACGCAAGCACTCTGACAGATGGCCATAAATTTGAATAGCAGATCCACCATCTGAAATGTTCATATTTCCATGGATCGTTACCCAGTTGTATCTCCCTAAGAAGTAGGTGATTTTTTCCTGTCCAGTTGCAGTTTGTTTCTGCTGATATTTTGCTCTCTCTCTATATATCTGCTGTTACCTGGTGTCTTCTAGCCATTTTTTTCTTTCTTGTTTTATTAATATGGTTGATATAATTTGCATACACACGTGCTAACCAAACACCACTTAAGGGAGGATAACTAAGAAAAATGAACATATTTACAAAAAAAAAATGCTTTCTTGGCCACTGTAATCAGCAGAAAACATCTCTCATGATACATCAGATTTAGCAATGTGATTTCAGATACCCAGTTACAGATTTTAGCAAACCTCCCAGCCAAGTGTGGCTCTCTCTCCTTATTGTTCCAGTTGAACTGTGTAGCTGAACCATCAATCTCCTGTCACTCAACACCAGTGAACCACTGTTGTACTTTCAATCTAGGAGAGGGAGGGTAAAATGATGTGCAGGTACGATACAATTTAAATATACTAGATTGACAGTCCTGAAGACTGGAACCTATTTTTCTACAGAACAGGTACAACAGGAGCATTCATCCAGACTGCATGCCTGATTGGGAGAGATCACACAATGAGGCAAGCAGGACAATCAATATGTCCATGGAATTGTTGGTTCCATATACTGCGATTATGAGTTAGTGCTAATCTGGGATGTTCATGTACCAAGTTCAGACAGCTGTACCTGATGTCACATCTCTCTTGTGACATCTGCTTCTGCACTCCTTTCATTTTAAAAAAAACAGTCCTCGCTCTTGTGAGTCACAGATTTGTATGCTCAAAAATGACCATTATGATCATGAGTCTCAGCTCCTGCCTAGCATGGACAAAGGAATCTCACCCAGTGATTCCTGCAGTGGGTTGTCTCCACTGTGTAAGTGACACTATTGTGGTTGAATTAGAGCCAAATACCACCCCAGAGGAGAACCAATACAGTCCTGAGTCTGCATAAAGGCTGAGATAATAGCTAAGGCCAAAGGCAATTGCTGTCCCGCTACTCTCTTCTTGGGGATGGGAGACCCTGAACATCATTGCTCACGGCCTAACCCTGCAAGAAAGAAGCATTTGGAGGCTCTAGGTACACCTGTAACCTGTGATCCTTTATGCAAAACCCATGTGCTTGGACTGTGCATGAGGCTGTGGGGAGGGTGGGCAACATTTGTTCTGAAGAGTAGGGCGAACTGCTTCATCTATCGGCGTGTGCGGTTGACTCTGAAGCCTACAAGAGGCAATTTAAATATCAATGTTACCAGCTCCTTCCCTGATGACCAAATGAGCAAAAACAACCAGGTGAGCTTTAGGTTATGTGGGTAACTTATCACCTCTTGGTCCAAGAAAGTTGGCATTGGGGCAGATTGCATTTTCTGGAGCATAAATTTCCCCATCCTAGGAAATGTAGCAGAACCAATGCCTTTTATATTAGCTAACAGAATGATTGAGAGAAAATATCCACTTCCTTTGGCTCTCGGAAAGAAATTGCTCCTTGTAACTCTCTTTCCTTACCTCTTCATCAAAATCCATCTACTGAATACCATGTGGCCACAAACTGGAATTGGCATACCCCTTGAAACATCACCCAGCCCAAGCCTATACCAGGACTCATAAGTATATGATTACTTTATTTCTTTACATGATTCTCCTTCTGTTTTCAAGTATCTCCCCATCTCCAACTTCCTGCTGTGGCTGGACATGCCACAAGGAAAGCTATTTCTACAGTGTTTCCAGTCAAAAACCAGAAACAGGAAGCACAGACTTGGAAGCCCATGGTTGCAGGATTCATAGATAGAAGGAGCTTGTGTAGTTGATATCCAAACCTTTCTAAGATTCACCAGCCCTGACACTCGTTATATGGTGAAATATCGCAAAATATAAGCTCCTGTCTTGAACTGTTCCATTGAACTTAAATTGCTCATAAAGGGTTTCTACTGTGTTTATATTCCTTGACTTCAACAAGCTCCTCTTTATTTTTGTGGTGGATATATCCACATGTGAGTCTGTGCTGTTCTGATTAACCCTCTGTCGTGCCGTCAATAGGGTGATGGACAGGGGATCCAACAGATCTGGGTTCTGTGACCTGGGTCAAGTCACTTCCCATCCCTTTGCCTGCCCTTTCCTGCCCATCCCTTGTCTACCTTACCTATTTGAATGCCAGAGCAGGGACTTGCTAATCTTGTGTTTGTATACCTAGCACTACGGAGTCTTGATCTCACTGAAGCCTTCACATGATACCGTAATACAGACAAACGGAAGAATTATGAATAATGTTGCAAATACAATTCAATATTTAGGCAAAAAAGCCTGCCAGTATAATGTAATTGTTTCAATAACTGTTTCATTTTTGTTCATCTCACTTTCACTAGAGAGTAGCCCAATACACTTTCAGTGACAAGTCCTTTGTAAAAGTAGGAAATTCTTTGAGCTGAAATTCAGTTAACACATAGAACTGTGATTTGATGGCAATTATGAAGCATCAACAGAAGGCTGTATCTCCTTTCAGCATTAAATTGAAGCCCTGACCTTTTCCAAAATAATGACTAATTCAACCTTTACATAATAATGTGTGTGATATTTGGAGAGCGTAACATATGTGTCATTTTAATTAATTGAGCAGAAATAGATTTGCAGAAGAAAGATGAATTGACCAATCAGCAATCACCTTTCTATCTATCTGATATCATAATAGCTAGTTTTTCTCCTAGTCTCTTGACTTCACTAGAAGTCATAACCTTGCTGGTCCACTTGAGAACAGAAACTCATCTGACAGTACTCTTCAGGCTTCGTGCTTTATCATCAGCATTTGTTTTTATCAAGATAGTCTTACCCTTTCTCATTGCTCATCTGTTTGAAGGTCGAATCCAAAGCCCATTAAAATCAATGGGACCTTTTCCACTGCTTTCAATGGTCTCTGAATCTCGCCCTTCTGCTACAGAATCTTTTCTGGTTTTGTTTACCGAAAGAACAGTAATGATTTCATTGCCGTCTTGTCAGTCTGTGAATGGCAATATTCAGACACGTCCTGACATTGCAGTTGCAAATGGTTACCAACTACTAAATGCTTAAACAAGATCACAATTTGTTCCAGACTGATAAAATGACCCTATGAAGTGAATTACGCTGTAAAAAATAAATGTAAAATACTGTGTAGATGCACAAATGATTATTTCATTATCTGGCCAATGTACGAGCGACAGATACAAATTGTTCCAATCATACAGTGATGGGAGAGTAATGAACAATGGGTTCTTGAATGAGCACAGGAAGAAAATAATGAATTGCACTTTAAATGAAATCAGGAGTCAATGGACTGGATCACAGACTGTCCTTCGGACACAGGAATTCTGCATTATTTGAACAGTCATTTGGAGAAAATGTCCTTTAAAAGAAAGGAATCAAACTGGGTCAGAGAGACAGGCAGAGTTAAGAAGAATACAGCCTATTGGCTTGCTTGTAATAAATTAGCATGCAACACACTGACTTTTGTTCTGCTAATCCACCAAATGATCTAGTACAAATTTGCAATTTACACTGTGCCAAGTCAACAAGAACATTTGTCCTTTGCCTTGTCTCTCTCACACTTGTTTTTCTCACACTAGTCATTTTTGTTTAAAGAAACAGAAATCTGGATGAATCACATCTGATTACACCTTTTCTTTTCCCTGAACAGGCAAATTTCTAACAGAAATCTAGGTGTCACTGAAATAGCAATATACACGGAGTCCCTTATTTGCTCCCACTCCTTTTTTGAGCCTTATTTCTGTGGTAACTGGATTCTCCCCACCTTTGGGAGGATGGGAGTGGGGCCAGGAGAGAATTTCTAGATTTCTAATCCTACTCTCAAATAACTGAAGGATACTTAAATCTGTGTAATAGCCATCAAAACGTTGCAGTTGGGGACCGGTATGTGGCTGTATGGTATTTGCTTATTTCAGCGCTGAAACATGAGCAAAGGGTTTCTGGCTTATAGTTCAGAATTCCACATATTAATGTTGATTATTTACATGCTAAAGAGCCAGCCTCCCTCAGAGGCAAGCACATGGAAACCAGCTGGTTTAATTGACATTCTGATTCAGCCACCTCTGTTGCTCACCCGGTTTCTGCATTACTATAGTGCCTCAGCAAAATATTGGGCAACAAAGCAAGAGACATCTTCCAGAATGTTACACGCCAAGATGAAGAACATCTATTTCAGTGCTCAAAGCCACAGTGAAGAAATGGCAATTTTTCATTACCAATTGCTCTGTAGCCTTGAAGTATTGACTGAGGTTCTTTTAAAAACAAAACAAAAGTGCAGAATACAATGATCCTGAACTCCATCAAGAGCCATGGATTGATGGAGGGGAGGTGAAACATAGGAGACAATGGGATTTTTCTTGTCCTGCATTCCACAGGAAATGTTTGCTGGAGAAATAGAAAATGAAAAAGATGGCATCTCTGCTATACGGTGCCTTGAAGGCCTGCCTGTTGTATTAAGAGTATATCTTTCTTCCAAGGTCAATGTAACCTTGAGTTGCTTTCCATGTAATTGCCAGAAAAGATCAATATGCCACTACAGTGGCCTGTCAGGAGCAGATTAACACAACAAAAAGCTGCAGCACTTTCCATATTTGGGGGCCTCTAAATGAGGCATAAGAGAATGGCAAATCCACTCACCAATTCACTAGCTGGTTCTGACTTCCAGGGAATCAGATGCTAGGAAAAAGAAACAATTATGAGAAATCCTTCAGCAGTTCTTCAAGCAGAAGGGTGGGACACACCTCTGCAACCACTAACTAAGCCCACGGCAATAAAACCAGCAAATGATAGTGCATGCCACAGAAACATCTATGTATAGGAAGGGTAAAGTACATTACCAGGTTGGGAAGCTAATGACTATCCAAAGGCAGAGGACAGAATTTGAGGAACAGACTAGGAGACAAGGGGGGAAGACTTTCCTCAGTTAACCATACATCTCTCTCTCTCTTTCTCTCATGAAAGTCAAACAGAACCGAACAGTGATCAATAAACCTTTCTACAGAATGTTTAAACTAACTTATAGAAATTAGTTGGAAACTTCTACAGAAAGGATCTCATTCTCTACTAATTCTAGAGGGTTTTGTTACTTCATAAATTAATTGGCTTCTTCCTCTTAACTTCTATAGAACTTCTTCGTAAAGGATATTGAGCAAAAGCCAGATAGTTCAATCGCTGATGAGTGCTTCAGAAGGAAGCAACCTATATCCTTATTGCCCCAAATTCATCTATTTAGTGGAACTAAGTGGTGTTACATCAGGCATGAATTTGGTCAAATGTGTTTATTCTTTTATTGGCCTCCAGCCAGGCTTCCTAAGTTCTTTCAGATCATAGGTCTTCTACCTTGCGACATAACATGCTGCCTTGATTATCCCATCAAAGCTTTACCAATATGTCATTCCAGTAATATGAAACTCATTCAAAAGGGGGGTTCTCATACATATCTATACACTGCCTTTATTTTGAAAGCCAAACTGAAAATATTTTACAGTGGTTGCCACTGACAATTCTACATGTGCCATACTACTGGAATTGCGATAGCCTGGTCTCAAAGTATATAAGAAGGTATCCTTGATAATGGCAGGTTACTGGGATTGAGAATATGAAGAGTTTGAGCGGTGTTTCCTTCTCCTACCAGTTATTCCTCCTGTCTTTTCCAGTCAATTTTATACCAAGAGGTGAAAGAGTGGTCTCCTAGAGGGTTAGATTTCAAAGGACACATCAGTCAGTATGACCAACCCTGAAAGGCAAAAAAAAAATAAATCTTTATTATTGTTATTTATTATTTGTATTAAAATAGTATTTTAACTGGGAATACACAATCCTTGAGGTAACTTCAAGTAGTCAGCATCAGTGTGACCTGGAATGAAGTCCTGCAGTTGGGTAACTTGGTGTATTGTCCTGTGCTACAGAGCTCTTGGATCAAGCCAGAACTCACGCTCACTCACTTTCAGCTTTTCTGCCATTTCCTTCAGCTGTGCCTACAGAGATCCTTTTGCACCATAGTGTGGAGTTGATGGATTTGCCTCCTGGCAATCCAAAATAGTGGAAATTTCTTTGCACAATTGAGGTCATGAACGGTGCTCCTAAGAGGCTGGGGGAGGGTTTAGCATCCCCAAAAAGGCTGGTCATGAAGGAGAGCAAATGCCACAGATCACCTCCCATTAGAGGTGCACCAACCACGGCCTTTGGAGCCCCGAACGTGAAGCTCCCTAGAAGTGTGGGGTGGGTCCCACCAGTGCCTGGACTGTGGCCCTACCTGTGTTCCATCCTGAGGTCCTGTCCTCGCTCCGCCCCATCCCAAGACACCTCCACCTACCACTCACTCTTTTTCGGCACAGAGGAGGGAGCGGGTGGGCCTCAGGAGAAGAATTGGAGAGAAGTGAGCAGCAGATGCGGGCAAGAGGCAGAGAGGAGCAGCAAGGGCTGATTGCTGCTGCTCCTGCCCCAGGGCAGCTGGCTCAACCCAGACCGCTGTCCTGGCTGGCTGGGGCTGACCGCAGCTCAGCTGTACTAGGAGCCACAGCTCCCCTGCCCCAGTGCTGGCTGCCTGCCAATCAGCTGTTCAGGGCCCCAGGGCTGACAGCTGCTCCAGCCCTGTCCCAGAAGAAATCATGGAATCCATGACAGAATCGTATCTTTAACCACAACAGAATAGGCACCATGCCAGGACCTCTGGAGAAGTTTGTGTGACCCTTACCACATCAGTGATAGGTCTATCTAGTCCAGGATAACATCTCCAGTGGAGCGTGTACCTGCTACTTCAGAGGAAGGTGATGAAAAACTCCAGAGCAACCAGCTGCCAGTTCAGTGTTGTGTCTTGGGGAACATTTCTTACTGGGCCTTGTAGCTCATCCGATTCCATCCCCGCTGTACTAATGATTACCAAATTGCGGCCCATGGACCACTTTGGTATGCAGACAGTCAACAGGTCTCACACAGCATTTGCTTGCCTCCTTGTTTCCAGTTATTGCATCCTATTAGGGACAGCCTCAGGCACTTCAGTTGCTCTCCTAATAGTAAGCAATTGAGGCGATACAAAGATATACTATTGTGACTAGCAAGGGAAAATGGACAGCGTGATCAACAACATGTCCATGAAACCACCTCTGTGTTGAAATGTGACCCATGTTAGGAAAAAGTTTGAAACCTCCTGCTCTGCACATGACCTGGCAAAAGCCAGAGGAGTCAATGCACGTCAGAGAGCGCGCAAGGCAGCCTTGATGAACAGCTGAACACATTTTTCAGAGGTGTGAGTATTGCTAAAATACGCTATTCACATTCGCTACAGAAGCATGCATCTCTGCAGTGGGAGCATGGGGGCGGGGTTAGGTTTTGGAGGCGTTTTTGTTTTGTTTTAAAAAATACTGCTCTTGTCTCCTCTAGCATTCCTACATAGGTGATAAATGCTCATCATATGCCAGATCTTATTAAAATCCAACCAGAGTTTTTGTCTCTATCGTCAATATTCAGCAATAGATTCCACAGATTGGGAAAAAATTGCCTGAAATAGCATTTCCTTTTTTTCTTGTTGTTCTGAGTGCGTTGCACTGCCATTTCGTATTTTTAACCACTCAGAGCCAGAAACAGCTGAATGCTTTTCAATCAACACTTCATATGTTTATACACCTAGGAATCGTGTCAACACAAGCGTGTAGTGCAGACTTCTTGGCTTGGGAAGTAACAGGCTTTGCAACACTATGCCATGTCCTATCATGGGACTCTGGGTAGTTACAGAAATATGAAATCCCATTTTGGATTCCTTTTACGAACAATCAACACACTGCAGATTCACTGTTGATGTAAAGTGCATGCGACTTCATTGAAAACCTTGGAACTGCTCCTTTTTACATCACTCATTACTTGCCCCTAATACTTGAAAAGTTATGAATTGATCATATTCCCATGTAGACCTCATGGCCGAAAGACAGGCCAAACCTACAAATAATCTGCCCTGCATTTATGGCTAGTTTGCATACTGTATTTTGTTATTTTGAAATTATTAATGAACAAAGAGGCAAAGTTCAGGATGACCTTTCAACATTAGGCATTTCCTGACTTTAGAACAATCTGATTTCTCTTCCTTAATAAGACATTAACAGTTTTTTGGCACGGAATATTTATGATGCACTATGAATGGATTTCCTCCTTCATTTGTAATCAACTAGCATTACAAAAATACTCCCAATATACAATGTGAGGTCCATCAGGGAGCTGTGGCGGGTGGTTTTGATATGGTCACCATTTTTAACGGGAAAGGAGCTCTGTGAATTCAAATTAGTGAAACTGAAAATAAAGGCAACGTGAGAACTGTGTCAACAACGGAACAGCATCACTTGAATAGGAGACTATCCCCCGGATCTGTTTGAATTGACCTTGTGACCCACCCTTCTCTGTATGTATAAATGCAGCTAACACGCCGCATTTATTTTCCATTTTATGCATCTGCTGAAGTGGGTCAATGCCCATGAGAGCTTAAGCCATAAATAAATGTGTTAGGCTTTAAAAGTGCCACCAGACTCCTTGTTTGTATCGCTTGAATTAAAAGCATTCGGAGGCGAGTGATGTTGCAAAAGTTCAAGTGCTAACACTGTGAGTTATAAAACGTTTCTCTACTTTGGAACACGGGATGTAGTCAACCAAAGACATGACGTAACTTCACAGGAGATCCGTTTCTCTACCAGCCTGGTCTCGTCACAATCCTCCATGCGATCTCTCTGTCCCCTCCAATTCCTGCATCTCTTTGTCTCGGCCCATCTCCCTCCTGCCTCTGTGTGAAAGCACTCCTTCTACTTCCACCCCATCAGCAGAGCCCCTGATAGACATGACATGCCCCAGGGGATGGTGTCTGCACCCTGGCACAGACAAACCCGAGGAGGATATTTGACAACTCAGAATGGAATGAAAAAGGAGTTCTAGGTGGAAAAGCTGCTTGTCCAAAGCCCTGGGGACTCCTGAGCAGACTGGCCATTAAAATGGACAGCTCTTGGCCTTGGGAGTCTACTGATATTGCAAATCACTCACAGTTCTTTATGCCTGTGGGAGCAAAAAATCAACTGACCCAGTTATCACGGTATATACATTTAGTTCTAATTTGTTCGGCATGAGCAACTGGCCCTCATGCTTTCTCGGCAATTAACTGCATATGCATGTGTCGTCTCCCCCCCCCCCCCAGATCACAGCCCTGCAGTGTCTTACTGCAGTAAAGTTCTCGTCTGTGTGCTGCACATATGATGGTATTACTGGAGGCTCTACAGCACTGGTTTTCAAGCTTTTTTTCTTGGGATCCAGTTGAAAAAAACCATTTATACCCGCAACCCAACAATTACATCTTTGAGCAATGCATTCCAGTCTTTTGGAGGTGGTAGCAGGGGGCGCCGTGACCCAGTACCTGAGGGTCTGCGACCCAGTCCTGAGTCCTGTCCCTAAGTTTGAAAACCACTGCTCTACAGTACATCCGGATCAGTGAATTATATTACTTGACTATTCTATTGATTAGATATTTCTTGCCCATTATAGTCTATTGATTGGATATTTCTTACCCGTTTCATATGGTTTCCCAGAATCCATGGATGTCTTTTTATTTGAATAATTCACTGTTCCTATCAATATTTGTTCATTACACACACACACACTGACAGCAATAAAGAAAAATTCAGGTGTGTACAGTATTAGCATGCACGTGTGCACAGCTGGTACTTTGGTAGTGTTCAGATAATATCACTAAATAACATTTCTCTATCACCTTGCACCACAAGATCAAACATTTGGCTGGTGTGAACTGGTGCAGTTCCACGTATGTCAGCACAGATATTTCAAATGACCCCTGCTAGGATCCAGCCCTAATTATTTAATCTTCATCTCCACTAATATCATTGTCCCTGGTTCACGGACCAGAGAGTCAGGAAAAAACCAGAGGAGACTGGTCTCCAAGGCTATGTCTACACTAGAAAAGCTAAGTCGACTTAAAGTCGACCGTATTCAGTTGACAACAAAGTCAACGTAACTTTTCTAGTGTAGACATAGCCCCTTGTTGACCTTATTAAGTCAACTTAATGCTTTAAATTGACTTAATAAGATTGATTTAGGTGCTAATCCCTGACCACACTGTCTTTAAGACGATGTAAGGAGTCAATTTAAGGCTTAAATCGACCTAAAACGAGGTGTTATTAAGTCAATTTAAGCTTTCCTTAAGTCGACTTCAGGAAGTGCTTAAGTCGACTTAATAAAAGCCCAGTGTGGACGTGGCTTT
>ML685771.1:3817194-3927151 GCA_007922175.1 Pelusios castaneus
TGAGGTCCCTTCCAACCCTATTATTCTATGATTCTATGAAAATCCTCTGCGAGGCTGAGTTTTATCCGTGCACACAGCGGAATCAGAAGTTGATTGCCTTGAACATAGGAAGGAGGGTTGCACGGTGGCAGAGCAAACTCAGAGACATGCCCAAAGAAGCAGTTTTTTATGCTGCGGTTTTCTAGTTACGGATTTTAATGGTACTTCAGCTTGGCTCAGCTTCGGCGAGCACTTTGCATTGTTTGAACAGCTCTATCAGTCTCGTATTAAGATGAAATGTTTACTTTCCATATGTCTGCACTTTACGCAGCACAACAAGAACCCAGCTATTCAAAGCTGAACCTGACTTAAATTCAGATTCATTTCAGTCCCTTTATTGTCAGTTGTCTCCTTTAGGAAACATTTTGCGGATGATTGAAACCTTTTGCCCAGTCCGAAGGTTATTAAAAGCTTGACCTGTTTATTCTGAGGTACTCTTGAATGGAAGAGGTGTCAACATCACCTAGTCCTGGGCTTAAAACAATGGGGCCACCATCTGGTTGATTTCTAGGCACTACCTCTGTAAAGAATAATAATAAAGATGCTGCCATACTGCATGGTATTTTGGACCAGCCAGGGGTTCCTGGATATAACATAGATGTGGCCGTTACAGAGCTGCTGTCTAAAATGGATTGCCAGGTGTAAGAGAGGGTGGTGTTCTACCTGGGTCAATCAATAGGGACTAGAGAGAAGTTCAGATTTAAGGGAAGAGAGCATTCAGAAACAAAACCGAGGCCCAATCTTGCGTCCATTGAATTAAGGACAACACATCTGCTACCTTTAGAGAAACAGAACTGGGGGCAAAGTCAGCTTCCCAGGTACGTGGTTACAGAACAGTGCGCCTGGACTTTGGGACATCCCTCTGGTTTCAGCCAACATCTTCCATGGTTTTAATAAAAATCTCAGCTCCCCTCTTCAGTCAGTGGTGAGATGGAGCCGGAAAGTTGCACCTGCTCAAGCCGGGATCTGGGTTTGGTTGCAGTGGAGTTCAAACAGAGGTAGAGATGGACTCCAGAGTATATTTAGCTTCTGGTGACCCTTTCCCCCCCCTCTCGGAGTCAAGGAAACTCTCCAATAAAGCACATAACATTCTGCTAATTCAGTTGGCAAGAAAAGTATTTTCAACACCTCCTGATTCGTGACTTCACTTGACCCCTTTCCAACAAACACTTTGATACACAGTGCCAGAGGGAAAAGTAAATTAGGGCAAACTGCAGCTGCCCCACTAGGTGCGAATCAGCAAAGCCCCATAGGCAGTTCTAGCTAAAGGGCAGAGAAAACAAGACAATTCTAAATATTCTGATTTTCTCACTTAATATTGTGTGGGAAAGAGTCAAGTCTGACAGGGAGACATCTCCTAAGCCAGGCTCCTGCAGACAAAGGTAGCATCTGATTTGTTTCCTGAGGTGACAGATAGAAACAATCATAATAGGAAATAAACTCAAATACATCAGAGGAATAAAAGTGCTCATACGTGTCCTTCATCGATGTTAAAAATAATTAATCCAGTTTTCTTTGACAGAGATAATATTGGAGTGTGGGGTTTGTGAGCAGAAGGAGTGGTGGAAATCTTTGCAAATACATGTCTCACATCCAAGTCACATAGGCCTAAAAGGGCACATTTTAGATTGATGATCCTTAAGGGGCCAGTCTCCTGGGGTGTGGGCAGGCTTGTCAAGAGAAATTTGGGGCCCCACTCCCTGCAATTTCACTTTATTTACACAGGCATTCTCAGGGCCCCAGAGAATTGTCCCCACTTCCCCCTCCTTCTCATCAGCCTTGCAGGGTTCAACAGGAAAATAAAGCTTTAATTTTTTTTTCAAATGCTATTTTCAGGGGAAAGGGCTGACTCCATAAAAAGCAGCGTTAAAATAGCGTAGTGTTAGCCCAGCCTTGCCCGGGCAAGTAATTTTTTTGACAGGTGAATAAAATATCATTGGTTTTTCCACTGTCATCAATCATCAAAGTGAAGGCTGGGTGAGTAACCTGTCCTGACAGTCTTATAAGGCTGCATTCGCTCCTGGGTTTCTAAAGAAGAATTGAAGGGCTCAGCCGTGAGGCTTCCATTGCAGCTGAATGTGTCGAAGGCGGACAGCTAAAACCTCGTCCGAGCCTTACTTTGTCCCAGAGCGTTAGAAGTCAACAATAGCCTAGAAATACAGAATTAACATCAGCCCTCCGCCCTGGCTCCTCTGATTGTGCCCAGGTATCCCAATAGTCCATACACAGTATACCAGCTATTGTCTTCGCTGCCTTTCTAGGGCCCAGAGGCAAAAGTTAAGGAGAGTGAATGACAAATGTGAATCTGTGTGCTTTTGTCTAAAGGTCACACTCCTTCCTCATGCTTTCTTTCACGTTTGTGTGAGTTAATTTACTTCCAAAAAAAAATCCTCACAACAAAGAAAAAATGAACAGAAATCTGTGGCGGAGACTGAAGTGGCAGTGAACTTTCAAAGCTCTTGGTGATCTCAGTAGAAGAATAGGAGACCTCGCCATTGAAAATGTCATTGATATTGTAACAGATCATTGACTAAACAGACCATAACAGCTCTCATTTCAATGGGTACTGAGAAACTTCTTAACTCTTTCGTTGCTGAATGGGAGAGTACAACCTGTGTGTGACACTTCAAAGGAGAGATACCCGCTAGCATGGTTTTCAGGCCCCTTTTCCAGCTTCTTTTCCACACTGCAATCAGAAGGGCCTGGAGCAGCTAATCCGCAGTCATGGAAAGAAAACCCCAGGCTCCATTTGTGAGCTCACATGCACCAGCTCTGTGCCGTAAACCCGCTTTGAAGGTACCAGGGGGCTGCCCGTCCCTTGGCAGAGGTGAATGCACAATACTCACTTTTCAAGCCTTTCCTGGGGTGGTTCTTCCGATCACATTTTAACTCTCTTTCTTTTTCATACAAAGGGGCCAGAGCCAAAAACTCTCCAACTCTGGAGGGTGACACCCTCTCCAACATCCTTTTTAAAACACGGAGCCCAAGCCAGTCGAAGCATTCAAGTATCAGTTTTAGCAATACCGTACAGAGAGGTAAAAATCACCTCCCTATCCTTACACCTCACTGCTCCCAAAGACTCTTCCACCACCGCATTGCACTGGTAGCTCACATTCAGTTATCTGTCTGGTGTGACCCCTAAACCCTTTTCAGAATCCCTGCTTTCCAAGATAAGTCCCTTGTTCTGTAGGTCTGGCTTGTAATCCTTGTTCATAGGCCTATGAACTTGCATTTGGCTGTGTTAAAACACACTGTTTGAATAGGCCCAGCTTACTAAGAAACTTTCCCAGTAACAACTCTTTCCTGAGATCTAGCCGATATCCAGTTCTTAATTTATTTAATGTTTTCTCCTTGACATGGTACAGTGCTAATTTTTAAACGACAATATCGTGCGTTACTAAGTCAAATGGCTTACAAAAGTCTAAGTATATTACACCTATGCAGTTGCATTTACCATCCAAACATCAAAAATTAAAGCAGGGTTGTTTGACAAGATCTGATTTCCATAAAACCAGGGTGATTGGCCTTAGTTATGTTCCTATCCTTTAATTCTTTATTAATTGAACCCTGTATGGGCATTTCCTTTTTTTTTTTTTTTTTTTTGCTCAAGATTGTTAGGCTAACTGGCTCATGTTACATGGATCATCTTGCTTGTCCTTTCTGTGTACTTAGAACTCCACCAGTCTTCTGCAAATTCACCAGTATTTCAAGAGTTAAAATTAGTTATATTAGTTATATTAGTAGGCCATATATTTCCTCAACCAGTTCTGCTAGGACTCTTGGATGCAAGGTATCTAGGCTTGATGATTTGAAAATTTTATCTCCTACTAAAAAATGAGAGTCCTGTGACACCTTAGGGTGCGTCTACACTTACAAATTAAGTCGACTTAAGGAGGCTTAAATTGACTTAATTTACTCCGCATCTACACTGGGCTTTCCTTAAGTTGACTTAAGCTGCTCCTTAAGTCAAATTAAGGAAAGTTAGTTTGAATTAATATTAATTATTAAGTCAACTTAAGACAGTGGAGATGCATAGTAGCGCCTAGGTGGACCTTTTTAAGTCGACTTAAAATGTTACGTCGACTTAATAAGGTCGAAAAGGGGCCACGTCTACACTCGAAAAGTTAAGTCAACTGCTGTTAAGTTGACTTAATAAGGTCCACTTTAAGTCGAGGTCGAGCTTATTAAGTCGATTTCATAAAGTCAACCTAACTTTTCAAGTGTAGACATAGCCTTAAAGACTAACAAATTTCTTCAGGCTCCAACCCACTTCTAATAGATATTGTTTAACAAGGTTTTCACTGCAAGTTTGGGCCCTAGGCTAAGATCACTTGGCATTTGTGGAGCTGTTTGTGTTTTAAAAAATACTCTTCTCCTGGCTGTTGTTCTCAGGCTTTTTCTGGGTTTTTTTTCCCCCCCAAGTTAAAATGAGCCCAATAAACTTTAGCTGTTTACTGTGTCATGCGGGAAAAGCTACCTGCGATAACCTTATAGTCTCTGCTTCACGGACATTAAAATAAGTAGAGAAGTCCCTGTTTGGCACAAAATGTGATTTGTTTTCTCCCTACGAGGAGTCTCATTCATCTTGGTTCTCGGACCAGCGTTCCAAGTCCCTGTTTAAGAATTTTCTTTTCAGAAACAATTGAGGGAAAAAATCTGTTAGTCTTTAAAAGTGCCACAGAACTCTGTTTGTTTTTCACTTGACTGTCTCAGATGTTGCTAGACTATATATATATATATATATATATATATATATATATATATATATATATATAGTTTCATGGAAGATGGCAGTTCCCTAGATTTCTGATTATTCCACAGGGTCAGGATTTGATCCACACTGGCCACCTGAGATGCTTTTCCCACTGTATTCATCCCCTCTCTCCATGGGCAGACAATCAAAGCTCACCTCACATCGAGATAGAACGAACAGCCTTCCAGGAAGCCATAAGCTGGTCCTTAGATTGCCCAAAAGAGAGTCCGCTGAGCCTGAAGCAGTTTGTAACCCTCCTACAAACAGGCTCAGCCCATCACCCTGATGGCAGACATTGGGAAGAGGATTTTTCAGGTAAGCATCAGGTCTGGGCCTTGCTGCTCTCAGTTCAGTGAAGCACCACCTGGAGCAAAGAGTCAGAACATAAACATCCCTAACACTTTCCGCTTGTTTTGCTGTTATATTATGTGTAAGCTGTCCCCAGCTAAAATGCCTATTCGAACATAATACATCCTCACTTTGTGTATCTGTCACTGCCAGAGGATGCATTTTCATTTTCATACTATTGCTTTCGAACCACAATTAAGTCTCTTCTCCCAAGGTTCGAAAGGAAACCATAAATAATGGCTTGCTCTCCTCGGCCAACAAGAAGGCAATTGATTCACACAGTTGCCCCAAGATTAGGTCCTTGATCCCTGTCCTGTTTCATGTAGGGCTGTGTGAGGGTCCAGTGTAATGAGAAATAAAAACTATACTTCTCAGGGCAATTTCCTTCCCATGTGTTTCTCAAGACACTCTCCTAATTTTAGTTTGCCTATAATGAATTGTGACATTATTCCAGCCATCCATTCTCATGACCCAGTGTTACACATATCACTTTAGAGTGTCTTTTTTGGCTGCAAAATCTCCCTGGGGGAATTGAAAATTGTCCTCATCTGTGGCACAAACTATGCTGGGAAGCAGCCAGCAGAACAGATCCAAAGAGGAATAATCTGTGGTGAGTCATTTAAACCCGTTTGTGTTAAAGCTGACATTTGCCCAGATGCCGTCTCAGATCACATTACTTACAACAGGCCATGCTAATCTGGATTTCATTCAGGGCTGCGAGCTGAGGGAAGGAAAGAAAATCATCCGTTGCTGCTTTGCTTTCCCGTCATTATAAATGCATTGTGTTGGATTGTGATGGGAGGGTACTAACCACAACCAGGTGAGCCATGGAGACATTTGCTTCTTGCCTGCATTCTGATCTCACCAGATCTGCGCTGCTTGGATTCCGTTCAAACCCAGCAGAAGCCAAAAGTAGTAATAGTCAGCATGGGAGAAGACGGGAAGGAAACATATCTGGTGTCCAAATTGCAGCGGGTTGGGGGGTGCATTCCAGGGAAGTGACATGGGAATGATCCAAGGGATCAATCAATTGAACCTAGAAATGCTGAAACAGAATTTAAATAATGCTTCAGCGACCCTCCTGTTTCCACAGTTGTTGTAGCTGATCTGGGCCACGAAGAATGCCTTTTGTGTGCCAAGGATAAAGGGACTTTCACTAGTGGCTATCACTTCTCTGCTCTGCTTCCACCTCAGCCTGTATTGCCCAGGAAGCAATCTTTATACCCAAGAGGTGAGCTTTACACCCAGCCATTTCTCCCCTCTGTCATGACAGAGTCTTTTCCTTCCTCCTTTTCTCCTCTTCCCCACTCCGCTCCTTGCATTTGGGAAGGCAAGAGGGAGTGTCTTTCCAAGGTTGGCCTTAACATCAGGGTGCAGGCTAGACAGTGGCAGATGTGTGCCGAGAGAAAACGCGGGGTATAACGGCACCTTACCCCTGGGGGTTGAGGCACTTGGTGCTGACTTTTGCTTTTGCGGGTGGGTGTCCTACATTGCCTCCCCTGAGACTCTGCCCCTGAGGCCTTGTCCCTACTCCACCACACAGCTAGTGGTTATAACACGGCCGAGGGCTGGGAGCCTGGACTCCTGGTTCTTGCCTAGTTCCAGGAGGCCTGGGGCAACAGGAAAACAGTAAACAACTTACTCAAACCTGCACTATGCAT
The DNA here is from genome assembly GCA_007922175.1 of Pelusios castaneus. Classification (NCBI taxonomy): domain Eukaryota; kingdom Metazoa; phylum Chordata; order Testudines; family Pelomedusidae; genus Pelusios; species Pelusios castaneus. The sequence goes on from ML685771.1 coordinate 3,823,996, forward strand.
CTCGTGGGAACCCCAAGGTCTGAGAAAGTAGGAATGTACTTGTGCCATTCTGTCTCCTAGTCCATCCTTGAATTTTCTGGTCACTGTATTGCCGTTCTTTGCCAATATAGCAGCCCCGTTCAGAGCTGCACCCAGGAGAAAGCTACAAGATGCCCCTGGACTCAACCCTAGTTTTATGCACACTGCCAAAGCAAGCCTCCTGCTAGGAAAATGCAATTTTGGATGGTTCTGCAGAAACTCATAACACATGGTGGATTGGCTGTCCTCAGAAAGCCTTCTGGTTATGCAGCCTGTGCTCGCAAACTTCAGACTATACTTTCCTCCAGGAAGCGTAAGATGTTTTGCCAGGTTGCACTTTAAAGAGAATGTGAGAACAGTGTGTTGTCTGGGAGCATCAGGGTTTAGTCGAGATACAGCTGTATAAATTAATCAGCAATATTACATGAGCATCTTTCATCAGACTTGAGCGATGTCCCAAGCAACTGATTCACCTAGAAAGCCATTATAACAAGGGATTAGGGGTGACGTTGTGGGTATGAGTGCGGGAAATATAGAGCATTGCACCCCCCAATTCTGAAAACTTCAACTCAGTCCCAAACTTTTAGCACAGGACATTAGTTTAGGAAGAGTTTGATTTTATGCTTATTTTTAATGTGGCTTCTTACCCTCTCGGAACTTGCAGTCATCCGCATACAACTGAATGGCCACCGCTTTAACCTGACACCATAGCTACTGCTGCCACCTTCTCCTAGGATGCACCTGTGAAGAGAAAAATAATCACAGAAATGGGTTTCTCCGGTTCAGATCCCCATCTTAAAATTAACCCTCCACAGAATGCTCTTCATTTAATTCAAGCAATTCCATAGACATTAAAGTTCAATGTACAGTAGGAAGGTTCCCCTAGCGTTAGGACCCCAAATGGCTCCTCTTTCGGGGCCAAGAGAATCACTCTTCTTGGCCTTCACCTCTTCCAGTGCAGGCCAGACTGGTGGCAAATTGTTTTCACACAAGACCTGTTCACTGGCCTTCGTAAAATGAGTGGGCGGAGCAAGTCCAGTTCCTACTGTGCTTGTCATATCTGGCAGCTCAGCCTCCACAAAGGACAAGGGCTGAATAATAAATACAGGGTGTTAGACCCTCCCACTGCCTGGTTGGGTTGAGGCACATTGAAGGGCTGCTGTGGGGAAGCTTTGGTGACAACCTCTCATGTGGGTCATCTATGGGGAGAGAACCCAGGAGTAATGGATCTCAAAGCATATGAAGGCAAGCCTACCTTTAGATCGTATGGTCCTCTCTGGTCATATTCCAGAGAGATCTTTGAGACTGGTCCAGGTCCACCCACCAGGAGGCTGGATCAGTCTCCTACACCTTTCTTTCTGACAAAGACCAAAACTGAGCCATTCTGCCACACCTTCACTGTCGCTGCCCAGGCTGCACCTGTTCTTTGGAATGAAAACTTGAGTCTCCATGGCTCGAAAATCCAGCACCTTTCCCAAGAAAGCAATTTGGTTAAAAGGCTTTAAATGTATGCTATTTCCAGTAGAGCCATGAACCAACCGCCAGCTCAGAATAGCTAAAATGGGGAGACTATCCCAAATCAAGGCACAACATGTCACTGAAGTAAATCAATATGGCATCTTAGCAGTAAGACACTTTCCTTTTATCTACTTAGCTACAGCAATATGTTCTATGTTCACTACATATTTCACAGATCCTTTGAGCTTTTAAATGATGTTACTTGTGATGCTTCCCACAGAGAGGAATACCCAACGTGTTCTTTTTTCCGATCTATAAAACAGAATTTGCTGCTGGCTCCCATCTGAATTCTGTGTAGCCCGTAAATGTGAGAGTGAGCAGCATGCTGCTATGGCAGGAGCCATTAGAAGGCACTGTTACACATAGCTCTCTGAGGTCTTTATCTTAGCCTACAAGCAGTAGAAGAGCTGTATCATGCTGTATTGTTGTTGATTTTGTGATGTGGATTCTTTGGTAGGAGATAAGATAAACCGCGAGAATCTGCTTTCTGCCCGTCTCCACTTGCAGTCCATTCTTGGAGCAGACTATTATTTTTTGACTGGCATCCCTGAAGGAGAAAATGTCCTGTGTGCTGTTTGTGACCATCTCTGTCCAAGGACATGTGTTTTATTTATACTACATAGAATTTACACTAAGAAGATACCCTAACTCTGTCTCTGCCCCTCTGGAAATCCAACCTGCTAGGCTCCAAGAGGAGAGGGACAGTACGTTGCCCAAGCATTACAGCTGAGTCTACTAGAGACATTCAGTTAATTTATTGTGGACACTTATCAGCGTGCTGATAAACAAGTTTATATACCGTGCTGCATCTGATAACCTATGTAAAAGTACTGTAGGTATGTGCAATGGAGATTTAAATATAACAAACTAAAATAGTTGTCTGGAGTAATGGTAATATTTTGCACTTTAGCCCCATCTCACCACACTGAATTAATTTTTAGGATTTGTCTACACATTTAAAAAGCTACAGGGGCACAGCTGTGCCACTCTAGTATTTCAGCATATTCATTATCTATGCTGAAGAGAGGGATTCTTCAGGTAGCGTAGGTAATCCATGTCTCCCAGAGGTGGTAGCTACGTCAGTGGAAGAGGACTGAGTACTGTCCACACTGGGGGTTAGGTCGGCTTAACTGTGCTGCTCCGAATGTGAAATTTTCACACCCCTGACTGATAGAATTAAACTCACCTAATTTTCTAGTGTAGACCACGCCTCGCAAACTACCAATGCAGAAGGGAACCGAGTGCCCTGTTTCATAAAAGGGAAAAGAGAAGTTCAGAAACTTGGTCAACAAGGCATTGGTTCTGTGGTAGAGTAGAACCCGGTTGCCATGACTCTCAGTCTGGTTCATTATTTACAAGACCGGCCTTATCCTCATATTTACATATGTAATATAGGACATTTGCAGAATTTTATTATACACACATGCACACACCCAACGTATTATTATAAGACTTTACAAAAATATATCAATATTTGGTATCTTTTTCTTCTGGTCACCTTGAACTTGAGGAATTACACTAATAAAGCCAGGCTTAGTAGATTTTTACTTTGGTTTTAGTTGTTTAATTTTATATTTGGTAAAATAACAAAAATGGACTATAGGCTTGTACCTTCATGGCTGTCCTTCTTCTTCCATAACAAAATTTTCTCTCTCTCCTTAATATATGGCTATTGTCTGACAATGGTCTGCTGCTGACATATTCAGTTGGACCTTAAAATTAGTACTGAAATTTTAAAAAATCCCACTCTAACGCCAGTTAACCTCTTCTAGTCTGTCTGTCTTGTCTGTTGAGACTAGAAATTCTCCGAGGCCCACTATTTGTTTGTATGGCACCTAGCTACATGGACTCCAATCTTTGTAGGTTACCTTTAGGCACTATCATAGGACAAACAAAATGATAAGTATAAAGAAACAACAACAGACAGAGAGATTTTTAGAATATTTTTTGTAGCTCGTCAACTTACATTTACCAAATTATTTTACAAGAAAAATGAGGAAAAAAATCTTCCGCGGTGAGAGTTTGATTTCTTTTTTGTGCAAAACTGTAATAAAAGCAAGCTTGAGACCGAAAAGAGGTTCCCAACCAGCTTTAACTACACACAGCTGTTTTTTAAGCAATCCAGCTAGATGGGCGTATGCAGTGCTTTGAACCCAAATCGGGGAAAATATCTTAAGAATGCCAGTAAAGGCGTATCTCTTTGAATGGGTAACATGGTCATTAAAATCAATGAGAGGTGGCTGATTCCTACACGAGAGAATGGCTTCAAATGAAACTGATTTCTGTCTGAGTAAAAAATAATCTTGAGAGAAGAGAGGAATTCAAGATTTTCAGCTCCCAAGATAAAGCAAGGTCTTTTAAGTGGAAAACATGTGCGGTATTAAGAGCTGCTTTAGTAAGCTTCCTTCATAGGTTTTGTAGAACAGAGCAAGGAGTTACCATCAAAGCGTGGTCTGGTAAAGTACACAAAGCTTTCCTAGGGAAGAGCTACATTTACTACCATGGCATAAACTTTGTTTACAACCTTGATATTTCACCATCTCAATAAACAATCACTCACTCTGGAGAGGACACTCTTGGTATTTCAAGTTCACATCTGAATTTACATCCCATTCTTAAAATTTCCCTATGCAAAATTCTAATCTCATGTGCCAGTATCCATTTAGGTTATAAAACAAACATGCAACACATTCAGAAGAAAAATTGCACCTGTCAAATACTATACCCTATGAAATGCCTGTGCAATTTCACTTTTCACCTAGTAAATATCCAATCATTTTCCAGAATAGCCCTTTCCAGTATTCAAATCTGTTTCCATTAATATTAGAAGTTAGGAGAGCTTGGGAGAAAAGGAAGGAATTGATTAAAAGCAGATGGTGTTCATTATCTTGCTAATCACAATCCTGCACAGAGAGAGAGAGAGAGTGTTTTTTAAAAAAGAAAATACAACATGAAGCAAAAGTCACTCTAGGGCTTTCAAATAAAACATTAGATAATAACACTTCCAAAGGTTTATTCCCCTCTCCTGAGAAAATCAACTTATTTCACATAACAGTTCAGCTGTGCTGGGAAAATGTCTCCATGATAGAGGCGTCATTCTCCCACTTGGACCTGGGACTGCAAGCTTTTGTGGAATGCTTGAGAAAAAGGCAGAAAGGTCCAATGGACAATTGCTGCCTTTACCCCAACCCGTGCTTCTCTGACATTCCGAGAGGGAGTCTGGTTAATATTATTGTCCCCCCAAGTGCATTTCCAATGGGAAATCAAAATGGTCAGAGCTGTGCCTAGCATGAAAGCATACGTACATGTTAAGTTCAGCAGGAATTTTGCCATTAATTGCCTTTGGAGAAAGAGCAAACACTGCTACATTTCAGGCCTTGATGTTATTACATATTATAAACTCCTTATTTTGGGGGGATCTCACTCAGTTCATTTCAGTATGAGTGTGCTAAGATTCAGGGCACCAAAACTAACTGCGAATTCTGGTTGAATTGGGCAAAAAAATTCAGCCAAAAAACAGTAAAAAATATAATATTCTTTGGACATTTCCAACCATTTTGTTTTGAATCATTAATTTAAAACCAATATCCAAATCATTTTATTTGACCACAAACCTGGTTTGGGGTTTCTTAAACCCATTTTGGCAAGGAAAAAAACCCCAAATCCCCAAAAAAGCACACCAAAAAAAGTCAGTTTTGGTTGAAACCATTTTTTTTTCTGATTTTTCTTTTGATTCAGCCACCAAACCAAAGATCAATTATCTACTCGGAATTCCTTGGCAGATGAGGATGCAGAGCAAGAGAAAGGTGGCTTATGAAAATAGAAATGGCGCATCCCTCCAGGGCTGCCTACAGGCCCTGGAAGGCCTCGCTGGAGGCCGTACTTCAGGAGTGAAAATGCCTTTTCATTTATGGCTTGGGAGGGTCTGTTGCTCTTTTTAATGTACAAAATCCAAAAGTCTTTGTGAAAATCCTGCATAGTTAATCGGTGTTGCGATCAGCAGCAGATTAAATAATTGCTATCATTTTATAGGCCCCAGTCCTGCCATCAGATCTACACAGGCAGAATTGTACCTTCAGGGAGCTCTACTGCAGGATAAAAGCCACAGCTTGTAAAATCAATTTAGAAAATACCTCAGATCTATCTGAATAATAGCTCCTATTAAAATGTCAATTGTCATTAAAATTGATTTTAAATTAGTCAGAGGTGGAAAGTTTTTCTTTTCAAGGATTTAGGAAAAGGTTTTATGGACTGTAGTCAATGTTTTCTGCAAATAGACTCAGTGCCACACAAACCATCAATGGAGTCCCCAGTTATTCACCAGCATGACACTGTTGTGGTTGAGGTCAGGTTTCTAAGCAGCTATTTATACGATGCATTTTTTGACTGCAGGGACTCAAGACGGGAAGATTCATTGCCGACAATCTTTCTGTACCAATCTAGATGGCACTCAAATAGCTCAGGAACAAATCACTCCCTAAATACATCTTTACGCCGGAGAGAGAAGAGGATTCTCTAGGTAGCCATGATAATCTAGCAGTCATCTAAATTTGACTCCTTTCGGGCAGACCCCTCTGTATTAATGGTCCCTATTAATTTCCGTATAGTGTTGCAATACTGGAGGGCCCTAAGGCTATGTCTACACTTACCAAAGTTAGTTCGAATTAGTTAATTCCAACTAACTAATTTGAACTAATTTTAGTTACTTCGAATTAACTTAATTCGAACTAGCATGGCCCCACTAGAATGCTAGTTCGAACTAAGCAAGTGCCATGCAGGCCACTTGCTTAGTTTGAATTAGTCAGTTGCATTAAGCTCAATGTGCCACTTAGTTCGAACTAATATGGCCACATTGACTTAATTCGAACTAACTAGTTTGAATTAAGGGTTAGTTCAAAGTAAAACGAGGTTTTACTAATTCGAAATAACTTTTCCTTAATTCGACTTAAGGAACTGCTTAAGTCGAATTAAGGAAACAAGTGTAGACACAGAGTAAATTAGCTTAAGTCGACTTAATTTACAAGTGTAGACGCACCCTAAGTGAGCATATACTTGATTTTGGTTGGGGTTATGAGTGGGTGAAACAGAGGTGGAAGAGGAAGATAGTGGGTCTACGCCTTGTCTATAGAGGGGAATTTTGGGGGGAAATCCTGCTGGTTCAGAAAACTGCAGAATACCTGCACAAACCTCCCAGGCACACAGCAAATGTAATAATGTGCACTCAAGTCTCTTTAAAAAAACCATGGCTTGTTAGGGGAAGTGGACAGCTCAGGCAATCCGTAATGGACTCAGAACCAGCCCACATCAGCAGTGGTGGCTCGTGGGTACCATTGCCATGGGTCTTCGCACATTGCCACCGTCGGCACTGATTTTATCCAGAGCTTTCAGGCTCCCAATCACAGGGTGAAAGAGGAGCTGAAACAAACCAGGGGAGCAAAGACTGGAAGGCCGTTGAGAAGAAAATATGCTCTGGCTACATAGAAGTAGTCGTGAGCCAGCTGTATAAACGGTAGTAAAGAAGCCCTCCAGAGGCACTAGATCTGTTCTCCTGTGTGGTGCCATGTCAGCAGAAGGACATAAATTAGCTGGATTTCATGGCGTGGACATAACGGGTACAGGACCTACCCAGTAGGGAAACAAAGAGGCTGGTTACAGCAAGGGCCTTATCTAAGGTCATGGATTCCCTTCTCTGTTCACCTGAAATAGAGAGTCATGCATTTCTGAGGCAACAGGCCCTGTTGTCCGTGCAGATCTATGTCTCTCTGGGGTGAGTGGTTTTCATATTTGCAAGCACCAGCTTAGCCATCAGCAGCCAGAGCTCTGAGGCAAAGAGGCACCAGATTTTTTGGCTCAGAAAATGAGCCAATACTAGTTGTCCTCTGGCACAACTACTCCACTGAGAGCTTTGTTGTCTTGAGAACTATCCCCTCCAAGACAATCCAAGAGATTCCAGGCAGAATCTCACCCTTCTTCATCATTGGGCAGATGAAATTAGATTGGTCCCGTTACTTTATTACAGGTTAAGCCCCACCTTCCACAGGAGTACTTGTAATGATAGTCCGTTCTCTGTACTTCAGTTCCTAGTCTTCTAGTTTTTTGCAAGAGGAAACACAAAAGGCCAATAACATTTAGTGCTGATTTGTCTTCTAAAGGGTCTAAAAAGAGGTGAGATAACATGTGCAGGAAGGCCTCAATTACAGTGCAGTAGGATACATGACAGTCTGGAGTCATTTCAGGCTGAATGATGGAATTAAATGAAGAGACCTCCGGTCTGGGCACAATGATCTCTCCATCACATGCAGGTGTGGTGGACACCAAATGCTGAGCTCACAAAGGGAATTAGTTTTGACTCTGTAGCTAGTCAGCAACCCCGCAGGGATCTGGTCTCCATCACCCAAAGCTCTCCGCCAAACGTCTTCTCAATAAAAAATGCATCAGAAGGCATTTTCCATTTTAGTTCCACAGTCAACATCGCCTGCAGCTCTGGAAGAGCACAGTGAAACATTTCCATTCCCCGAGCAAATAAATAGCACCGCTACGCATTTACATTATTCCACAGACCTCTGCTGCGCTTCACTGTTCAGTGAAAATGCTGCAATGTGTCTACGCAAAAGCAACCTGCCAGCTGATGGCTGGTGCTTTTCGGAAGAGCTGCAAACAGGTGAGCTTAGCCCCAGTCTACACTGAGGGCTTAGACCTGTGACATGAGTTACAAGAGAAAGATCCTTACCTGGAAAACTTGAGTTCAAAGGGAGACTGAGTTCTCCAAGGCGCGTGCAGAACCATCTTAGGCTGGGATTTTCGTGGGAGTTAGGTGCCCAAATAACACGAATATCTAGTGGGAGACGGATACCTAAGTCACTACTTTGAAAATTTACCACAGAAATAGCATTTTTCTTTCTCCTTCACATAATTCACAGCGTTAGATTCTCATTAAATCCTTTTTTAAATCCTTTGGGCTGAGTTCAAACATGGAAAAGTTCAGCCAAAGAGGACTATTTTTCACAGGAAAAAACCTTCTTCTCTGTAATGGGTGGGGTGTTTGTGGAAAGCGGCAGGGGTCCAGATGCTATTAACAATAGACAGAGTTAGTGATATTTATTACATCTAATATATACACAGTTCTAACATCTACATTATGAGAAACAAGAAGCAACTGTCATGCAAGAATTAATCCTTTTTCCCCCATCACAGCTGAGCCCTATAAACTTAGGTGGGGATTGCTTAGCAGGCTGGGAAGAAAGAACAAATGACTAAAAATTATATAGGGAAACAAGTTTAACTTTATTTCTTTTCTTGCCTCAAAAGTTGTTTTGGGTGTGGTGGTCATTTTCTGGCTGACTCTCCTCGTGAGCTCAACATTGGGTGTCCATCACTAAAATATAGTGCAGAATTTAACTATTCCTTGTCATTGTAAGGGATGTATTTTATATACACGCACATAAAATTTAATGACGGACCAGGCGCTATTCTCCAGCCCTCCTGAACTTTGAGGGAATCAGATCATTAGAAACTGGAGCCAAACCACCAGATGAGGTTTTCCACATCAAAATGTATTAGAGACATTTCCATGTCTGTTTATATTAGAGAGATGCCAAAACTGGAAATGTTCCTTATGGAAGAGTCTTAAGGAATTTAATAAGGATGAGGCAACAGGGCCCTATAGAATTTACTTTAAAACCAATAGAATTTAATAGAAAAAAAGATAGAGGGATTTTTTGTTTTGCTTTGTTTTAAAAGACCTGTCCTTAAGAATTCAGTAGCAGGGATCTAATTCTCTATTAAGTTCTAACAGAAGGCTACCAAAAAAAATAAAAAAACCCAAACAAACCAGAAAGTTTGCTGTTTTGTATTAAGTTCTATGGGGCTCTCTCATAAGGACTTTCTTTGAAATTTTCATCCCAAACACCCTCTTTCTCCAACCCCAGCTATAATTCAATGTTTTAAGATACATTAAGTAAGAACATAAGAACATAAGAAAGGCCGTACTGGGTCAGACCAGAGGTCCATCTAGCCCAGTATCTGTCTACCGACAGTGGCCAGTGCCCAGGTGCCCCAGAGGGAGTGAACCTAACAGGCAATGATCAAGTGATCACTCTCCTGCCATCCGTCTCCATCCTCTGATAAACAGAGGCTAGGGACACCATTCTTAACCCCTTTCTGGCTAATAGCCATTTATGGACTTAGCCACCATGAACTTATCCAGTTCCCTTTTAAATATTGTTATAGTCCCAGCCTTCACAACCTCCTCAGGTAAGGAGTTCCACAAGTTGACTGTGCGTTGTGTGAAGAAGAACTTCCTTTTATTTATAAGTAGATCTCACACATACAGACAGACTCTCTCAAGCATATTCTAAAAATGTGTATGTGTATTAAATACGTTCTGGAAGCATTACTCCCAATTCTCTAATTAAGACTGGCAAGAGTTTTACACTTAAATTTTGCACAAGCGAAGAATACAATATTTAGCACCATTACCATCATACTCACTTCTTGAGGACTGAATGGATTTCCTGAAAATGTACAAGTAGTTCAGTGAATGTATTAATGAAAATTCATTTAAAAAAAAAAAGAATCCTTTAAGAAGTTTAGCATCCAGCATTGGATAACTTTTTTACCTGAATGATATTAGTAATAGAATAGTAGAGATCCTTCATACTTTCTATAAAGTAAAAAAACTTCATGGAAATCTTGTTCACAGGCTACATTTGAGGAAAGTTCTTTTTTAGGGTTGATTGTCTTGCTCTTCTCCTGTCGCTCTCCCCAAATCATTCTTCATAACAGAAAGCCTAATCTTCAACATCTGCTAAAGGAAAATTCCATAGAGAACTGCCATCCCAGCAGTTAAAAATCCCAGATAAAAAACCCTAACATCTTGCAAAAGCAGTTTGATTTAGATTCATCCCCACCAAAATGCCTTGACCATAATCTTGTTTATCACATGGTACCATCACAGAGCAGAGCTAAAATTGTTTGGGTGCTCTAACTGTGCATTTCCAGACCTTAACAAGTTTAGATTTCTTTTAATCTTTATAATTACAACATTCCTGTAAATGTGTTTACCCTACATTACTGATACGGACAGTCAACACAATTGTAATCTGGGCAGAAATCTTTATCTCCATCCATCCATCAACAAAACATCAAGGCAAATGTGTTTTTCCATGGTTTCAAAGAACCTCCCCATGGTCTCAGTTTAAAATCTCTTAGTAACTAATGGTTCATGTAAGATGAGACAATAAAAAGTACATTTGCTCTTTTCTGTTTCCTCACAGCTACAAGCAATTCAGCCCTGAGATAACCCTCAAGCTAGTGTGTTGCAGAGACGTTGCAAGTCTCCAATTCTGACAACGGTCTCAGCTGTGACTGTTGAGTAAATACTACTCTATGAGTATAGTTGCCGCTTCTCTGTCATCATCGTAAGGCATGCAAGCCATACATTAAATTTCATAAGTGTCACAAAACACATTTGCCAAAGTAATTGCATTCAGTACTGGAAAACTGCAAATGGAACATGTGGATGATTTAGATTGTTCTAAGGTATTAGATGCTGATGCTGTATGAAAACAACTGAAAGAATGATAATCAGCATTGTGTACAATCCATTTACAAATTGCTCAGCACGGGTAAAGAAAAAGCGTATTTCAGATGTTATTGTCCCAGTGCATACTACTGGTTATTTATTCAAATTCTAATGGATGTTGCAGCTTGGAAAGGTTGTGGAGATGACCACACGAATTAATAAAGACACCCCACATCAGGGTCTGCTCAACGCTCACGGCAAATGCTCATCTTTGGCCTAGAGCTTCTCACACTGAAGTCAGTAGTAAAACTCCCATTGATTTGAACAGGAACCAACATGGGCCAACACTGTGCACTTTGAAAATCCCACTCAGGTTGTATTGTCTCCTCTTGAGGTCTGAGGTGGTTGAACATGATGCTGGAAGGGAAGTTGATGGGATTGAGTGTGGATCGGGATGAGGAGATCAAGGTTTAGAATTTTGGTGGTGGATTTTATATGAAAGGTTATTTTAGCCAAAGCAATTTCAATTATGATAAATCTTAGTTATCTCCAACATATTTAGAAGACCCTCATTATGTGAAGTCCTAAACCATGGCTTACTTGGCTTGTGGCTAAATCCGGCACTGAATTAGATTGTTAATGCAAGGTGAATTCCAGACCTGGTGAATCAGGAGGTTTCCCGAAATCCCTTGACATTAATGGAAAGGCTCACATTGACTTCACTGAGCTTTGGATCAGCCCCTTCTGCAAGGGTTTTAAGTTGGTTCTCCAAACAAGACAATCACCACCTGTCTCCTACTTTCTGGAAGGACAGTAATGAGAAGCTTAAGGGGAAAGGCAAATGACTGCACAGATACTGACAACCATGACAACAACTGATTTTTGAAAACCACCTGATCAGATTGCAGCCATATATGCAATAAGTGACTTAATTCCTAGAGAAAAATTCACTGTATTTACCCATTACATAAACAATGGCTGGAATGCTCTGTTATCAGTAGACTATATAGACACAGTCCTTGGAATTTTGTACAGCTGAAGGAGGCATCTCTCTTCATTTTACTGGCTAGCTAAAGACTTCTGATGTCCTTTTACCCAAAACTGTCATCCCTTTTGCTTACTATATTATATATACTTATGCACACGTGGGATATACCCTTCCTATTTCATCTTATTAAGGAAGAAATTGTGGATGACACTATTGTATTTTCAATGCCTTATAGATAGTTACCATAGCACCTGATGGCTTGTTTTTGTGCAGGGAATATAATTGGTTAGAGATCACATGACTCTAAGGAGATTTCGTCCCTCACTACCCTGCTGTAAAAATGCACATTTCCTGGCCTCATCACAGCCTGGGGTGCTGATGTTCTGGTTCTCTGAACACATCAAATTGCCCAGATCTGCAGGAATACTAAGGAGCCAATTGTACTGTACTTCTGAATCCCAGTTGAAAGAGGCATAGATTAATTTGCCATTTTTGGGAATACACATCCTATGAAAGGAGATATTTTTTCAGTGCCTAAAACAGTGGATGAATTCATCTGGATTACTGAGAAAAAAATCATCCCGTATCATGAATATTCTTCTAATCCCTAAAATAAGGAAGAGCCATGCTTCACCACGATGGTTTAGCAATCTGAGCCCGGCCTGTCTTTCAGCTCTCCCTCTTATTAAAGAGGGAGCTACGATATTCTATCACAACAAATACTCAACACATTCCAATTGCGCTATTGTTAGTCTGGGTTAGGAAAGGCCGAAACCAGTGATCATCAGGATTTGAGATGCAACTAGGCTGGTTGCCTCCTAACTGCCCCCTAATAGCCAGAAGTGACTCTGTGGTGCCCTACTACCCGCCTCAGGACCCTTTAAAAACTCCCCATCCACAGCTAACTACAACATTCCCTTCCTGGAGTCCTGTGTATTGAGTTTTTTCCGAGTGGAAACACTGCAGGCCCCAACCCTAGTTCAATCACTTTTTCCTGAAGTGCCACAGGACTCTGTCGTCTTTCTACAATAGACTAACACGGCTACCCCTTTGGAATTTTTCCTCATGTACAGGGAGTCCCCAGCCCTTCTTCCCAGAGCAAGGTGCCCATTTAAAAGTTCTCAGGCTTTCCCTGGCTGGGGTTCAGCCTTCTTGGTGCCCCCAAAATCCTTCTCCAAGTCAGCATCTCTGGTAGGAGCTGGGTCCAGTAGTCTCAGGTGTAGCTCAGCTTTTCCTGGCTTCCCGGTCCAAACCCTTCTCTTGGTCCAGGTCCTGAGCAGGGGGGCGATGTCTACACTAGAAAAAGTTAGGTCGACTTTGTTAATAAGGTCAATTTAACAAAGTGGTTTCCCTGAACGAGGACGTAGTAAATCGACCTAACTGCCCTTAAGTCGACCTAATAAAGTCGACTTAAGGGTTAATCCATGTCCACACTGTGCTTACGTCAACTAAGGAGTCGACTTAAGGGTTACATCGACCTAACCGGTGGTTCTTACTAAGTTGACTTAAGGAATTTCTTAAGTCAACTTAATGAAAGCCTGGTGTGGACCTTGACTAAGTTATGTCGACGTAAGCCTACCTAACTTGCAAGTGTAGATATACTCAGTGAGTCTTGTTCACTGCAACTCCTCTCTGTTACTGCTTCCTTAGTGTAGAAGTCTTCCCTTTCCCACTCTCTGCAGTCTCCCTCCCATTCCTTTTGCTGCTACCTTTTCACTGCGGGCTCCTGCTGACCCTGACCTCTCATTCTCTAAGCTCCCGCTGTGCTGTTAGATAGCACGTTTGTAATGGCATATTTTTCTTGTAGCTATCAAAGCCCCTTATGAGCGGCAAGCTTTTATTATCCCCATTGTACAGATGGGGTAATAGAGGCAGGGAATTTGATGAGGTTTACCAAAGGCTTCATGACCACTCAATAGCAAAATAAAGACCAAAACAAAGATCCCCGACGTGCACCACATGAGTCACCCACTAGCTTATTATACTCTGGTCCTTCCTCATCTGACATGGATAAATACTACTGTCTCTGTGGTGAGTCTTTTGGATGGACCCTTAAAACCTGTGGTCCTCTCTATTTTGTATGGACATTAAAGATCCCATCTGTAAACATAACCACTTTCTTCTTCACACTCTGATGCACTATGTTGAATAAGGGGACTTGCATCCCAGAGCACATTGCACTGCCGGATGCAGAACATACATCGATCTGACACACATTTTCATACACATCCATTTTGCTATGAAACGTGCAGGGCACCTACGTAAATAAATAGCTGTAGCTCCATCCACAGTACCTCCATCCCTCAGACTCTCTCTCCAGCTTTTACACAACAACGAGAAACTACTGCAACATCTGCTGGTCATCAAGAAACGGCTGCTCCAACCCATACACTCGTGCAATTTTTAAATTGTAAACATCTCCCAAACAAATTTCCATGTGATATGCTTGAAGCAATGCCCATAACCAAGTTCCATCAAATCATAAATCTGCTGCTGCATAACTGCACTGTGGTTGAAGACCAGTGGTGTTTGGGGAAACAGACGACCAACCGAACTGGGTCAGACCAGTGGTCCATCTAGCCCAGTAGCCTGTCTTCTGCCTGTGGCTGCATCAGATGCTTCAGAGGCAGTGAACAAAACAGGGCAATTACTGTGTGATCCATCCACTGTTGTCCAGTCCCAGCATTTGGCAATTGGAAGTTTAGGGACACACAAAGCATGGAGCTGCATCCCCAACCGTCCTGGATAATAACCTTTCATGTACGTATCCTCCATGGAATTATCTAATTCTTTTTTAAAATCCATTATACTCCTGCCCTTCACAACACCCCTGGCAATATAATCCACAGGTTGTGTGAAGAAGTACTTCCTTATTATAGTTTTGAATCGGCTGCCCATTAATTTTATTGAGTAACACCTCGTTTTGATGTTAGGCGACGGGGTAAATAACACTTCCTTATTCATGATTATATCAACGTTATCTATTATAGCTCCCCTCCCGAGACCCAGTCACTTTAATCTCTCCTTATATGGAAGCTATTCCATGCCCCTAATAGTTCTTGCTGCCCGTTTCTGGAACTTTTCCAATTCTGATGTATCTTTTTTGAGATGAGGCAACCAGATCTGTACACAATATTCAAGGGATGGGTGTACCATGGATTTAGAGTGGTGTTATATTTTTATTTCATTTTCGATCCCTTTCCTAATAGTTCTCAGCAGTCTGTCTGTTTTTTTGACCGCCGCTGCGCACAGAGCAGATGTTTGCAGGGAACAGATATCCTGAGGTCAGCCTTAACTTCTGTCTCCCTCCTCTGGAAATGGATTTGTTTTCCTGTCGATGCATGGTTTGACTCTATTATTTTGTCGCCCCTTCTTCTGACACTGCACAAGGCCTTGCACATTGACTGCCTGGAGGAGAAGAAATCAGTGATCCAGAGTCTGGGTATATTATAAGTGTAACTTATTTTATTTCCATGTACACCTGCTCTGCCCAAAGATAATCAAACAACACGTCAGGGCAAACCCTTCCATCGGGAATCTCAACCCAGCCCCAATGTTCAGTTTCCAAAGAGCGATTCTGCTTCAGAAATTGAGTGTAATCACAGACAAAGGCAGAGAACAAAAATTTCCTATTGGGCGCACAGGTCCCTTACCAGCAACCTTGCAGGACAAAATTAACATCATAGTACGTCTTTCTAAAACTGAACATTTGAACATACATTAAGAAAAAGATTATATATAACGGACCCACCTGTTGACAGCTAAACAACAACATATTTTACAGCCTGTTGGAAATTCACACGTTTATGAGGGACACCCCGCCCGCATGGGGCGTAGCTGTGGATTTACATCAATTTGCCAATGGATGCACAATACATGCACGGATGGGGACATTCCTTTTGCTGGTCTATGTAAAGAGTAGAATAGAGAAAATACTTTCAAAGTAAAAGGAACATCTCTAAGACCATAAATGGGAGGGAGAGGATTTTTTCATAGATCTGGCACAAGTATAAAAAAATCTCTCAACCTTCTCCAAAACAAAGCCGTGCATGTATATGTTGTATGCGCCTCTTGCTGAACAGATTCTCTCAGTATGAGGGATCCTGGCTCAGCCTGCATGCTGCCATTTGGCTAGACCAATACCCTAACTAAAAGCAATGTACAGAAAACTGGAAATATTTGAAAGCTCCTCAAAATATGAGTGATTCATTGCCCTGCTTCCTCTAGTAGATATGAATGCATACCACACATGGGACAACACTTTTCTTTCCCCCCCGACCGACACATGAACAGCAACTGTGAGAAACAGCAATGGTATATCATGTAGCATGAGTCAGAGGTGATTCCTGGAGGGGGGAAGCAATCTGCCAGATATGCTGGTCAGCACAAAATGCTGACAATACCAAATGAGATATCATTAAACATACTGTCGTGTGCTTGTCTTCAAGTGAAATATTTGTTTCAAACTTTCTGTTAGTTTCCCCAAAAAGCAATTACTCAACATCTAAGTGAACTGTGCCATCTAGCTCAGTGTTTCTCAGCTGGGGTTCCCCAAAACACAGTTGCTCCATAGACATGGTGAAAGTATTCCAGAACCGACCCCGACCCCACACTGTAGGAACGGGGGAAGGGTTAAGTGGGGAGGAAGGAAGGAACAAGGACGTGAGCTGATGCATGGCTGGGAGATTTTAAAATGCCCCAGCCAACCAAATCCTCCAGGTACACATCAGCTCTGGTGCCTCCTTTGCTGCGGTGAGGGCATTTTAAATTTTCCACCGCTGTTACCGCTGGCATCAAAATCTCTTGGACGTAACTTCCACGGTAAGACTTTCTTTGACAAACCTTCCTCCAAGAATAGATAAACTTTGCTCAAACATGCAGGCCCAAAATTCCCATTAAGACTTGAGTAATATCATTTTCAGTTTCAAGTTGTGTCCAAAATTATGTATCTATTTTTAAGAAATAAATTATGTTATACTCATATAATTGTATTTAATTCAATTTCCTGAATCTTTTTTGCAGGAAAGCATAGCACACAGATATTACAAACATTACAGCTGATATATACTGGCTTTTTCGAGAAAGTTTTCATCATGTCCTCTGTGTAAAGTAATCAATACCTTTACGTGTTCCCTGGTCCACTAAAGGTTGAGAAACACTGATCTAGCTTATTGCTATTCCTTTGCACATCTTCTTCTTTGTGCCGTGGTAAGATTTTTTTACAAGCTGGGCCAGTGGCCAGCAACATATCACTCTCATTAGTTTCTTTCCTCCCAAGAATGGTTACTTACAGAAAAACTTTTCCACGAGAGGCTCAAAGGTCTAATCCAAAGCCCATTAACACCAGTGAACTAAAATGACTTCAGCTGGGGCCAGTGGGCTAATTTAACTGGGAGGCTATTTCTAATAAAGGCTGAAATCACAGTGGATCATGCCCAAATACTGCACGCCTCATTCAAGAGATCAGCCCAGCTCACCACACTGGAAATTCCCATGACTGAAGCAGGTAGGATTTGGTCCTACATATTGAGGCCATCTGACGGCCTCCTTCAACTGCTGGTCTTAGTTCATGGAGCCAGGACGGGGCACCAGATTCACAGTTGTATGTTCCTGTTTTTTCAATCTGTGTCAGTCTCAGAACACAGGCCTATCATTCTAGCATGGGAGATGGCTATTTGCTAATGAAACTTTTCATTACTTTTATGAACACAAGCCAGGAAAAATAGAAGCCAAGATATATTAACCTCCTAGCAGAGTATCTTGGAACATTTGGTGACTGGGAGAGGATAGGTCCCAACATGATACAAAAAAATATTACTAATATTATCTGTGGACCCTATTAGCTGCCACAAACTGTTACTCAGAGGTGGATTAAGGGTATTCGGGGCCCTGCCCCCCCCACCTGAGGTCCTGGCCCCCCTGCTGAGGCCAGTCTCCCCAGGGGTAGGGGGGGGCGACTGGCGCAGCTTCTGGTGCGGCCCTCCAGGGCCACAGCACACCAGTCACCCCATCCCCGGCGTGGAGCGACCAGTCATGCCGTCCCGCCCCTGGAGGCAGAGCAGCTGGCCGGGGCAGGGCAGGAAAGCACAGCCCAGCATCCAATCCAGAGCAGCCCCACCTCTCCCAGTGCCGGCCGGGCGGAGGGCCTGGGCCCTGTAGGCCAGTGTGGTGATCTGCCCCTGCAACTGCTTCCCAAGTGCACTTCAAACCAGATTTACTTTCCAGCCTGAAAAGGAAGCTTGACTAAAGAATCCGTTTGATCCAGGTTTGCACCCAACATCCAGAATCCATCATGAAAAGCTCAGACGGTCGCCCTTCTCAAAACAAGCAAATAGTCACAGCGGAACGTCCTTGCTGCTGGCCAGCTGGAGAGACACACGCTACATTCTATTTCTCAGTTTTCTACAAAATTTCATTTTGGAGAGGAACGCGCTAAGCAGCGGTAGAAACACCACCACATTAGTCAGATTGCAGCGTCCTGATTTTTCCAAAACAGGGCTTGTCCCTCTCAAGAGCTGAATTCTTGCTTAAGTTCCAGTGTTAAATTCTGAAACTCTTTGAACAACACATCTGTGGTTAAGCTTCCAACTACCCAACCTCTATTCATGACAGATGTTTGCGTTTCTGATAAACACTCAGCCATTTAGATTGTTTAGGCAACTTGGAGCTCTGAAGCTGGGCTGAATCTCGGGGGAACAGGCCCTTGGTGGAATTTCCCATGCTGTCCTGCACTATTGACCCACAAATGCCATCCAAGAAAAAGCTTTTCCTTCCAGGATTTTAGCCACTTATTTGCCACTCCACGAATGAATCGGGGAAGCACAGGAGCATAAGAAAATGCCAGCAATTAATGGAACGCAGAATCTGAATGGTGAGCGAAGGCAGGCAGAATCCTGTGTTGCCAAAAAGGTATTTATAGGCATTCACCCGCCA
Organism: Pelusios castaneus; assembly: GCA_007922175.1. Classification (NCBI taxonomy): domain Eukaryota; kingdom Metazoa; phylum Chordata; order Testudines; family Pelomedusidae; genus Pelusios; species Pelusios castaneus. The sequence continues at coordinate 3,842,976 of ML685771.1, forward strand.
GCTGCAGTAGCTAAGGAGTACAGCAAGCATGTTTCTTCTCCTCTTCTGCCTTAAGGTCACTATGTTTACCCAGCCCATGAACTTGAATCTAATTTTTTATATTTTCTTGGCGAATCCAGACAGACCCTCCTCCCCACACCATTTTGCACTTATCCTGGCATCTGGTTAATGACTGCCGAGGGACCCACACTGTAGCTATGCAGCACGTGGGCACTGCGAAAAAAGTAAAGATTGGTATCAATGTCTCTCAGTGGGGCAGGGCTGTTGGGGGTGGAGGGAGATAAAGAGGAGAGAAAAGTTTGGACTGAAGCGCAAATCCTGCCTGTACCACTGATTGCCTGTGTGACCTTTGCTCAGGCACCTTCTCTCTCTGTGCCTCGGTTTCCATTTCTTACAATGGCCAAGGCTAATAAATACGTTCGTCCCCATCCTTTGTCTAGCTTGTCTCTCTAGGCTGTGAGCTCTTCGGGGCACAGACTGCCTCTTGCTCTGTTTGTATCTTACACTCATAGCTATTATTTATTCACAATTTTTAAAAATTTAGTAATATAAGTAGCAGTCCTGGAATTCTTACATACCCATGTCTTGCCAGCCGTGGTGCTGGCTGCATTTAATATGTCACTTGCCTTAGATTTTGCTCAGGGAAAGGTGGTTTATTATACCCCAGCAACCCTATCAGAGATGGAGCATTTACCAGTTAAGATTTTGGCCCTCAGCAACGATCCAGCTTTTTCAGCATTTGTCAAAGGTTAGTCAGGAAGAGGTTCTGACTCCAGCATTCAGCTTGTCACAAAGAGGCCAATTGCTTCTGCTTCAAGCTCCAGCTTTGTTAACAGGCATTTTGAGAGAGCAGCACTTTCCGGCATCTATTCAATTCAAGGCCTGATTGAGACAATAGTGTTTTCTCTTTAACTAAGTTGGCAATGCCACCTAGTGCCTATCTGGAGAAACAGCAGATTATTAACTGAGTGACACGCTCCTGAGACATCAAATGTGGGTGTTCTCAACTCCGCAAGCCGGGGAGTCACCAATGGTGGTTTGCTGATGGCACAAATCCCAACCGCAACTGACACAAAGTTCCTACACTGAGACCTTGCCTCAGAGGCTGCAGAATTGGTCGTTTTTAGGAGAAATAATGACCCTAGCCCTTCTGGCAATATAAATATCCCTCTGGCTGCAACCTCAATCCCAGATCTGCAGTTGAGAGAGCTTGAAACATACAACAGTTTGGAAAGGTGCGATATAAAATGGCGGCCCTATCTTTACCACCGCTGGTCAGTCAGACGCTTTGGTTAGAAGCCTGGTGCATGAAGGTCCACACTAGATTTATCTGAAAGGGTGTCTTTAGTTAAATATATAATAAATATGACGTAGATTGGATTTATTTACTTTTTTTTAATCTCAGCAAGGGACGTTTTTCCACACACACCCTTGCCCCACCTCCAGTCCTTGAGACATTTTAAGTCAACATCCTGGCTTGCCAGGAAAATCTTGATTTTCTTGGGAGCAAGGGGAATTCCCTGCTTTTGCAGCTAAATCTATGGAACACTTGGCTTTTTTTTTAAGGTTCGTTTTGATTGTCTTTCTCTGCTCTGAATCCTGGACACAAGTCCCTGCAGTGTCACTAGAGAGGGTAAATTTTTCCCTTCCGAATATTTTTCTGAATTTATTTTCAACAAAATGGTAATTTTCATTAAAATGACTTTTCTGCCACAAAAACAGGAAATGTCTTTAAACAACATCTTGCAATAAATGACTGTCTTGATTGAAATTTTCTGTTTCGCACAAAATTGTCCGTGATTTTGGTTGAGACTTTTATCAAATTTTGTAATTGAAAGCATTTTCAAAGCTTCCCTTTTACCAAATTTTCAGCTTTTAGTAAGCATGGGTTTTGTGATCAAAAACCATTGCAATACCAATTTAAATTAAACTGACATTTTGATTTAAATGTATTAATAAAAATATTACAATTTTGTTTCATTTTGCAAAAAACAAAATGGAGGCATTTTGAACTCTGCATGACAGACCCAGCTTTGAAATATTTTGCTAAGGCATTTTTGATCTGCTTTAAAAATAATTGTTTTTCTTTCTGATTGTGTTCTAATAACCTTAACATCATATTAAATAAAAAACATGTACACTTGCCATATTCAGTTCTTTAGGACAACTCAAATGGCTAGCAGCATTTTTGAGCCATTTCAAAGCTGTAAGAAGCTGGTGCAACATTTAATGTATCTAGACTTCGTTGCCATTTCCTACAGAAATGGGTTTTAATGCATGGGCCTGAATCCAAACTGTTTCACACCTTATCCTGCTGTAATTCTGCCGAAGTCAAAGGGTGTAACACCGCAGGAGTATTGAGGCTGAAATCTTCATTGTAGCATGATTTATTAATTTGGGGATATTTTACTTTGGCTACCAATGTGCTCTTTAAGGGTTAAATTCACCCCAGCATGAAGGAATCACAGGAGAGCCTCATTTAAGCCCTGCATGCAAGCTCCATGAAATGGGCATGGTAAAGGCTCAATTCAGCTGTCATTGAAATCAGTGGGAGTCGTTCCATTTACTTTAACTAGAGTTGGATCAGTCCTTAAGTAGGGACTTGATGAACTTAAGTTGGCTGGATTAGGCCCTAAACTAACAGCTCCTGACATGGTGCAATGTTTTAAAATATTTTTGTTTCAGGTCTGCACTTTAAAAGAAATTAAAACTAATAATTTTAATAGACATTAATTCACACTAATGGAATCACTGCTTCAAAAGGCACGTTAATAAGCCCAGCTGGAGTGTTACATATTCTGTACAATAAAAGAGCCAAATAAACTAAAATATTGACCACATTCCTTTGAAATTAATAATATTCCCTTTGGATTACTCACTGATCTTGGCTGAACAGTGCTTGACATCTGGCGCAGTTAAACAGCAACTTGGATGGCCAAAGTCTGCCACTAATTTTGAAAGAAGAGAACCAATTTAAACTGATGTGTTCTCATAAAAATACTCAGACATGTTATGCAAATATTGCCTGGCTTGGAAGAGGACAGAAATGAAATGACTGCCTGCAAAGTAGGGGCCTAACTAGAATGTCATCCTCACTCAGCAGATGAGTGTGCATTCAAGGTTACGTTTTAACAGGAGAGCTGTTTACTTGGGGAGCTATTTACAAGAGGTTTTTGTATTTTTGTCTGTGATACACACAGCAGGAGCATCACTCTCATCAGGGAGATCACAAGACACTTCCTACTGGTCTTAATTGCATTCTCTGAAGACCCATGTCAACAGTAGGCCAAGCCATCAGGAAAATAGCCCCATTCTGCTCTCTCCACACCAGCACCTCTTTATAGACTTTGGTGGTGTCATGCCACAAGGTGTGTCTTTAGGGGGATTTCTCAGGCTTGCAAGATTGCAACCGAAGTTTCAGGCCTTCCTTTTGCAGCAAACATGACGATGAATAGACTAAAAGGGAAGAGACTCTACAGAAGATGCCAAGCAGAACGTCACCATCGCTTCAGTTCAGTTAGAGTGGAGGTTCCGGGGCAATTTCTTTTTTTTGTAATAACTTTGGAAATGGATGGAATGGTATTTAGCATCAGACCCCTGCCCAAAACAAAACAAAACGCAGTTCAACCTGAGCTAAAAGAACAAGGACTGGCAGAAATAGCAAGACAAGCATGCCAGTGACATAAAGATGAATGTTTGTCCATGAATGATCAGATCTCTTATTTTTGATGAGCGGGAGGTCCCTATCACTGTCTATTTACTCTGGGCCCAAAGGATCCAGTGATCTCCCCCGGTTCATCCATTGGAAAATAAAAGCTTTGGGAGAAATCAACAGGAAAAGACAAAATTAAAAAGATCTGCTTGCAGCCAAATGCCCATGGAACACAAACTTGAAAATGCTGATGGGGTTCATTGTCTTATGGATAGTGAAACATGCATCTTCTCCAAAGCACTTGAAATGAATCCCACCATATCATTTTTAATTCTTTCTTTGGACAGCTGGGTTGGAAGGTATTTAAAACTTTACAGGGTGTAAGGCGAGAAGGGACCGTTATAGTCACTGGTCTTCCTTCTTGCATACTGCTGGCCGTAGATTCTTAGGCAGTGATTCCTGCAGTGGACCCAGCAACTTCTGACTGAAGTAACCAGAGCATAGCGTTTCAGCTTAAATGACTTCATGTTTGTTAATTACTTAAAGGACAGAAAACAGCAAGCATTCAAGATCTGTTAAAAGAGCTAACCCCAATGTCGACATCTAGGTGAGTATTTGTTATGACAATAAACGGGAACATCTCTCCTAGGTTCCTGAAACCCATTTCTGCTCATTGCATTCTCCTCTGACACAGTCGGAAACCTTTCCTGGATCTCCAGGTTTACACAATTGCAGTATGGACCCTCCAAGCCCCGTTTATTCTCAAAATCCAAACAGATTCAATTGTTCTCCCACTTTGTAATGATGTTTGTCAGACCTGCTCATCATGGACATGTGCTAGTAATATGCTTCTGAGAGCCACGCCAGGAGCAAACGCCCTTGAAACAAAAACGTAGTTCAAAACGGATTGTAGCTAGAACACTTGTGCTATTTACCAGGGCAGCACCCAGTAGACAAAACATTAAATAAAATGGACTATGCATATATGGAGAATTGTGGCAAAGCTAACTCGTAGATTGGCAAGGACAGGAGAAAGCCTGCTGCATCCATTGAGAGAATAGAGGCTTTGGTTCTTTTTAAAGAACCACCCACACTGATGTGGTTCTCTGCTCTGTTGTATCTCTCTCAGCTTTCTCTCATGATGGGAAGTCAAGGGATACCTGTCAGGATTTCAGCTTGGGTTGCTTTAAAATTGCATTGTCTTTGAACCCATGCCATGGGTGAAGGGCAGCAAGGGAGAACAGCTGTGATTAGATTAAAAGACTTCTGCACAACTCCTAGGAGTTGAACATTTCTCTGTAGGGCTTCTCTCCTTGGGCCTTTTCAAGCCGCAATGTATGCAAACTACAACATACACCTGTATCAACTTCACTTAGCCCATGGAAGGGTCGGACCTACTGAGCCTTTTAGAAAGGTGGCCTCACAGCAAAAGTACTGCGTTGAAAAGAATATTACGGGGTTTGGGGTACAGCCTGCAGCCTGGCCTGCTGCTCCCTTAGCCAACAGAAACTAGTCAGTCCTCAAAACAAACAAGGAATCTTGTGGCATTTTTCAAGACTAACAAATGTATTTATCACATAAGCTTTCGTGGCAGAAAATCGCACTTCATCAGATGCTTGAAGATGCAGAGCTATAGATGAATGGGAGGAAGTGTAAGTCATAGGATCAGGTCCGACTGTTACAGCAAATCAGTGCAGTTGTTTAGATTCAAACAGTGGAGAACAGCATATAGGAGGGATGTGAGGAAAAAAGGAAAGCAAAATTACCGCTCGGAATGAGAAAAAAAACCCATAGTCTCTATTCAATCCTTAGTTGACGGTGTCAAATCTGCATATGAATTCCAATTGGTTTTTTCCTCATGTGAAAAATGTATCCTTGGACAAGTTGCTTCCTTTCAGCACCTCTTTTTCACTTCCAGACTTTGTCTTTCTTATCTGTTTAAAGGGAAAGCACTTCTGGGCAGGAATGGCCTCTTATTGGGCTATTGCACAGCGCTCCGTTCAACAAGTCCTCCAGTCTCAGCTGGGATCTTGAGGCGCTGCAAGACCACTTATCCACAGGCATAGCTTTACACCTAGCCACTTGTCCTGTTGAAGACAAGCTTCTAGAAAATGCAAGAGTAGCACAGATTTTGCAGTGGATGCGTTTTTCTCCACCTAACAGGTTCCTACAAGTAGTAATAGCTACTGCCCACCGTTACCTTTCTGCATTGGATTTTCAGGGCAAGAGGCCACTTCATGCTGAAGTGTGATTGTCTCTCTCGTTCTCATGTTCAGATTAAATGAAAGCAGCATAGCTTAGGACAGGAAGTCACCGGATCTTTTATATGGCCAGTGAGGCAAACGACAATTCACTTCAGTTGTCGATACAAATCTGATCACCTACTTAACGCTTGCAAAATGCCTACAAAATATCTAAAAACCAGGAGGAAAATGTTCCACCCTCAGTTACTAGTTTGGGAAAAATTTATGCTTCTGTGAACGCTTATCTGAAGAACTCCAAGGACTTTACAAAACACCCCGGGATGAAACAATCCTGGTCCCAGGTCAGTCAGTGACAAAACTCCCATTGACTTCAGTGGAGCCACCGTTTCTTCCCAAGTCTCAGCGTATCACCAATGTTGGTATGACTCTTATTTTACAAATGGGTAAACTGAGGCACCAGGTGGTTGAGTCACTTTCGCAAAGTCTCATTCGGCTCAACAGTGGCAGAGCCAGTGAAAAGAGCCGAGGGGCCCCTGCCCTCAACGGTCACAATTTATAGGTAGTGAGGTCCTCAGGCAGGGAAGAAAATGGCTGCTGGTTTCCAGTAACGTAGGCACTCCTTACAGAAACACATTTTCACTCTGGCCTCAAAGGAATCCTAAAGACTGAATGAGCTGAGCAGAGCGCAACGCCTAAGGAGTGACACCAGCTATGCATTTCACTCAACTGGGTCTCAGTGCAGACTTGGCCACCATCCACTGTTTTATAGAATTTAATTTCTTCCCCAAACAGTATGCTCCATCGTGTCAGCACAGGACTAATTGCAATCTTTGCACCAGATAGCTTCTGCTGCCTGTTATTAACTTTTCTGGGGAGCGTCGTATTCTTACATAGCTCTCGTCTGTTCCTGTTTGGATACAGGAGGCCTCCCCAGTTCTGCCAAAGGAAAACTCCTAGGGCCTGCTCTGTGCACGTTCGAACACTCGGGTCCCACCGTCTTCTGGAAACATGAAATCAGTGTGCCTGTGGGGAGTTAATTATATTTTGGCATTTAAAGAAAAGGGACAACTTATCTGCCGACAAGAGCCCTTTTAACAGAGAGTCTCTAGAGGCCGAGTTTTTCTGTATGTGACATGCAGGGCAGTCAATGACTCGTTTTTTTAATGGTGACGTTTTCAGCTAACTAGAATAGCGATGCTTGCAAGCCAAAAGTGAGTCTTCAATGTGTCTCCTGTGGCTCTTTGCCACACAGGATGTTAAAACACTGTGTGATTTTAATTATGAACCCATCTGTTATTAACCAATCAGGGTGTTTTTACTTTGTTATTAACCAATTGTAGTTGATAAAACAACGCTACTCGGTCAGCCATTTTGCAGTGAGAATACATTAGAGTAAATGAAGCAATGAATTTACATGGCAGTGGCTCGTCTGGTAATATTGCTCGCTATCTTGGCTCCTGAAGCACTGAGGTCCGAGTATCACCCATCTAGAATATGAAAGGCCTATGCACGGTCAATGTGTTTTTGTAATATTTCTTGTCTCCTCAGCCTCTGGCCTTAATACAGCAGTCCAGATACCAGCCTAACAGGAGAATATGAGCCACAATTGTTTAAGGAGGTGAATAACTCAGTCATAGGTTGGTGGCCTATTGCAGGAGTGGGTGGGTGAAGTCTTGAGGCCTGCATTTTGCAAGAGTTCAGGCTAGATGATCATACTGGTCCCTTCTGACCTTAAAGTCTATGAGTCATTAAGAACTGTATTCTCATTTAGCACTGTAGCTTAATTTCATATTTTTGAAGTCTGCTGACATGTTACAATAAACATCTGTGATGGAACATGTTTTAATATCACAGAAATGTAGGCCTGGAAGGGACTTCAAGAGGTTACTTAAGGCCATGCTCATGCTGAGGCAGAATGAATATACCTATAGTTCCCCCACCACCAAAGACAGATACCTTGGCCAAATTTGGGCATTTTATCACACCACCACCACAGACTCATTGCTTAACACACAGTCAAATTTCAGATCCCTGCCCCAAAGCAAGAAAGCACCAGAGTGTCGCAAAGAAATTATTTTAAGATATTTTGTTTTTTTAACTTGGGCTAAACAGTGTATGTTTCCCCCTAATCTAATTCTCAGAAATGATTAAATCATTTTGGCTGAAACAAAACAAAAACAAAGACGCCAACGTTCAATATGAAGCAGACACCTGGCATGGAAAATGTCACCCCAAGCTGTTAAAAGTTAGGCAAATGTATAAGCAATTGAAAACATGAGAAGTATCAGGAAACCTTAATTATAGACCTCACTACCTTCTACCACCTAGAATGTAAGTTTCTGAATCACTCTTTACCCACCCGCAGAAGTGAAGAAATAGATTGACAGAGCCAGACGGGTACCCAGAAGTCAACTACTACAGGAGAAGCCCAAGAAAAAAAACCAACAGAATGCCATTGGTCACCACCTACAACCCCCAAGTCAGACCTCTACACCACATCATCAAAGATCTATAGCCTATTCTACATGACGATCCCTCACTCTCTCAAGCCTTGGGAGACAGACCTCTCCTCGCTTACAGACAGCCCCCCAACCTTAAACGGATACTCACCAGCAACTACAGATCAAACAACAGAAACACTAAAGCAGGAACATATTCCTGCAACAGACCACGCTGCCAACTTTGCCCTCTTAGCTACGCTGAAGACACCATCACAGGACCAAATCAAGCCACCTACTCTTTCAAGGGATCATTCACCTGCTCCTCCACCAATGTGATTTATGCCATCATGTGCCAGAAAAGCCTCCCGGCCTTATATATTGGACAAACAGGACAGTCTCTGCAGAAAAGAATAAATGGACACAAATCTGACATCAGAAATTGCGACACTAAAAAACCAATAGGGGAACACTTCAATCTCTCTCCTCACTCCATTGACGACTTGCTAATAGCTGTGCTCAGACACATGAATAACAAATCGCAGCTTCAAAGAGAAACTGCAGAACTCAAATTTATATGCAAATTTGACTCAGTTGCCTTGGGGTTAAACAGGGACTATGGATTTTTCTCTCATTACAACAGGTGATTTGACCTCACCTTCCTTTATGTGCTGTTCCCCAGTATTTGAATCCTAACACCTATTTTGATTTGCTGTTACAGACTGACCTGATCCTATTTCCTACACTCCCCTGCATTTAATTTCCTCCCATTCTGTAAATTTCCCATCTTCAAAGCATATGACGAAGTGGGATTTTCTCCCACGAAAGCTCATGCGATAAATAAATCTGTTAGTCTTTAAAAGTGCCACAGGACACTTGTTTTTCTTTACACACATGTATCTTTTGATTGTGAGCAGCATACATATGTACAGAAATGAAATAGGACATTATCTAATCCTGTTTGTTTCTTACAAATGAAGTAATGTTACATCTTGCCTACCAAAGTAACTACAGAAAACTACAAATGCCCCCCAAAAATTCCAAACACACCTACTGATTAAGTGTGCACACTTTTGTGCAGTAGAGACATTCCCTTTGAATTTCATATACATACTATTACGTTTTTTGGAAAATTCACAGCATTGTCATTTAAAATCTCATTGCAGGGTTGGGAGGACAAGAAGATTTTGTTTGTTTGTTTTTCAAGACTTCCTTAACTCTTGCACAGAATTTACTTGACACTTCTCAGTCACTAATTTACACAGTCTATGGGCCATGTGAGCCACGTATATTTCTAGCTCGCTGAATATTTTGGTATTATGGGTCACAGACACATAGGTTCTGCCCCCCAAGTCAAGTCTTTCCACTGCTCCCATGATTCACTGGCTGAGTCCGCCCTTTGTGATTGTTTTCAAGGAGAAAGATGTCTGTCAATGTGTGATAAGCCATGAAAATGTGTGGGCAAGTGACTGACATGTAGAACGCCTGAGTTTTGTTGTGGCTCAGACCACATTGAAAAATATTAATACTGTTTCCCTAGAAAGCTTGTTTTTAGGACGTTTTCTCAGTGAGTGAATCAAATAAAAAACAGTTTTGCAACCTATTATGGCAGTGTTATTACAGGGAGTGTGTCCTGCCTGAGCACCAGGGGAAGGGCAGCTTCTTGTCTACTCTGCTCCCCCACACCCCACAATCCAACAGGGCACGAGGATTCAATTCCCAGCTACGCCTCAAACATACTGTGTGACCTTGGACCATAACCTGTTTGCCTCAGTTCCTGTAGAACCAAGATAATATTTTTCTCCTCAACCCTTAGTCTGTCTTGTCTTCTTAGAAAGCAAGCAGCTCACACTAGAGACCACCTCTTGCTACATATTTGTACAGCACCTAGCACAATGGGGTTCTGCTTGACTGGGGTCCCTGGGACGTGTTTACACAGGCTGTGGCAGTAAGCCTTCCAGCCCCAGTGGACAGACTTTGGCTAGCAGGGTTTGCCCTGGCGCTCTAAAAATACCTGCGTAGATGGCGCTTTGAAGATGAGTTGTTGGCTGGAGCTCTCGTCTTCAGAATGCAAAACAAATCCTAAAACTAATGGGACAAATCAGTGGAATAATTACAGCTTTAACTCATGTCTCTTGGTTGGCAATTCAGTGCACCTGCCCCTACGCTCGTTTCTCCCTGGCTTTGGCTTGTCTACAGAACAATGAGCCCAATTTAACTGCAACTTTGTGTTTTTATTTAAGCATAAAAAAAGCTGTTTTCTCAAATCAACCTACATAGACTAAGAAAATCTGACAGAGAATATTTAAAGAGAAATGGCCATTAGGCCATCCTGAAACGTGGAGGACTCAGGTTCTGGCATACGACTACCTGATGGTCCTGGGCAAGTCACAATCTCTTTGTGCTTCAGGGGGGCTGTGAAAATATAGGCACTGCCAACTATTAGCTACTGGGAGGGCACAGTAATGGAGCCCCTATTAGTATTTAAGAGGGGCAGGCTGTAAAAGTTCCCTAACACAGAATTTTATGTAAATCTGAAATAAGGCAAAACTCAGCAATGGAAGTCACACTAGAGAGACCAGGGCGACTTTTCGATGAGCCACTGATGTACATTACATTGTCATGACTACTAATCTTGCTGGAGTTGTAGGGTGTGACGCAGTTCCCATTCAAGTCAAAGGAAAGATTCACATGACCGTCAATGGTGGGTGGATCTGGCCTGTGTGTGTATCCATGGGGGAATGGGAGCCATGCCCCACACGTGAACAGTGCCGAACTTTATAAATGTTCTGATCTCAGCTAGTGTTTTAGTTCCCCAGAACTGCCACATCAGAAGCATCTAATGTTACTGTAGGGGTCGGCTCATTAGCAGCTCAACAGGTTTCCAACCAAGTGGCTCTGGTGGCTTCCTAGTGCCAAACGCCATTTTAAACCATAGTTTAACTCAACAGACCTGGCTTTTTTTTGTTTTAATAAAAATAATCATCATACCCCTCCAGCCAAAAGAAATAAATTCCTGATGTGCCAAGTTTCAGGGAGGACTGAGTTATAAAGCCTCGAAAAAAGCAAGTTTATAATGGCACCAGTGAGAGACCTTGGCCACAGTTCCAAAGGGGTAGCCGTGTTCGTCTAGGCAGCCAAACAAATAAGGAGTCCGGGGGCACTTTTAAAGACTAACAAATTTATTTATCACATGAGCTTTCGTGGGAGAAAATCCCACTTCGTCAGATGCTTTGAAGATGGGGAATTTACAGAATGGGAGGAAATTAAATGCAGGGAAAAGTATGACACAGGATCAGGTCAGGCTGTAACAGCAAATCAGAATAGGTGTTGGGATTCAAACACTGGGGAACAGCACGTAGACGAAGGTGAGGTCAAATCACTTGTTGTAATGAGAATAAAATCTGTAGTCCCTCTTTAACCCTCAGGCAACGGAATCAAATTTACATATAAATTCCAATTCTGCAGTTTCTCTTTGAAGCTGCGATTTGTTATTCATTTGTCTGAGCACAGCTATTAACAAGTCATCAATGGACTGAGCAGGGAGATTGAAGTGTTCCTCTATTGGTTTTTGAATGTTGTGATTTCTGATGTCAGATTTGTGTCCATTTATTCTTTGGCGCAGAGACTGTCCTGTCTGTCCAATATATAAGGCAGAGGGGCATTTCCGGCACATGATGGCATAAATCACATTGGTGGAGGAGCAGGTGAATGAGCCCTTGATGGAGTAGGTGGCTTGATTTGGTCCTGTGATGGTGTCTTCAGCGTAGATATGAGGGCAAAGTTGGCAGCGTGGTCTGTTGCAGGGATATGTTCCTGCTTTAATGTGTCTGTTGTTTGATCTGTAGTTGCTGGTGAGTACCCGTTTGAGGTTGGGGAGCTGTCTGTAAGTGAGGAGAGATCTGTCTCCCAAGGCTTGAGAGCGTGAGGGACCGTTGTGCAGAATAGGCTGTAGACCCTTCATGATGTGCTGAAGAAGTCTGACTTGGGGTTGTAGGTGATGACCAGTGGCGTTCTGTTGTTTTCTTTCTTGGGCTTCTCCTATAGTAGTTGACTTGTGGGTACCCATCTGACTAAGTTCCCCATCTTCAAAGCATCTGATGAAGTGGGATTTTCTCCCATAAAAGCTCATACGATAAATACATTTATTAGTCTTTAAAAGTGCCAGTAGACTCCTTATTTGCTTGGCCACAGTAAGTCCTACAGCTGTTATACAGAGGACACCAAACAATTTTTACACAAATATGCTCCATATTGTTCACCATTCACGTCTTCCCTTTTAGAACTTACTCTATTTCTTAGGCCTGGTCTACATTTACCAGCAAATTCAGTGTCAGTCAATGGGAGATACACAAACCATGTAGAGTAGCATGCGTATCTTACATTGACCTCCTAAAGTCTGCTCTGCGCATCATCTCCACTACATTGCACCAACAGGAAATGAGTTCCCGTTGATGCAGAGTTTCTGTTTTTCCAAGGGTGGATTTATTAAGTTGATTCCAGATCGATCTCTTCACGTCAATCAATCTGGATAAATCAATCTAGAGCAGCAAATTTGCCAACATCAGTGTAGACATACCCTTAATCTTTGCCCTCTTCTGTGTTATCAGGTTGCTGCAGTTATAATCATAAGGCAGTTACTGACAGAGCCAAGGGGTCAGTTGCTTCGTATATTATTTTAAAACACGGAACAACCCCCTCCACCTTTCCCACAATTTTAAATCTCATTAGCATAATTTCCTCATGGAATTTAGTGGGGCATTTCCTGATTTTAACATAGCACATACAATTTTGACTTCTGTAAGATAACAAGTCAGATGACGGCAAAAGAGACTATCAGGAGACATGGCAATGGAACACAGCAAGTGATTACATCAGAAAGATGAACAACTAGACACATACATGTCCGTTCTTACAAAATGAAAATCAATAAGGAGTCTTGTGGCATTTTTAAAGACTAACAAATTTATTTTTCACATGTGTTAAGTCTTTTAAAGCGTCACAGGACTCCTTGTTTGTTTTGCTGAACTAGACTAACACGGCTCCCCTCTGGAACTTACAAAATTAAGAGGCAGATCTAAAAAGAGAGACCTGAGCGCCTCAACAACATCAACAGAAAGCTCTCCCTTTTCCCTTGAATGAAAGATAGGACCAGACTCTGAAGCCTACTTGAATCAAAGTAAACCAGCAGAGTCTCCATGGAAGTCAACTGGGTTCACTAATGGAAATGAGATTGGAAAGAGGCTCATCATCTTTCCCGGGCTATTCATGGCATTGCACCATTCTGCAATGTCCAGCATCTTTGCTGCTTCTGGTGAGTGGGTGTGTTTCGTTTCAACTTTCTGGGGCTGTAGCAGCTATCAGCAAAACCTAATTTCGATTACTTCACTCCTCGAGGCTCAAATCATACCCCCACAGAAAGCAGACATTGGTCTTCTGAGCCAGTTTGATTGCATATCTAACAGTGGTACAGTCATTTCTAAAGGTTCAAAGGAGGATGTGAGATTTATAGTGACAGGAATAATAGAAAGGGTTATAAGAGTGAACAAAAAATGTTTTGGAAGGCATATAAATTCTCAGGTTTCAAGGGTAAAACCAACCTCTACTGGGACCTCTACTTCTTTTAGAGTTGGTATCTTGTGCCCATCTCTAGTGCTGGCAGAAGAGACAGGGCACTGGAATAGCTGGACGTGGATCTCAACCACTCACGAAATTCCTACAGCCAGTGTGTGGTAGGTTAGTTTCTGATGCTTTCTTCCCCGGCCCTCAAGTAATTTCAAGTAGATTTGACACAAAAGTAAGTGGTCAAGTCATACTGCATCCCATCCTTCTGAGACAAAGGAAACAAAAGCAGGAAGGTCTTTAATTGAGGACCATTGGAAAGAACAATCTCGGGGAGGGACAAGCCAAAGAGCAGCAACCAAACACAGCTGTGCAGTGACTCTTGAGTTTCTACACTGGAAAGAGCCCAAAAGGAAAGAGCAAGCTGGGGTGCAAAGTAGGAAGAGCCAGGAAAGAGCTCTGTATGCAAATCAATTGCTCACGTCCCAGCGGAGGGGAGGGGGAAGGAAAGAAGCTGGATTTAGGAGAGTCTAGAGTTGGCTGCTCTCTCCTCTGAACAGAAGCATGTCTACTTGCACCACAGGGAACAGATAGACCCTGCTTTTAATCCAGGGTCAATGTCCAGTTCCTTCAGAGGACTTCTAAAGGTGGAATTTGAAACAAGAAGGAAGTTACTGAATCACCTGCGCTCAGCAAGCCTTCACAAGCCTCATGCGTTTGCTGTCAATTTCAAGACAGCTGAGGTGTCTTTCTCCCCTCTTCCTGATATGCCTTGTCCTTGAATGCATCCTTCCTTGGTCTTTGCAGCTCTTCTGTTGGCTGCTCAAGGGGGCCTGTTGGGCAATTTATACTCTATCCCATTTCTTCAGAGAACGGGGAGCAGGAATCGGGCCACAGGCCTGACCTCCTTGCCTTTAAATGTTTCCTGCACTGCTTTTGAATCAGTAAATATAAAAAGGAATCTTGATTGATCTGCTCCTTTAAAGCAGTTTAAGCACAGGGGATCCAACATGAAAGCATATCCATAAAAGAGTTATTTTCCTCTGCAAGTTAAACATCCTTTAGCAAACTATGCCAGACAAATTTGTTAAATATGTTGCATAGAAACTACTGGTTGGAAGCAGAAATGTTCTCTCTAAGAATGAAGCAGAGCATCACTGAAATCAAGCAGAGACATGCCATGAAAAGTATTGCTATTGGTGCCTTATATTTAGGTAGTCCCTGATAACGTCATCTTTAAATGATTTCCAAGTCATCTATAAGGGCCACTGATGTGCAGGCATTGCGGAGTAGGAGACGTTTTCACAACAGCCTAGGGTAGGGAGTGAAAAATACCACACTGCACTGAAACAGTGAGAATGGCTTTTGGAATAGGGAGAATTACTTACATTAGGTCTGACATTTGCGGGTAGAGCTATACAAAAGTTATCCATATTTCGATGGAGGAAAAAATGAGCATTTTTGCAAACTTCCCCATTTTTCACACAGCCTGTGACAAGTGATAAGAACATGTCTCTCCTTTTCCTAGTGAGGCTGAAAGATCGAAAGGACTGAACCCAGAGTTAGGACTCTGTAGGTTGTAAATTCGAATCCCCTATTTCCTGGCACTTTCTGTAGCATTGGGAAAGTGAAGCACCTCCACACTAGAGTGCTGAGTAGGGTATGAGAATGAGGGAGGTGTAAGAACTCTTACAGAGTAGATTTCTCGGTGAAGGATCCACGGCTTTAAAACTTGCCCCTAAAAAGCCATCAGCATGAACATGGATTTTGCCAAGACTGACCTCATTGGCACAGCTTTCCTCCTAGAATATTTTTGGACATCTCTTAGAGGCCAAGAAGATCACTGGGGTAGGTCCTCTTGTCCGCTTTACTTCTTTGTTAGACACTCGGATACCATGAAACGAGCACAGTATAACAGTCTACCTAGGCAGCCGGACGAGGCAGTCAGAACACCTGCAATAGCACACCTGAAAGCAACTCTTTGCCCACTACTCACTGCAAAACCTTCAGCTGTCCTATAACGATAGTCAGTGTGACCCCAACATGTACCGGAGAAAACACTGTAACATGAATACAAGCCATTTTCCCTTGGAGATGGCTACGCCAATGCTCAGATTCTATACAAGAATTTCCGAAGACAGCTGCCGGAGCAGTTTGCTCTATTAATATATGCAACAGAGAAACACCCAGAAAGTGGCATTTAGCGAAGGCTAGTGGGTAAACCTTAAAATATTGGAAAACAAAGCAGTTTTATTACTCTCCAGTGCTGCAACTGCCATAACTCCCAACGCCAGGCCATGCTGCTGCAGTTCCCGTTAACTCAGGACCTCTTTGCTGCCATACAAACTCTTTCACTCAAGGAGGGTAGCACACTGAACGCTAAAGATGACCAATTTACATTAGTAATGAAGTGAGCTGCAATTCAGATTCCTTTACGGGTCAGTTCACTCTTCAGCACGAAGGCTGCCGGGGCTCTTGGTAAACGGCATGTGACTGGAGCAGACCCGAATTCCTTGACCATATTCTTTACATTGGAAAATTGAGGCTTTTACTAAAGTTTGAACAGGAATAAAACAACCAGGAGAATAGCCTCTGTGCTATTTATTTGGACAACATTTGGTTTGTTTACATTGTCAATGCACTGGATTTTCCACATGCCACAGATTTTTATGTCGACAGAAGTGGTCAAGTAGAAAGCTGACCACTTGGGACATGGTGTAAACCAGCTATTGGTAAGGTTTTTTGCAGCTTGTTCTGAGAACATCTGGTACTGGCCACTGTCAGGATATCTGAATAAATTAATCACTAGACTTATTCTATTGGGCAATTCCTATGTTTCTGCTAAAACCCTCATTTCAGAAAATCTTGACATTAAATATGGCATCTTCAGGTTTCAGAGTTAACAAGCTATTAAGACAACTAGGGGCAGTTCCGAACCTCAGGGCAGGTCTACACAGCCTGCCGTTTTCAGCGGCAGCCAAACGGCAATACGCAAGTTACTTCAAATAACTTGCGTATCTGAGTTCGATTGCCCTACGCCCGGTACACACACTCTGCTGCATTGAAGGGAGGGGCCTTCCTTCCACTCAGCGCTACTCCAGTTCCCAGGGTGGTCTTAAAATACTGGCTTCCCAATTGACTGAGTGGGTCTTCATAGACCCGACCAGTTGACTGGGAAGGTGGAGCCGCCATCAGTGAAGACTAGACCCCAGAAGTATTATTATTCCAGGACTCACATTGCATTAGGGTGCACTCACGTTTACAATTTTCAGATTTTCTTTGCAACCACGAAGGCTAGAAGCAATTTATTATTATTATTATTTTAAACAAGAACTTTGATTCCAGAGCACAAAGAAAGCTTTGAATCTGGAGCACCGGAAGAGGTGTAAATTGCAACAAACCATATGGCCACTTAATCAAAGAACAGAAGGGATTTTATTAGGAGCTTTTGTCATTAAATGATAGACTGTCCATCACAATCCAAAATAATAGACGATTGTTCTCAAATTCTCCCGTCATTTTATCTTTTTTCACGTTACTTTAATAAACATAAAGATGGCTGCTGCCTTAAAAAGCCTGGAGAAATTAAGAGGATTCTTGAATGGGTGTTAAATTCAAAAGAGTACCATTGCACAGTGTCACATTTCCATTCTTCAAACAGATTCACAGCCAGAAGGGACTACAATGATCATTTAGTTTGACCTCCTGCATAACACAGGCCTTAGATCCTCACCCAGCCATTTCAGCATCAAGCCCATAATTTTTGTTTGAGCTAGAGCAGACCTTTTTGAGAACTATATAATCTTAATTCAAACACTTCAAGTGATTGAGCGTCTACCACATAACTAGGTAAGTTGTTCCAATGGTCAATTACTCGATGTTAAAATATGAAGTTGATTATTGTAGCAATGAGAATTTATTTTTAAAACCTCAAGTTATGCTATAAAGGCCCTAATGTTTATGTAAAAAATAATTGGGTGAAATGGAAAACCAGTGTCTTCAGTTGCTCGCTGTGTCTCAATTTGTGTAGTTACACATTTGTACCTAGGGTTGTAAACCGATTCCACACACAACACAAAATCAAAGCAGAACACAACTTTCTGTCATTCTACATTTACGTTTACTCTGGTTTCTGTTGCTCCAGATGACAATTTGTCCTTTTATATAGTGGAGATTTGTTGTTAACAACAAAATCAATCACTAGACAAGTTTAAAACTCATGTCAGTTCATTGCATTGTTCGCTTTTACAAAACTAATGAATAATAATTAGTAAGCAATTAGTTGTAAAATGATAAATATAAAATCAGAAACATTTTTCTTTGTTAGGTACATAGTGGGCAGACTGTTCAAAAGCAGGAGAATTTACAAGTAACTTTCTTACATATGAACACTTATATGCCAAAAACTGAGATCTTGGAAAAGTTAGCTGTTCTGAATACAAGGGTTTTTGTTCCATCTCATTCTCTCAAAGAGTTTAATTTTCTTTTCCCCCCTTAGTTTAATTTTCTGGCCTGCCAGCTGGGTATAAGCCAGAAGGGTTATCCAGTCAGACCTTACTGGGATAGCTTTACAATGGCTGTGCATCTAAGGTTTGTTTATTTCAGAATTAAAATTCAAATGGATAGAACCATTTAAATAATTACAGGGCAATAGAAAAAATACCATGAAAGCAAACAAATCAGTAGAAGTCATGGAAACCATCAGCAATATTTAATTCAGAAATTCTCTTTGTTAGGGAACGTAGCTGAAAGAAAACAGCTGGCCTTCATTCAATGCTCTAAATTAAAAACAATCTAACAAGGTCTATGGGGATAACTCTTTTAGCTACATATTGGAGACCAGATTCATTTCTACCAAGTAAATGTAATAGCACTCAAAGCTAGAAAGGAAATTCCTCAGAACTGAGGTAGTTTCTAAGTATCAGCACATTTTCCAATTCCTCACAAGGCAACTTAGCTATTTACAATCCATTTTTTCCCACACATAAATTTATAACCTTTTCAATTTATGCTTCCATGATTTGTTTTCTAAAGAAAATAGAGAGCCAGAATATGCATATTCTACTAACATCATGTTTTAATAAATAACTGGCTACTTCTGGTAAAATTAAGCCTCCAGGATTGTTCATATCAGCCAAGAATATTCTATCTTTATAGTTTTGCAGAAATTTGGTGTGAAAATAAGGTTGAATAAAATGCTACCCCTGAGCTAACAAGTAGTTAATGTTTCAGTATAAAAATAGAAAATTATCCTTACAACACAAGGTTGGAATATAACAAAACCTTCTCTCTGTAGATTGTTCTCATGGCTGGAAGCATCCAGCCAGACTCTAATGGCTGGCCAAAAGCAGGGAGAGATTTGCAGAATCATTTTTAGTCCTTCTGCAGACTTTTTGCAACTCTTTTAAAGTGATTTCATTCTTTTCTAATCTATATATTTCTTTGATTTATGAGTTGTCACTCACCACAAAACCTTTCCAATTGGGAATGCGGAAAGGGCAACTTCCTGGGCAGCCAACACTATGGCCAACCCCCTAACTGATTGCATGCAACTCTCCTACCAGGTGGAATCTGCCAGGCCTGCCCATCCAAGCCCATTCCTCAACTCAGGTCTGTCAGATGATAGAGCAAGGTGTCACTGCCATGTTGGTTGGCCAGTCTTAACCCTTGAACCTTCTGATCAGAGAGGAAAGAACTCTCATATAAAAGCGCCTTCTATAAAAAAAAATCCCTCATCATCATCAACATTAAACTAAACAAATCTGCAGACAGAGCACAGTTGGCATTGGCATCTGTAACTATAGGAGTTGCATTTGACTGAATACTACCTATTTAGGAAAGTGTGTCTGTGCACGTGCATGTAGAACTAGTGTGGAGGGCTTATAGCTAATCACCAGGATCTTGGGGGAACAACTGACAGCTCTTCTTAGCTTGTGTGAGACTTGAATTCTCTGTCGTCTCTTCCAATTTAACCGAGCATCCTGTAAAGAAAGTATAACCTGTTTCTGGTATTAATGCTTTATGCAAATGGGGCATATGGCTTATATACCAATTATGCCTTCACATTCTGTTCTACTGACTAGAGACAAATTACCTCCGCTTCTCTCCAGATAAGGCAACTAACATAACATGAATAAATGTGAAATTAATTACATGAAACATAACTTTTGCTCGTTGGGTTATTATCTTTCCCCAAAAGATAATGATAAATAAACCTTGCTTCTGTACAGATATTTCATATTTCAGAAACATATACTTGTTACATGCCAAGATAGGACCCTGTTTTTCTCGTAAGAAATGTGGTAAAATAAATTTGTTTAAAAAAGGCAAGTGATAAAAACACAAATGCATAGCTAACTACAGGTCTGTATATACACTTTGTTAGCCACCTCGAACATGGAGTCTTGGTGAACAGGACAGAGTAACAGTCCATGTCAGCATTATTTCCAGAATAGCAAGTGAAAAAAAAAAAATCAACACTTTAAAACCAGTGGCCATATAGTAAAAACTGTACATTGGTGTCCATTAACTTAAAAAAGCAAAGTCACTAGATGGTATAAAAGTGAGAACAGGTGCTTTTTACCTTGATAAAGTCTTTCCCCCCCCCCAGGTTGCACAATTATCTCCATTGTCTTTGCATAGCTAAGAATAAGACACTAAAGATCAAGGCTGCTTGTGATAGAAAAATATTGGCAGCAGCAGAAGTGTTCGTGTTTTCATCCATCTTATTTTCCCTAATAATTTCAGTTACGTTGATCTCCAACTCGCGAGAACATTGCTGAAATTCACAGCCACTTCCACTTCCTTCCCCGCTGCTCTCATCACCTACAGGAAACAAGGAGATTTTCTTTGCATTTCTTTGAAAGGTCCTGGATGATAATACCAAACCCAAAGAGCAGAAAAACTCAGTCCAATGACTTCCTCCCCCACGTGTTTAATTTTAGGCACATGCTTAAATCCCACTAACATACAGGGGGGTTAGCCAGCCCGTTTTCTGGCTGGGCCCCCGAATCTGCAGGATGGGCTCGGCCTAGGGTAGCTGTCGGTTGAGGGGGAGGGGGAAAGTCAGCACAAAGAGGCCCCGCCCTCCACAGCACCCTCCTCCGCTCGCAGCTGCAGGCTGACCCCGCAGCTATGGGGGAAAAGTAAGCGCGACTGACGGACATGCAGTGGGCGGGCCTATCTCCAAGTGGGTGGGCCCTTCCCACCTGGGGCTACACCCCTGCTGCAATCACAGAAACTTAAACACACCCCTGAAGTTAAATCTGTTCATAAGCACTACTGCAGAATAGAAAAGCATTAGGCAAGTTCAGATTCAACCACCACCACATGAGCTTTATTCCCTGCCCCCATGCACTTATATTCTCAATAGTGCATCTGAACTTAAATTAGCTCCTTCTGTACAGACAACCCAGTTAAAACACACACTTACTTATATCAAGAAAGTCAACATCATTTCCATTGTAAGCATTCTTCATTTTATTCGTCATCACCCGAAGAGCCATGATTTGCTGACGAATCACCATATCTGGTTTCGTAATGTCAACTTCTACCTCAGGATTATTCACCTGATTGGCCAAACCGTTTCCAGTCACTGCAAAAACATACCTAAAAAAGGAAAACTTTCCATTATAAAGATGCACGCTGTGTTATAAAAAGTGTTTTAAGAAGTTCTGAGAGGGCTCTTACATCCTTTGAATACAGGCCTGCTTTCATTCAGGATTTTGGAGAAACAGCATTTTCCTTCCTGCATAAAAAGAGAAAAATGCCTGCCCTCCCCCAAAGTAAAATGTCCTGTGAAGACAGAAAAGGATTTTCCAACCTTTTGGGCAAAAAAGGCGGTCTCCGTGACCCTTCATCTGCATGACTATCTCTGTGATACTTCCCTGAAGTGTAGTTTGATCTCAATTACATCAGTGTAGGTCAGGATCAAAAGCAAAAGAGTCACTCTGCATTTACACCAGTGTAAATGAGACCAGAATATGCCCCCAGAAGCATTATATCTCAGGATATCAAAGCAAGGACTTTGAAATCCTCAATAAACCAAGAACATATTACTGATTTACAGGGGAGATTAACAGAGATGTACTGACTGAGGGACTGAACATCTCATTTGCTCAACTCTTGCAGAATGATGCTGTGTGTAATCCGATTTGTAAGATCAGATGCCGTGAAGCAATATTACTCATTTGTTTTAAAGGCAGAGACTGGAGGGGAAAAGCCGTAACAAAAATTTAGATTAGTCTCTCCCAAGAATTGGTGTGGCCAGAATCATTCTGAGAAGTGGCTAGAGGGAACATGCTGGTTGAGAGCTTTCCAGCGTATAGCAGAGACGCAAACTCTATCTTTTGTTTTTAAAAAGTGCAGAATCAACATAATGAAATTAGAATGTATGATTTGCATCAGAAACTTCTTCGAAGAGAAGGACAATTTTATAGTTTATTGAGAAGCAAACTCAGAGAGATCAGTGCTTTTAAATCAAAGCAAAGGACAGGATTTGAGAAAAGTGACTGTCTATAAAAATGCACGTTTGTAAGTGATCGGAGTTCGACCCTGATTCAGAAAAACATCCTTAGTCGAGACAGCAGGATGTGCATAACTGCAGGCCCTTGCTGAACACCACTGACGTAAACGCTCCATTGTCTACGGACCGTGGACAGGGATGCCAACGTGACTTCAGCACATGTCTAAAATTAAGCCTGTATTTCATGCCGTTCTAAGCAGGAATGGGTTTTAAGTGTCTGCTGAAGTGCTGGCCCGAGTCTGGCAAGCCTCAGGCAAGCCGGATCCGGCCCACGGACTGTATTTTGCCACCACTGGCATAGACCGAGGGGAGTGCGAAGGGGGCTCCCGGTACTCTCCTCCGTGGGGCGGGAGTGTTCTCCCAACACACCCTCTGCTCTCTGGCCAAGGCAGCAAAAACTCCATTTCTTTTAACGGCTACTTTCGCCTAATCACCAGTGACAGCTTCCCTGGTGAGCAGAGGATCAACGGCATCAAATGCCTGGGACAAGTGATCAACACAAGCAGATACTGGCGTTATTTACTGCAAAGACAACCCAAACGGCAGGGAAGCTGAGTTTCAGAGGTCCATGAAATTTAAATTATGCATAAAGGGCCTGTTTGTGCTTCCATAGACATTGATCACAAAACTCCCATTGGTGGGGGAAAGAAAATAACACCCCAAAACCCGACAGTCTGTAAAAATTTCCAAGCTGTTTTCTTTCCATGGGGTTCAGAATGGGTCCGTTTCCCACAAAACTTGCAGAATTTTTTCAGGGTATTTTTTCTTTTTTTTAAACTTTCTTCTTTTGCTTGAGGCTTCAGTGATTTTTTTCCAAGCACTGGGGAAAGACTGAATATTTCCACCACACTGATGACTTCCTCAAAAATGTTTTCTTTTCAAAAAGAGAGGCCATTTAAAAAAAAAAGTGTGAAAAATATCAACGGCTTGTGCTGCTAACCGCAGTAGCATAAGATTAGATTTAACACACTGACAACGCCATCCAAATTCATTTGTCTCTTTCCTTCCCTCTGACTTCTGTTCCTAGGAAAATCCTATTGTGGGTTCCCAACCCTACAGGAGCTATGTTACTTAAAAAAAACCATGATGGGCATTATCGAGGGTTTCTAGCAGGCTGATTCCCACCCTGCCCTTCCTGCCAGAAATGCTCTATGAGCCCAGGAAAAGACACTACATCCAAAACCCGATGAGCAGCAGGAATCAAGATGTTAGTCAGACAGAACCAAGGTGGACCCACGATTAGGGCACTACGCTAACACTTGAGAGATGGGGGTTCAATTGCCACCTTGCTGCAGGCTTTCTGTAATGCTGACCACATCATTTCAGGCTAAAACAAAGAAAAATAAAGCAACCAACTTGCTTAACTCATATTGCCTTTCAGTGGCATGAAGTTGTTAAGGCAAATTTGAAAATTTTATTCTTAGCATCTCTATGCCTCAGTTACCCACCTACGCGATGGCACCGCCCTACCTCCCAGGAGGCTGTGAAGATAAAGACATACAAAACCTGAGGTAGATAAAGAGCTGACCCACAACCAGGGCGGGTGTGAAGGTCTGAACTGCAAGGTCAACAACCAAGGGAGTTAACTCAAGTTCAGCTTAACCAGACCTGTTCTTGGCACTTCCATTCCAACACTCATCCTCAACGACACGCCCCGCGGCCATCTTCTCGTCATTACAAATGTTGCCGGGAAGAGATGACCAAAACTTTTTGGCTTGCTTTAACTTTTCCTTGACATCAGTAACCTATTCAAAAAAGGTATCACAACAGAGAACGTCAGCCTGAAGGAAACTGATTTCTTAGAAGAAATGCTGAGAAGGATTTGTGTCATGAGAGATTTGTGGAGGCCACACCCCAACTTAGTACAAATCAACTGAGTTTCATCAGGATCAACGGCCGCTGGGGTTTTTTAAACACAAAATTAAAACCAGATTTTCAAACACTACATTATTCATATGTGGAACCACTAATAGAGGCACTTACCTGAAATACAAGGGCTGAGTTAGCTCATGTCTGGAGTTCTAAGCAGATTACATCCTTTGAAGAGTTTAAGAAAGTTGCACGTTTCCTCAATTACTTTTAAGATGGTGATCAGGTTAGACTGGGAGTGCGTGCACTCCCCCATGCTAAACCTGCCTTTAAGCTAGCTCCGAGAGTGACAAGGACAATACGTTTCCTATGAGCAGCCCTTGCTCTGTATCAGTGAGATGGGTCAATACACACTCACCAGTCTGTCTAAACTCGTGCCAGCAGCTGTTGTAGGACGCTCCTCTTGGCTGTAGGGTCTAAAGCGAGCACTGAAGCCACTTTCAGAGACTGAGCGAGAGGCCCTGCTTTGCGTAAGCGTTTTAGGCTGTCCGCATCCTTGGAAAACCTAGGGAATTGATGAAGTAGCTTTAAAGAACATGATTTGCCACCCTTTAGCGTTTCTGGCCAAAAACCATTTACCAAATATTCCTTCCCCAGACAGAGGTGATAAAACAGCACCGAAATACACAGGAAATGCATCTAAGACAGCTATTTTAATAGGAACAAATCAACGTAAATGCTGGAGGAACAAAATCCAAATGGTCTTTGGCCTGTTTCACCCCCACCCCTCTTTTAAAAAGTGCAGCTGACATACCTTTTGAGAGACCTGCAGGCTGTTTTCCTGCATGTTCATGATTGCATCAGAAATTTTCACATCAATTGGGTCCATGACTGACTCAATGTTAAAAGGACCCTCTAGTCTCTCAGCCACCATCAACATAGAATCTAATACAGAAAAAGAGTTAGGAAGGGTTTAATGAAGAATCGTCAAGTACGGCATGTAGCAAGAGCATAGAACAGATTAACCGCCTGTTTATATCCTACTCCAAAGTTAAGGACAAATCTCACACACATTACTCAGTAACATTCTTAATAAAGCAACCTGATGCTGCATTTTGAAACTTCCAATAAAATTGGAGAAACGTTTTGTTTTATGCCAAGAAATCTTTTATAACAGGGATTGCTCAACTCAAGCTGTCAGCTGCTGTCAAGCAGAACTGGGCAAGGACAACAGGATACCCCACCTAAGTGGAAAAATTAGCCACTTAAATTCCACTGCTGTCTGGTAGGTGTCTATAAAAAAAGATGTTCTAGTTATTCCGGCTAGGAAAAGTCAAGGGATTCGGACAAAAGTTGGTTGGAGCAGAGTCCAAAAACTGTATTTAAGGAGGGAGAATAAATTTCACAATTTGCTTCGACTCAATCAGCAAACAGTCATTAGAATGAGCGTCTACTTAAAGAGAAGATATTACAAATACTTTTATTTTAAACAGGGCTCTATTCTATATTTTTAAAAATATTTTCACAGTTAAGGCAAAAAACCAAACAAACAACCCAACCACCACCACCTTCTTTACATTTATCCCAAATGAAGAAACCAAAGGGGACGGTGGATAAAATCTACATCAGGGAAGTTTGTAGCTTTGTATAGCAGGACGAACTTTTTGCATTTGAAAAATGGAAGTCAAAGGTTATAGGCAATAGCATTATACAGACAGCACTAGCTGAGCAGCCAAACCACACGAGACCATCACGACAGGCATTAGACTAATGATTTACTTTAAACATGTCACTCATGGCAACCATCCACCAATCTCCTGCCACTGCACGATCCCTCACTGCTATACGCTTACTAGTCAATGTAGCATCGAGCCTAACTATGGCTGCGTCTACACTTGTAAATTAAGTTAAATCGACTTAATTTACCCTGCGTCTACACTACAGTTTCCTTAAGTCAACTTAAGGAAAATAAAGTCTACTTTATGAAAATTAAGTTGACTTTATAAAATTTCATTTTAATTCAACCTAAGGCTTAAGTCGACTTTTTCAAGTCGACTTAAGCCACTGTAGACCTGGAGTAGCCCTAAGTCAACTTAGGGCTACTCCAAGACTCCACCACTGCCCTCCCTGCCGGGGGGGGAGGGGCACAGGGGGAACCTGGCATGCCCCCCCACAGGGCAGGGCAGAGCCCTGCCAACCCTGCCCCTATGCCCTGCCAGAGTCCCTGTCCCCCAATGGGGCAAAGGTTGAGACCCCTGGCACTTGGCAAGGGGTGCCCCCCCTGCCACCGTGGACCTCTCCCAGGTCCCCCTAGCCCCTAAAAGTCAACCTAGGCGTCCAGTGTGGATGCTCTAGGTCGACTTTGTAAGTTCCCCCAAAAGTCGACTTTAAATTTAGGCATAGACGCACTAAGTCGACTTAAAGTAGACTTTGTTAAGTCGACTTATCTAAAGTCGACCTAAATTTACAAGCGTAGACATAGCCTATGGGTTTCCGCCACTTCCCTAGGAAATATTCTTAGCAAGAAGTTTCTCGTAAGATTCAGTTTGAATTTTCCCCTTAATTGGTCCTGTGTAACAGATATGCCCAATGTCCCTTCTACTATTCTTAATAACTAATTTCCCTTCTCGGTCTTTATGCCGTTCAAATATTTGTAGATGCGTTACCTAACAGCCATCCCCTCGTTTAGCCATGCTCAACTATTGTTAACTCAAAGTTTCCCTGACTCAGTCCTTCAACTCCAGTCATTTTTGTTGCTCTTTGGCAACCAGCCTCCTCATTTTCTCAGGATCTGGTTATAAAATTGTAATTTTTCAACTGTTTTTATTTTTAATTCTTAAAATTCTATGGCTTCCGGGCCTTAAAAATCTGTGAATGGCTTCCCTCCTAATTCTGATGATGTGCCCGTACATTTCCAGGAAGTGGAAATGGGCGTTTTCTCATTCAGAAGAGCTCATTTCTCAATACTTGTTGAATTCAAGTATTTCACGTGAGACTTATTCCCCAATCAGAAGCAGAAAACTTCTGTGGATTTATACTGGTGGGTGAAGGCCTGGAAAGAGACTCCACTTAATAAACAGATTTATTTTTGGCTTTGTCCTTATGTCCAATTCATTTTGCACTGAATTAAAACATCCCAATTAAAAGCACAAACGACAATTAAATTGCCTGTACATTTAAAAACACCAGTGTACTGTATGCAAATAGTTATTTAAAAGTATTTTCTGTGGGCTGACTGATTGATCAGGCATTAGCCAGCACACCTCAAAAATTATTAAAAAGGGGTAATGATACTTCTGAGTGCATAATTCATTTAGGCTACAATTAACTTCAACCCTGAGAATCATGGCATCGAGTATGCGCTCTCTCTCAACTAAGCCAAGATGCTAATATTTAAGTAGTAACATCAGATGAGAGTTTCAATCTATAGGACTCTCAGTCACAGACCCAAGAAGCATTAATGACAACGCTGGTGCAACAGTGTAGTTGGAATTTAGACACCAGGGACCAGAAACAGGTTTCCACTAAAGACGTATTATATATATTTACATAGATATCAAAAATCAAAGTAGTAAGAAATGAAACAAAGCATCTTAGACTGTACTGTGGTGGCCTCCAGTAAAGCGATGCTTCAAATCTCTGAGTAGTGATTGGCAGCATGACTATTCCATTGTGCTGGAGGAGAGGAAAATGCTTTAGATGTGCTCGCAAACGGAGACTTTTGTAAACAAGTGAAGCACAACTTAAATGTGTTCATCATTGTCAAAGCTTTTGGGGGTTTTCCACATCCATCCTAGTTTGGAGGAAGCTGCCCATTTCAAATAAAAATATTATGAATAGACAGATACTAAACACACAAAACGTATAGTTTTTAACAAGAAAATCATTCCATTTTGTAACTACTTAATACCCCGAGTGGCCAGGGAAGGCTCCAGATCAATAAAGTGTTTGTGAAAGACTGAAAGGAAACATAAACCCCAATTCTTCTGGCTGTTTGGCGTCTTTGTAAACTTTGAGCTGGGCAGGCCATACACAAGAGCATGGGAATGTAGAGCGAATTGGGGTCTTTGTTACTCATGGTGCCATGGCGTTACATGTATCACAGCTAAGGAATGCAGTCTCTGCTTTGACTGCTGATATAGAAAATGCATTCGGCCTCCAGCAGAGCTGTCAGAGCTGGCTATAAAAGATAACGAAAGTAATAATTGGCCTTGGAGAATATATTCAACTGTAGCTCTTCAGCAGCAGTGATGGCTGCTGACAAGAAGCACTAAATGAAATAAACTTCCAGGAAAAAAGGAACAAGAAAAAAAGTGCATCTAAGCCACAGATTTTATTTGGGGGATATCCGACTGGCTCCTACCTCCTGCCAGCAATCGGCTGGGGTACCTGCCAGCAATCATAACTAACAGTAAATTCCCTCTGGCGGCAACATTTGACATTAATAAGGTTGGCTGGGATTCAAGACAATGTTAGCATCGCTACACTATGAGATGGGGGACCGGCTGCACCTAAGCATAATTTATGGTTTTATTGCAACAAGCCCCCTGAAAAAGTTTCAGGTTCAAAATAATTGATATTAGGATGAATGACTGCAAGGTGGTTCAGAAAGTTAGACCTGCCTCATGGAAGTTTGGTATAATGCAGAATTTACCCCGGCTTTCTCATTTATTATGAACATGCAGTGCATGACAAAGACTGCCCCTTTTCTCAGGGTTTTGGGGAGAGAGAAGAGAATTTGAAAAGTATATAGTTCTGTCCCTTGTAAAGCATTTTCCTCCTGCATACATTTATTCTTGCTTCCGGCTTCGAGACGATCCACAGCAACTCATTCTCACTAAGGAAAGTAATTCTGGTGCATTGTGCCACCCATAATCAGAACCTACGTCTTCAGCTTCATGGTCTTTCTTGGAGAACAGAAAGGCAGTTTTCAGACTTAACCCCAAAATCTGATTTAAAGGCAGGGAACCCTTGACCGCTCATTCACAGCAATCATTTTTAAAAAGGAAAAATTCCTTTCACACAAAATAACAGAGAGGAATACAGAGTCTGATTTCTACAAGCTTAGAATAGATTAAACACTTCTGAAAAAATCATGAAAAGGCACTGGAAATTAACACTGTTCATTCATAGGATTGGTTTCCACCCCCCCCCCACCCCCCGAAACAGCTCATTTGAAACAAAGTATGCCCTGTGTAACTGGGTCAAGAACACATTGAAAAACTGGTGAAATTATTTATAGGATAATTATTTACAATCGGGAGAAGGGATGACAATTAAAACATTATTGAAAGGTGAAATGACTTTGCATGATGCTTTACAGAAATAAGAGAGAAAAATTCTCTGCCTTGAAGAAGTGACAAATGACAGACCTGCAAAGATTTACACACGACACTTTAAGCTCTTGAGCAGACCCAGTCACTTCATGTAGACTCCCCTTGCACTTGAAGTGAATTATGTGCTTTTTTTTTTTTTAAATAAGCCACTACAGAAAGCACAATTTAATGTTTTTGACTCCCATAATCCAGTCAGAACTAAGAAAACGGTGTAAAAAAGTATTGCCAGCAAGCATATATTAACAAGCGTAACACCGAATACCTCAGGACGAGTGGGGAGATGACATTCTAGGGAGAAAACATTTACAGAATTAGATCACTTCAGCCTAGGAAATATTTACTTATTTTACCTTGTTTAATAATCTTAATTTTTGTATGCAATTCCTGGACATCACTGGCTTTCCTCAAGTTTCATTTTTAGCTCCATAGAACCTGCAGCAATTAGCTGCTCATTCTTTTGGCTGTTTTCTATTATGATGCCTTCCCTTTCATGGGATACCTCTCTTCTACATGGACTAGACGTTTGTAAGTCTTCCACCCTTCAAGCCATTTCAGCTACAAATGGGGCTGAAATACTTAATATTCAAATCAGTGTGCATGCGTGTGAAAGTCAGTGTTCTTTAGGATCTCTGGAGAGGCTAATTTAGTGTGTGCTTTCAAACGGTGTTCAAGTGGTAATTAGCTCCCTACATGGAATGCACAGGCAAAATTTTCTTCTGAAAATATTATACGCGCATATCGTTAATGTGGGCAACTACGTAACAAGTGTGTGTGCAGAAGAACATGGCAAAATTGAGGTTTTTAAACCAAACTCCAAGTTAAATATGATCTTTATCAGTAATTCCTTGTTTTACATATGCAATTTAAAGAGTGGGAAATCTTTACTTGCCAATTACATTTTAAAATGTGCGATTACTATGTATAAATGTACCACTGTCTTGACAATGGCACTCATGCGTCATGTGTGTATTTCAGCACACAGTACATGGAAACAGAGGACTGCTCCTGAAGGATTCTTTCATAGATGCATCAGTTTTCCCTTAAAACATTTTCTTGGCATCATTCTTTTGCATTATCAATTACTGAGCTCACCAAAATGTGCCAAGCACCACACAAAGAGAGAATTTTGTCCAACCCTCCAAGTGAAATTTCAAGCGTCGAAGAAAAATTTGATATGATAACAGCAAGGGACAGCACACAAAAGGGAGGTAAAAGGGACAGGAAGGAACAGGTAAATGTAATAAGTTTGCACAGCTAGCAAGTAAGGTATGTGCACATTTTAATGGAAGATGCAGGTCTACAGGCCCAATCTGAAGCTCATTGTAGTTAATAGGGGCTCTTATAAATATCTCACCTTCATCACCCCTCTATTTTTGTAGACCTCATGGCCAAAGTAAAGCTTTAGGAGGGATACGAGCATGGCGAGTGATGGTTTGATGGACACGTTTGAGGATGGTATCCCAAGTTTAAGAGAGAGCACAGAGAAAACCATAAGCAATTATGTCAGAAAGAAGGAGACCCAGGGGCAGAGGGAAAGGGGACCAGGCTAGACAAGAGAGGTGACATGAGGAAGGGCCTTGAAGACAAAGGGCCAGTTTATCAGCTGGTGCAAAATCAGAGTCACCGAAGTGAACAGAGTTAGGTCAATTGATACCAGCTGAGGATCTGGCCCAAGTTACTTTAATGTGATAGATAACACTAAAAACAGCCCAAAAAAGGACTCTAAAAATCAGAAGGAGGCTGCAACCAGCAAAAGAAACTATTTCACTAGCCGCAATCCGAATGAAATGGAGAAGTAGGAGGTTAGAGTCAAACATATCACACATCGGGAGGTGGCAGAACTGTAACTGACTTACTGTGTGGCTGGCGAGGATAGACAGGAAGTGAGATAAGGAGTCAAGCACAGCATGTATGAGGGCAGGGGATAGTGGGGACTCAAAAATGCCACGTTAAGCTATGAACCTGGTATGAGAAAGGAGCGTGGAAGTACTGTTGACCATAGCAGAATGAAGATAGGGAAGGGGCTCTGGGAAGATTACGCGTTCTGTTTTGGTTCTATGTTGAACGTGATATGATGATGAGCCATCCAAGAGCAGATTGTGTGCCTGTGTGAGAGTTAGTCAGGAGACAGGACTGGCATGAGAGGGGTTTGGGCATCTCTAGTGACAGTCCAGTGTCATTGTGACCAGTGAGATCCTCCAAAGCAAAGAGCACAGAGAGAGAAGTGGAGGACCCCAACAGTGAAGGATAGACTAGTAAAGGTGAAAGAGGTGCTGAAGGAGTAGCAGTGGATGAAGTAGAAAACTCAGGTCTCCGCTCAACAAAGCACAGGTATAAATGAGAACGTCCTAAAGTCCATCCGTATTCACAGCAATGTTTCTACATATTGCTAAAGTTAAGGACACGCTTAAGAGCACAACATCCAGCCGCAGGAGCGGACAGGGCTGGATCCCAAAAGAAAGGCAGTGGCTCCTAGAGGAAGGCATGATTACCCATATCACAGACAGCAGAAGATCAGGGGAAGTGAGGATGAACCAAATGGCTTGAGACTGAGCCATGAAAAGATCACTTGAGGCTGATGAGAATGGTTTCTATGTAGTGGAGAGGGTGTGTTCAAACAAGTCTGATCTGAATCCTCATCTCATCTCCTCAAGGTTTCATTGGCGTTTTAGTCATACTCCATATGCTTCATTTATAACACATCTAAGGCCTGTTCTACGTCTAAAACTTAGGTCAAACTATGTCATTCAGGGGAGTGAAACACACACACCACAGAGAGACAGTTAAGCCAACTTACACCCAAGCATGCATATTGCTAGATTAATGGAAAATGTCTTCCGTTGATCCAGCTACTAACTCTTGAGAGGGCAGCTTAACTGCAGATGCTGATTTAGTTGGGTTAGCCCTGCTTTGAGCAAGGGGATGGACTGGATGGCCGTCTGGGGTCCCTTTCAACCCAGGTCTTCTAGGAGTCAATGACTTAAGAAATTGTGAGCTACTGTAGATTTGTGCCTTTCTTCATCAATCTGTCAACACTGATCAGCCACAGACCCTGTAAGACCTATACCTTTATGAAGTGAATTTAAGGTTCTGTGCTTTGAGACTGTGGAAACGGTTCTTGCTTTTAATCAAATCTACACCTGCTAATAACTAGTCTCCATCTGTGACTTGCTGGCTATGCATTTGGCTGTAATGTGAGGATTCCCACATTTAATAGCTAACTTTGGCACTTGGTCCTCTCATTCTTTCCTGGATTTAAGTTGGTTTGGCATATTCTTACAGCTCAGAGTATTTTTTAAAAATCCGTTGAAAATATTGAAAAAGGAAAAGCAGGCACAAAACAGGCTATTACAGAGAACGATTGATGCCTGTTCTTGTCATGTATCACAATCTCATTTATAAAAGTTCAAGTATTGGATCATTTTCTTGTTTCAGAGCTAATTTAGGTGACATTGGAAAGGAGAATAATAAATAGCAGGGCCTTCAAGAATCTGTACTGGGACCAGTGTTATTCAATATATTTATAAACAATCTGAAAAAAGGGTTGGGCCAGTGAGGTGGCAAAATTTGCAGCCGATGTAAAATTACTCAAGATATTTAAATCCAAAGCTGACTGCCAAGGGTCACAACAGGATCTCATTAAACTGAGTGAGTGGGCAACAAAATGGCAGATGAAATTTAAAGGTTGATATGTGCAAAGTAATGCACATTGGGAGAAATACCCGAACTATATAACCAATATGATGGGATCTAAATTAGGTGTTACCATTCAAGAAAGAGATCTTGCATCACTGATGATAGTTCTCTGAAAACATCTGCTCAATGTGCAATGGGAGTCAAAAAAGTTAATGTTAGGAACCATTAAGAAAGGGATAAATAATAAGATAGAAAATATCCTAATGCCATTACAGAAATCCATTATACATACGCATCTTGAATGCTGTGTGCAGTTTTGATCACCTCATCTCAAAAGAGTTATATTAGAATTGGGAAAAGCTCAGAGAAGTTCAACAAGAATTATTAGGGTTATGAAACAGCTTCAATTTAAAAAAAGATTAAAAAAACGGACTGCTCAGTTTAGCAAAAGAGATAAAGAAGGGCAGATATGATAGAGGTCTATAAAATCATGAATGGTGTGGAAAAAGTCAAGAAGCACATGTAACTTGCCCCTTCACATAACACAAGCACTAGGGATCACTCAATGAAATTAATAGGCACCAGGTTTATAGCAAACATAAGGAAGTACTTCTTTACACAAATACACAGTCAATCTGTGGAACTCATTGTCAGGGGATTTTGTAAAGGCCAAAAGAATAAATGGTTTAAAAAAAAAATTGGCTACTTAATGAAAGATAGCCATTGCTGGACCTATTAGCCAAGATGGTCAAGGATGCAACCCTATGCTTCAGGTGTCAAACTTCCAACTGCAGAAGCTGGGACTGGACAATAACTGATAGATTGTCAAATTGCCCTGCTCCGCTCCCTCCATCTGAAGTATCTGGGCACTGAGAGAGACAGGACAGTGGACTACACGGATCATTGATCTGACCCACTGTGGCTGTTCTAACAGGATGAAAGAGTGCCAGTGGTAATACAGAGCAATGCAATATCAGTGGATGAGGTATGTGTCTCAGGACTGGAAATAGAAGACCCCCATCACTTCAGTTCTCTTAATGGATATTGGGCCATTAGACATTTGACCGTCTCTTTCTTGGGCACCAGGTTGGATTCACACTACCCATCTATAAAGCAACTAGAAGAAGCTATAGAAATGGATTGAACTGCAGTGGGATAGAGATGAAGAGCTAACCAGATGAAATAAGTATGCCAGGTGTGCATCTACTTTTAACTTTCCATTATTACAAGGGTTGGCCCTCTTCAGTAACCTACAAGGGGCACAATAACACACAGTTTTGTTTTACGGAGATTACGTGTATGCTGTGGGTCAATTTTAGTCTGAAAATCTTGTGAACTGCAGAATGGTTTTGATACAGACATGTGCAGGGCCATGAGGTAGAAGTCACGTTAGCATCTAGCAATGTCACTGAAAGCAAAAATAAAGATGACTATACTTCGATAACCGGCAAGAACCATCTTCACATGCAGTGCAAATGTGAACGCCCCAGACACACAGTTACAATCCACATTGTCTCACCTATAAAGTTATTCCACTCTGTGTCCAGGTCACCTTGATTGGCTAAACAGCCTCTCATGACATTAAAGCAGTAATTGTAACACGGCTTCACAGTGAGGAGGCCTCGGCAATAGGGACAGTACATCATTTTCAGCAGAGCTCGCTCACCCTGCGGTGTTGGGTTTACCTTTAAAAGAAAAAGGGGGAAGGAGAAAAAAATTACATTAGTGACAAAAGAAAAAAACAACCATCTACAACCACACAGGAAAGAACACTGGTGCACCAGACAGAAAAACCAGAGTCAGATATGGCTGTTTGGTGGTTCTGTGTGAAGCACAGCATGATGGCAGACAAGTTATTTATTTATTCTCTCTCTCTCTCTGATGCACACACGTGTGCAAGCACACTCTTGCCCACAATGTTGAGTGTGCATGGCTCCTTAAAATACCAAGAGTAGCAGGTCACTTCCCGTGAGAAGTTAATCGAAATTGGATATCACATACAAACATGCTATTTCGGTTGCAAAGTTTAGTTTAGTTTATAGCTAGTAACTATCTGTGATATAATAGGAGTACTGTCTACCCTGTTTGAATGAGGTTTGCAGCTACAAGGTTTTCTACAGCACACAGCAAAGATAGAAGGGATGACTCTTCAAACAGACTCATCCCAGGTTTTTCCACTTATATTCATCCAAACTGGACTAACTGTAGTAGGTGGTGGTAATCCCTGATAAACTTGACAGTTTTATTTTCAGAAATGACTCAATCATTCACATTTTAGTCACTCCTCTTTGGCAACAATTCAGATTATTACGTAGAACAATTTTCACACGTACACCAAGTCTTGGTAGCTGTGAGGAAGGGGTACATTACCATGATGAGTTAATGCCAACCGAGTCGTATGGTTAAATACTACACATTATACTGAGACTCGACTTCTAAAAGTGAATAAGCATTGATTAACTCGGTGAATTATGTAGATGGAAAAACTAAGCAAGCCCGACTAATACATTTGCATTGAAGGATCCTTCATGGTTGTACGAACAACAGTAACTGAGACTGAATTATTATTTTTCCCCCAGGGTGAACACTGGAAGGGAATGTGGTGGTCGCTTGTTAAAAGTGGCATAATCAGTATCCTCTGGTGGGAAACTGGGGGGCCGGGAGTCTGATGGCAAAGGGGCTCAGAAAACAGAACAGAGAAGAAATTGCCTATTTAAATCCTGGCACCATTGGAAGTCACCTGTCTAAACCTTTATTCCTGAAATAGATATTATGGCATGTAGGAGTAAGAAAATGCATGTGTGCCTTCCCTGAACATTTTCAGAAGCGGATGGCTCTGTCTCCCCGCCATTTTTGATGGCAGGGGTGTCCCAGCTAGGTGCTTTCATTTGAAGCTGGACACCTGGCTGGGCGGCAATTTTGTCGAGCCCTGGTCCAGATGACTGGCCATCTGACATACCCACAGTCTCAACCAAAAGATATTCCTCCCTCCCCCCTTGCGAAACTCTGATGAAAGCCCAGATTTTTCCAAGGTATTTGAGGGTTTCTGCACACTGCATAGCAGAGCCATACTGATTTAGAGGCCTGTCATTTTCTAAAATGGATCCAGGCAGTTTGAAGCCAAAATCCCACTGACAGTCAATAGCAGTTTGGTTTCTAAGTGCCTAAATCCCTTCAAAAATGAGACTTAAGCATTGCAACACGGAGTGCAGAAACCCCTATATACCTTATAAAGCAACAAGGAGTCTTCTGGCACTTTTAAAGACTAACACATCCATTTATCGCAGGAGCTTTCCCCAACCAAAGCTCATGCGATAAATAAATTTGTTAGCCTTTAGAAGTGCCACAAGACTCCTTGATGGTTTTGTTGAACTAGACTGACACGGTTTCCCCTTTGGAACCTACATACCTTATAAAATCACAGCCTAATGTGGCAGAGCACAATACTAAGGAAGGTTGGTGGGAGAAAAACCATGATTTCGATTCTTTAAAATATCTAGACAAAGACATAGCATGAGACTGTTCCAAAAGAAAGCTCTCTTAGCTAAGCCGCAGTGCCTTGAAGAAGAACTAGTCTATACACTAGGAAAGGCGAGAGCAGAACAAAAATCTGATGGTATGAAAGGAAAACGAAGGACAACAATAAAGGTGTCATCTGCTAGCCAGATAACGTCTACTTCCATAACAAAACAATTATTCTGGGGAGAACTCACACAACTTCCCACATTCAGAGACAGGGGGACTGAAGCATCCCCAAATTCAGTTTTTCCTTTGGCAAACCAATTCCGTGTTTCATTCCACTCAGTGGTAAGCACCCGTGCCATCTCACTGCCTGTCAAAGATGGGTGGCTAGACATCGGTAGGCCTCAAGTCACGTACAAACATCTTTCCTTCATGACTGCATTTTATCTGTTTCCGTACCCCTGCCTGACAGTTCTTGCACCTCCTAATTTACCACCCGAGCACCATGTGGCTGTGATATGCATTTGAATGCCATTCTCACACACTTCACTTGATCTCATTTTTCTCTTGCTGTTTCACACGTTTGGTGTTTTGCGGATTTTCGCACACAGCTTTCCACTTTTGAGTGGAAGACTCGTCATGATAAAAGTCAACACTTTTGCGCAACCTTCCTTCCATATCTTCGCAGATAGTAGGCCTCTCTAACATAGAGCTGAGGAGATCTGTGAAATCCAACACAAAACCAGTGATATTTAAACCTTGCCCTAGAGATCGCTATGGAAGTCATGACTAAAAGTTCAGGACTCAGATGAGAGGCTGTTTTTACAAACGGTGTGGAGGAGCAGGGGAAAAGGGAATTTGTCTGTCCAAATTCTAGCATTTCACGCTTTCAAAAGGTAACAAAGAAACAAGTTGAGATCATTTGTAAGAAACCGGTAGGCTGGAGATTTCAAATAATTACACCTCACTGCCAGAACTCTGCACGCTCAACCGCGGAGCATTGCTGAAATGAAAAGCTCATCAAACTGCTGGTGAAAGGCAAATACCAAGTCCAGCCCATTGATCTGTCAACAGGATGTGCCAAATGTTGTCTTGGCGTTTCTTCACAAGGTTGTAATGCTCACTCTGCAGTGCCAGGTGCGAGTCCCTAAAACACAATTGTGTGTAATGTAAACCCAGATCTTCTCTGCTGGGTCTGTTCTGATCTTGGAAAGGAATGCCACTCTGGAGTGACCCTCAGAACCAAACAATCTCCTCTCTAATAAACCTGAGTCCCAAAGAAAGCTTTATTTGCTGAAGAGGATTTCCATTAGCACATAGAGGGCTCAGGTGGTCCATTGGGCCACGTTCAGTTTGAAAAGGTTGACAATAGGAGTCAATGCATTCCAGGCCCTTTCTTTTATCCTGGGCAATTTATTTACTCTCTATGGCATTAACTGCAATTCATCACATCCTGGTTTCATCATGTAAATTACAACTAGTCCATATCTCTACACTTCGTCAAGTGTGAGGATTTAAAGTTCTTAACTGATGTGTCTTGTCACCAGTCTTAGCACCGGCCACAAACTTACTTTTTACAAATTGATTCTCTCTCTCTCTTTCTCTCTCTCCCCCTCTCTCACATGCACCACAATTTTTCAACTACCCCAAAATATTTCATATATTCTCTAAATCCACATTATGGGCCAGATCACACCATCCTTGCTCATAAGAGTGAATAAAAAATGGTTGGTGGTGGGTGTGTAAATTGATGTCTTTTAAAGACCATTTTAAAAATTAAATGCCTATTTATATGCTGCTAGTTTCTCTCTTCTCATTTTGCAGTCTTAGATTGCTGAAGCAGGTATTTTGTATCTGTTTCCTTAATTTGTTTTTTAATCAGGAACGAACAATCCATTACACACGTACAAAATGGGCAATGACTGCCTACTAGGAAGGAGTACTGTGGAAAGGGACCTGGGTATCATAGTGGACCACAAGCTAAATCTGAGTCAACAGTGTAACACTGTTGCAAAAATAGCCAACGTAATTCTGGGATGTATTAACAGGCGTATTGTAAGACAGACACGAGAAATAATTCTTCCACTCTACTCTGCCCTGATTAGGCCTCAACTGGAGTACTGTGTCCCGTTCTGGGCGTCCCATTTCAGGAAAGATGTGGACAAACTGGAGAAAGTCCAGAGAAGAGCAACATCGGTCATTAAAGGTCTGGAACACTTGACATATGAGAGAAGATTGAAAGAGCTGGGTTTGTTTAGTCTGGAAAAGAGGAGACAGAGGGGATATGATAACAGTTTTCAAATACCGTAAAAGGTCGTCATGAGGAGGAGGGAGAAAAATTGTTCTCCTTAACCACCGATGATAGGACAAGAAGCAATGGGCTTAAAATATGGCAAGGGAGGTTTAGGTTGGACATTAGGAAAAAATTCCTACCTGTCAGGGTGATTAACCACTGGAATAAGTTGCCTAGGCAGGTTGTGGAATCTCCATCACTGGGAGTTTTTAAGAACAGGTTAGACAAGCACCTGTCAGGGATGGTTTAAGAAGGGAACTTGGTCCTGCCATGAGCACAGGAGACTGGACTCGATGACCTCTCATGGTCCCTTCCAGTTTCTCTAATTCTTTAGTGACATTTCTGATTTTACACAGATATGTCTTCTCCTAAGGAGTGTCACGCTTAAAATGCTCACCTAGGCTGAAAGAAGTCAAAAGTCTTAACGCCGCCCTTATTGTGACACCACAACTGACACAGAGTTGATAAGCAAAGAGCACATGCTATATTTGAAAGCACCATCTTTTGACAGAATCACAGGAGATCAGGGTTGGAATGGAACTCAGAAGGTCATCTAGTCCAACCCCCTGCACAAAGCAGGGCCAACTCCAACTAAATCATCCCAGCCAGACCTCTGCCAAACAGTGCCTTAAAAATCGCTAATGCAAACACCTCCCTAGGTAACCTATTCCACTGATTCACGGCACTTGTTGAAAACGATTTCCTAATATCCAACCTAGACTTCCCCCTCTGAAACTCCTTGTTTTGTTATCTGTTACCACTGAGAACAGCCTAGCTCGATCCTCTTTGGAACCACCCTTCAGATAGTTGAAGGCTGCTATCACAACCCCCCTTCACTCTTCTCTTCTTCAGACCTGTAGAAAGAAGTCAAGTCAAGACAACTAAAATGCTTCAACCAGGCTACATTACTGCATCAAGGCTGCAGTCTGAAGTCTTTGGGATCTGTGACCCTAAATCACTTCGGTGCTTTTGAAAAATCCCACTTCGGTAGCTAAATATGGGGTTGGAGACTAACCTCAGAACTTGTAAAATGTTGGCCTGTGTGTTTTAAAAAGGTTCCATTCCACATCTCCTTTCGTCATTAACCCTGAAACAATTCTTTTGAAAATGACCTTCATCACTAAGAGAAAAGATTTCAGTAAAAACAATTTTAGTTCTGTAAACACTTTTGCACATGCTTCAGTTTCCCACAAGGAACCACGTTAGAGTTAATCATGTATGTGGCTTTACTGATGGAACAGTCTGAGCAAGCGTTTGAAGGGTCAAGACCTTCATTCTTCAATATCATGGTTGTTTCACCTATAGCAGTTTTGTAAAATGTATAGATTCCTCACCATTCACAGTATTTAAAAAAAAAAACCAAACAGCATTTATGATTCACTTCATTATAAATTCTAATCTAACATTTAAATTGCACAGATTTTCGTATTTTCAATCTGATTTAAATCATTCCACTCTGCTAGTCGCACTAAATAATGCCTTATTCTGCAAATGGTCAGTCTCGGTGCAACTAGCTGCGAAATAAGATACTATTCAATGGTGAGTAAGGATGGAAGAATCTGATCCTATACCAATCTGTAAGGAAGTTAATAAAGACAGTGTCCCTTTATGAAGCAGGTTTTTAACAAATTCTCTTAACCATTATCAACACCTCATTTCATTTAAAAAAATGACAGGATTTAAAAAGCTGTTTATTTAATTTTTGTATTTCATTTAAGCATGTGCCAAAAATAGATGTCAGTTGACTTTTTCAGTTACTTTTCATAGCGCAGCCATTCACTGCAGGAGCATGTTTAAAATCCAGCATTTTAAAAGAGATCCAGTGAAAACATTTTAATTAATTTTCAGGTTCCTGAGACAATTGTTTTACAAAAACTAATTTGGCCTCCCGTTAAATTACAAACTACTCTGAGAAAAGGCTTCGGAAATGGCAACAATTTTCTCTACAAAAATGAATACCTGCTTTGTCTTAAAAGGAATCCTGAAACTAAGTTACACAGTCTCCCAGCCCATTTTGTTTAGGATTTAATGAGCAGAATCTCACAGCCAATACTTATGCAAGCAGGCCAAAAACATTCTTCATTTTGTAGACAGAAATGTGTTTTCACTTTTACAATTTTTCCTCATTTTGAGTGCGTAACGCCACTCTGGCCTATCAAACGCAGGTCCCAAAGTTATGCATGTTACAAAAGACAAGATTGCAATGTTTCCATTTAAATAAAAATACCTAGGGAAAATATCTTGGAATTAAACCTTCCTCTGCAATATTTTACCAATACCTCTGCTCCATTAGTACAATAGTCATTAAAAAGAATTTCACTGCAGGATTGCATCTGACGAAGTGGGTTATAGCGCACGAAAGCTTATGCCGAAGAAAATCTGTTAGTCTGTCACAGGACTCTTATTGTTTACTGCAGGATTGAGCACACTGTGTCTAGTACAGCTGTACAAGTTGAAGGTGCTACTTAGACGTTCTTCATCTTTTTTTGGCCTGTGGTGTGGTTTTATATAAATTTCTCTTTTCCAGTTGTATTTGCCTACATGCAAATGACAGTTCAATACACTACATAATCCTCCATTCCCTACTTACAGGTTTCTATCTTCTACACAGGCAGACGTCAGACCGACAGAGAAATAGCTGAACTCCTGAGATTCAACACGTCATTTGTTCTACCCACTTAGTTTAGTATTAGTGCATCATATGTTAAACTGCATGCTATTTTAGCTCTACGTGGATACTTATGGTTCCACCGTCTTAGCCTGCTTCATGTAGAACTATTCCATTTCATTTTAAAACCATAAAGTCAAGCCGAGGCATCTTTTGTTTAATAGTAATCATGGGATGGAGCAAGTGAGGCCGCTGGACAATTTGATAGTGTGCATACCATCCTCTCCCCCCTTAATTTCTGGCAACTACTGATGGACTCCGAGAATCCATGTGAAAGCAGATCAGAGTTCATAGCTCAGATTCAGAATATAAAGCAGATGCCATTTTAGCAAATGCTTCTGATCCGCTAGAAAAGGGAATCTCTCCACAAAGATGAAGTCATTCCATTAATGCTTTGCAAACCTATAGCGAAAGCCAATGCCTATTTCTTGCACCACCGAAATAGAATGTCACTGGTCTGGAGGATGTTTTCTTCCAAAACAATGAAGCATTCTTTTTAATAAATACTCCTCCATGTTTGATTACAGTGAATAGGTGACACTCCCTTTTAATTTCATCAAGAGCAATTAGCACTTTACAAGAGAATTTTTCTTAAGAGACAAAGCTTAACATTTGCCTCCTTTTTGCCTCTTGGAGAGATAAAACCTGGTCTGAAAATACCTTCCGTACAAACATAAAAGCACAAACTAAAGAAAGCCCCGTAAATGCAGACTCACGTGCAGGCCATTCAATCCGTGATGACTGCTGCTACAACATACTTTGAAGGTTATGCCTCGCATGGCCCCTCAGTTGGTCAACAGGATTGGTACAAGCAACACAGATGCGACCACATTCTTGGCAGGACCAGTCAGGGTCGTCTTTGATGTGGGTCCTGCTTG
Organism: Pelusios castaneus; assembly: GCA_007922175.1. Lineage (NCBI taxonomy): Eukaryota > Metazoa > Chordata > Testudines > Pelomedusidae > Pelusios > Pelusios castaneus. The sequence continues at coordinate 3,885,438 of ML685771.1, forward strand.
GTATTGCTTTCTGCATTGATCTTTGCCCTTGGCACGCAGGACACAATGCCCTCAATGCATGGCTGCTCTCCCTTCAACGTGCTCCAAGGATGACATGGCAATGCCCTTGTGTTTAGACTCTGCCCTTCACAACATCGGCAGGGTTTCTGCTAATCCCCTGGGCTGGATTTTCGGGAGCTCAGTTGCCCACAAAAATATCAGCCGTACTAGTCTCTTTGAAAAGCATCCAAGCAAAAAGATTAGACCATTTCATTTCAACTGTGATTAAACTGGAAATGTTTACTCCGAGACCTCAGTGTGCAGTGTATGATGGCCTTGTTTGTCTGATACAAAAGTGTCAAACTCACCTGGCTAGAATAAGTTTAGGACATACTCTCTTCAATTCATAGTGGAACCCCAATCAAAGCTAACGGGAGGTCTGCACAAAGGAAGATATGACCATACAATAACTGAGCTTTTAGTTCCTATTTACTCTGCACCTTTTGGTCACATTCAACATAGCAATGATGTGGGAATGTGGTTGCCTTCAGCTGCACTTTTATTCCTGCCTTTTCCCTCCTCCTTTCTCCATGTCAATATCTGGTTCACTTTCAGCCCTCAGGCGGGAAAGGGGAAAAAGTCCAGCCAGCAAAATGACCTGGGTAGGTCAAAGGAGCAGCTGTCTTTCCAAGTGCAGCCCTTTACCTCCTGGTTAAGGGATACTTCATTAGAGGCAATGCAGTTTGTGACAGAGGAATTTGGGGAAAGAATCCAGCAGATTATCAACAATGAAAATGGCTAATGGGAAGGATGGGTTACCTGGCACTTTAAGAACTATTTTTGAGAGATATTTTAAAGAAAATTCACTCCCTGCTCCCACTACCCATTTCATTGTTATCGTTGCAAGTTATAAACTCTTTCCATCAACCAAGCATTCTGGGAGTTTTTCTTTTTCACTTGCAGTTTCCTTGCGTCTGTCAGCTGATGTCACATGATGCTGGACCCTTTCCATACTCAGCCCTTTCATCAGTACTTCAAGTTCCAAGGCAAGTTTTTATATAAAATTTTAACCTGATTTGGTTTTCAAATAAAACAGACAGGGTTCCCTAAGTGCTGAATGAAAGCCTGTTTCTAGCAGCAAAACTGTTTTTATTGACATATATCTCTTGCTCCAAGAACATAGACATTTGCAGCTGAAACGTTATATGAGCCCATATTCCATTTTCATAATTCACCACAAAGATTGGAAAGGTCACATTCCACAGTGGCAGGCAAATGTTGAGAAACTGGTACATTGGTGCAAATTTTCAGAGGGTGCAGGAGCGCAGCTTGGAAAAATACAGTTTATGGCACATGAACATTCAGATAAAAAGACACTAATGTACAACATTGTATCAGCCAGTGCCCTTGTAAAACAAATACTGAAAAGCCAAGCTAGCGAATTACTAAAATTACTTCTGTGATTATTAAGGAAGGAGAAATTTTTCCCCCACAAGTATAATATAAAGAAGATATACTATAAATCAAAAACCTGCCTCAGGATACCATATCTTTATTGATGCAATCATTTTGAATTCATTTAAAAAAAAACAAAAACGGAGAGAGAGCTAAGTTTATCTGATGGTCGGATGAAAAATGTATGCAAGGGTATGATTCACGCATCTTTTAAAAGGGATTAAGACATATCCAACAGATCAGTTCTTTTAAACCCTTTAAACTTTAAAACCTCAAACTTTAGGGAATTCAGCTCTTCAGTGCCTGCAAACAATGATTTTGGTATGAGCACGTCATTCAGCTTCATTCCTGGGCCTCTAATACATCCTCGTTTTGGACCCTGTCTCTAAAAACCCTTCTTGCTTTTTAATCCATGGATTAAACTGACCCCTCAGCATAGCAGTGTGACCTCGAAGAATAGCCAGCCACTGAACTCTCTCTGGAAAACTAGCTGTTCATTTTCACAGTGCAGGCAGCCACGAGTGAAGCGTAAAATCCCTCTGCCGTAGTCCTCGAAGGCAACGTTGCACAAGCAAACTGGTAAATAAACAAAGTATTGTGAACCACGAAAAGAAGAGCTGGATAACACAAAGATGTTTAGCACAACAAACACTCAGTGCGCGTGCACCATGTGTTATTAATCAGGGGAACATTTCTTAAGTCTATGAATGACAAAAATATCAAGTTCTAGTCCTCCTCAGTCACTCAGTATTCTGGCTCACACATTTTCCCTCTTCCCTAAAAAAAAAGAGCCCTCCTGTTCAGGGCAGGAAATGTCGACGTTTGGTAGCAATTTAATCCTGTTGATTTCAATGCTTGTCAAGGGTTCAATAATAGCCAAGTAATTGCCTGATGGCTAAATTTTCCTCCCTCAGCTGCTAAGGGGGAGGGAGGCCAGAGAGGAACATACACTTCTTCAAGAGTTGATCAAAAGATCAGAAGTCTAATTTTATAATTGTTAATAGCAAAACTGGTAAGTAGAACATATGCCTACACCCAGAAAGCAGAAATGACGTGACTTTTTTCTCAGCTAATATTCTTTTTTGTTATTTTTCAGAGCATACTTAGGAAATTTTGTACTTTAGGACCAAAGGATGTGATCTTTAGCAGTGAAGCCCTCTAATTCTAGAAGAGGAAGACTTAGCTGCATTTATTGTGTGTGGTTTGGAGACTATTTTATGGTTTCTCCCTTTAAACTGCACGTTACAGCAAGAATGAAACATGCTCCTGTGCAAATGGATAGAGACGCCATCATAGCTATATTGGAACAGTAGAATGTGGCTTTTCAATGCATTCAATCCAGGAAAAAAGATTTTACTAATTTTCTTCATTTGTAATATTTTAGCTTAAAAATTAATGTATTTGGAGCCTCCTGATGTTACCTCCTTTTTTTCTGCCCAAGACCATCACATTCCAAATTCATGTTTCGTCCTTAGAAGAGATGTGAAAATATATAGAGTACTTAAAAAGTCATTCAGTGTACAACGTTGTAAAGGTCTCGTCTTCAACACTCTGTGGAAATGAAAACAGCTGGACCTCACAACGGTAATTCTCCTTCGTCTGGAAAACTTTCAGCTAAACATTTTTTCAACATACTGGTTACACACACAAAAAAAAAGCATAAAAAGTCGTCCTAATTTTCACTACTCTGGCCACTTTTTTCAGCAAAAATAGAAGAGCTTTAACCCTCAGATATAAATTTAATTCATGTAATGAACAAATGCCCCATCTTCTCTACAGTTAGTAAAACACTAGGCAAACAACAAAACTAATGGAGCAGTTGTATAGATCTCAGTAACACTGAATTAATCTATAAATAATGTGGGGGAAAAAAACACACCAAATGTTAGGAAAACATATCACAAAAATATTTGATTTCATAGAGTTTTCTACCCCATGTTGCAGAAACAAATTATATTTCCACTGAACAAACCAAAATATCATAGAAAGATATTCCATCTTGAATCACTAACCGTACAACTTTGGAAGTGACCAGAAAGGCATTCATCAGCACGGATTGCTATCATTGGTTGCAAAAGGAAATCTGCTGTACAATTTACAATGGGAACTTCTAAAATGTATCCCAATGGTGATTCTCTGGGGAGAACTATTTTTGCAGCTGAATGTTTTCCTGCTTAACCTTGTAAACTCGAGCAATTAATTCTAGAATTCAGTGCAATTCTATACTCAAGAAGTTTCAAAGGAAAATTCACAATGCCACCTTGAGTTCAAGAGCCTGATTCACAACAGATGCAGGAACTGTAGCCGTGGATACACAGCGCTGAGTCATAAGACATTCTGATCCATTTTGATCTGATAGAATGTAAAAGGCAAAACAACATCCGTCACCTCAGACACATTTACTGAGTATCTGGTTAGTTGTGATACCAACCTCCTTTTTCAGGTATGCTACACTTTTTAGCTCATAGAGACTTCCCACTGGAACAACCTAAGTATAGAATGCCAACTATCTTTGCTGTACACAGGGAAATATGCTCCACTATTTCCCCCATTCCTATGCAGAATTCACAGCCAATCTAGTGACACTGAAAGATGCTAGAATTACAGCAACTGAAGTCCTTGGCCAACAGAAGTCCTTGGCCAACAGAGCAAAGGCAGCAGCTGTACAAGCTTACCTCCATCTTATTTGGTCAACATACCTCACCCTTGATCTGAAGTAGAGAAGGAACCTCAGTCCCCCCCAATCCCATTCAGTCCTTGGACTTTTCATTTGAAATTATGGAGGCCTTGAATAGTACTTATTTCCTACACAGACTAACATAAATGATTGCATGTAATTTATCGTCAAATGAGAAGTGTCTACATGTAGAGCTATGTACAGCAAAGCATCACTCCATGAAAGAAACAGTATAGGCCATGGGGAAATTTATATATAGAATTAATCTTCTTGAAAAAGGGACTCTCTGAAGATGTTGAAATAAGTAAAACTGCTTGTAATTTATTTATAATCCCCTCTAAAACTTGGAAAACAGGACGTTTCCTTACTAACTGTTTTCCCTCACTCTCTTTCTCTCTCACACATACACTCTTTTATCATAGGGTGTAATATACTTAAGTGAATTTTGGTGGTTCAGTTTTTGCTTAAGAAAAACGAGTATTGAAGCAAATTTTGGGTTGCCTTATCTTAATATTCTCCTGGTAAGTAAAAGCACTTTGAATGATTACTTTGCTTAAAAAAATACTGTGTGTATTGCCTCCAATACTTTATATGTGCTTTTAAAAAATCTGCAGGATATTTCAAATTTCTGTCACTTACTGTGTGATTCAAACTCCTCTACTTTGCTTTGTATGTTAACTAGTTTTCAGTCTAGTTTATCAGGCACCCTGAAAGCAGGTTGATGGGAACAGAATTCCCCTCTGTGTAAACATTGGAAAATGAACTTACATTCAACTTGAAATCATCAGTATTTGTTATTATACACGATCACCTTACGAGATTCCTCTAACAAGTCAAATTCAATAAAAAAAGCATTCTTAACCACTGCAAAGTGGTTTATGCAAGGTGATGAAAATAATCATTGAACTGTTTTGGTCATGTAATGTTTGACAGTGATGCACAAATGGAATTAATGAATTCTTATACAAGACAAGATACTCAAGTAAGAGATTTGTTGACATTTTTATTCCACTGAAGATGAAGAATTCCTTTAGAAACTCGACTCGAGTGCAAAGTGACATATATTGTGTTTGAACTCATCTACCAATGGGGTCTGTTAGGTTTTAATATTTTTCTGTCTTTTTAGACATTTCTTTGTCAGGTCTCTTCTTTACAGCTCAGGTACTTTTCCTGCCACAAAGTTGTGGCATGAAACTCAAGTTAACAGATAGGGATACCAGCCCTACCCAAGGACAATGGTGCTTTGAACAATCAATAAGGCAGTGGCCAGCTACCTATTGAGAAATTCTGGCTTAGATGGGAACAATATATTCCCCAGACTTTCTGACTATCTGTAAGAACTTTCCTCTCCATCCCAGCCTACCCTAAATGTAGTCAAAGGTCCCTTAATGTAATTAAAGTGTCTCTACATTGGTCTTTATCACATCTGTCCTCTCTGCACGGAACAAGGTCTGTACTTGTAAGTAAAGAAGTGAAGAATTCCAAGCGGATTATGTAACTGATATATATTTGACCACTGTGACACCACCAATTCGAAGCTGAATCCAGTCAGCCTTCCTGGTACCTTGAATAAAACCTCTTCAGTGTTGTCTGTGTAACCTGGTCCTTTGAGGATCCCCTCATTCTTTACAGGTCCTCATCTATCACCAGGACACTCAGATATTATCACAATATAAATAACTAGTAGCGGAAACCCTAAGCATCACACAGTGAAATCACATGTGTTAAAATTCTTAAAATGCCTGAAAACTTAAAACATTGAATTGTAACAGATCACACAAGTCAGATGACTCAACCTGGGGATAGTCTAACCAAAAAGCTCTCCGCCATGCTTCTAGCTTTTTCCATCACTTCACAGTGACTCAGACACTTTAGACTTCAGAGTGATGCAAGTGATATTTCAGAAATCTCACAGTGCAAATAATTTTGTTCCAAGCATTCATTTTAATGGCCACTCGTGTCTGCTGCATGGAACCTAATTCAGGAGTTTCAGAAGCACTATAAGAAGCAGAGCGGACAACATCAGTTGTCTGAATCACCCGTTAATTGACATTCCACTGCCACGCAGCCAACGTCCCTAGAAAATGACAGCATTCAAGTCAGATGACTCATCTAGCCTCTACCCTCTAGGAAACATGAGATTTATTTTTTGTTAATTTCCAAAGAGATAGGATCCGAGCCAACAAAGTATTTAAGTATGGGCTTAACCTCAAGTACACGCACGCCTAAATGCCTTGCCCAACATCTGCCAACCAGGCTCCTGGAAAAAGAGTAAATATCAAACTTAGCTCACCGCAGACACTTTGGTAACAACATCTCTTGCCACCGCTAAGCCTTGTGCAAAAGTGCGGGCAGCTACGAATGCTCGTGTCACTTGTAGTTTTAGCTTCCGTGGTACGTCTCCAAATGGCTTCAGCTGCTCTGTGTACTTGCTTACACATTCGAGATATTCATCTGTGAAATGGTACTGTGGGTTCACTAATCGAAACATACGCTCCAGGAGGCGCGCCCAGAAGTCATTGAGCATCTCTTCCAGGTTTACATTGCCACCCACATAGTAGCGCTTCAGCTCTATGAAAAGGTCCTTAAATAGTTCAGAGTTCTGCATGTATAAACGACCATATGTCCGCAAAAACATGTCGTTCAAGGATTTCTCGGCATTTTCAAGAAGTTCTTTGAAGAATTCTGAAAAAGATGAATGAAAACATACAGTTAATCATCTTCACTACAAATACAAGCTTTTTCAGATATTTCCTTCAGTAATTCAACAACAAGGACAGTAACACAACTGAAACAAAGCTACGAAGTCTCACTGGATCATCAATTATGTACTGAAATTCCCCTTCAAAAGTGTTCTTATTTTTCATCATTTTTGTTCAAGTTTGATAATGAAAAGGAAAGATCCTAAAACATGAATGACTGAAATCCATTTCCATATACCAAGACAAAAAACCAGCAAAGAGGAAAAATACTGCCGTCTCCTTTTAAAAAGTTGTTTTGAAACATGAACTGTCATGAAGTGTACGTACACATACACACAAAATGGGTACCCATAGTATCTGGTGCTAACATTTTAGTGTTACCAACCTCAAATGTTTAAAAAGAAAATCAAGTTAGGCTGAGATTCTTTAAGTAAGACTTTTTTATGACTACGTACATTTGGGATTCTTCTATTGCCTTCCGATTCTGAGACTGTAAGACCTTTAGGGACCTGATTTTGGTTGGGGTTTTTACATGCAGCCACAACGCAAAGAAAAGGATGTCATTACATAAGTTGGAGCTGGCATAGGAGTTAAGACTACCCCACTTTACTCTTACAAAGAGTGCCAGGGGATTTTTAGCTGCAGCAAATGGATTGGACCTTTTGTTTCATCTCACTTAAAGCCAGCCTCTCCAGCAATTTAGTGTCTCTCGGCAGCATGTAGCCCCTCTGGCTCAAAAGAGAAAGACTCATCTAGTGAATCACTGTCATCACTTCCTAGTTGACGAGTTCTCCTCTAAGTACTGTGCAGGTCCTGTGTTGCTTAGCATACGAGATGGACTGAGATGCCTGCACAAGATGGTACGGCTAAACCCATTATTTAACCTTTGGACAGCTTCAGTTCTCCTCTCTTTTATACCGACCTCCTCACCATGGTACCTGAGAAGCTGTTATTTTCTATAAGCCTTACAGAATGTGCGTTCTCTTACCAACCCTAACTTGGGGTAAGTGGAAGGGTACCCCTCAGACTCGGGGACAGAGAAACCTCAATTTATATGGAGAAGCCTTCATTTCACTTAAGATTAAGAGTTACATAAAAAATACCATGCTGTACAATTTGTATCCATGGCATATGGTCCTATGACAACACATAGCTATTGCAACCAATCAAAAGCAAATCTGCTCCGGAGAAAGGGGTGAGACAGTTCGAAGAAAGAAAAATATGGCATTTATTAGGTCTGATCAAGGAGAGACATCACTGCAAATTGTTTGTCATGAAGGTCTGAAAAGGGATATGGGGGGGAGGTATTTATTTTGGCCATTCTGTGACAATATTGCATTTTACATGGAGGCAGATGCCTATATGCGGTGAAGTTGCTAAGTAAAATGCCTGATAATTTGTTAGGGGTCAAACATCTACTTGTCCTCTCCTTACTATGATGACTGAATATAATGAAAACTAAGTGATATTTTACTCACCTGTCAAAAATAATTTTACTCACCCCAAGCAAATGGGTGAAGGAGTTTGCAAAGTTGATAAAGAAAAACTGAAGTCTCCAATAAAAATGGCTACATCTGAGACATGAGTAAGGCTGGAGGGAGGTTAATAGTGGAGTTCCTCTGAGTTCGGTCTTGGGACCAATCTTATTTAACCTTTTTATTACTGACTTTGGCACATAATGTAGGAATGTGCTAATAAAGTTTGCAGATGACACAAAGTTGGGAGGTGTTGCCACTACAGAGAAGGATTGGGATATCATACAGGAAGATCTGGATGACCTTGTAAACAGGAATAATAAGTATAGGGTGAAATTTAATAGTGGAAAGTGTGAGGTCTTGCATTTAGGGACTAATAAGAATTTTTCCTATAAAGCAGGGGCGTATCATTTGGAAGTGACGGAGGAGGAGAAGGACCTGGGTGTACTGGTTGATCAGAGGATGACTATGAGCCATCAGTGTGATGTGGACGTGAAAACAGCTAATACGGTCCTAGGATGCATCAGAAGAGGTATTTCCAGTAGAGATAGGGAGGTGTTAATACGGTTATAAAAGGTGCTGATGAGACCCCATCTGGAATAATCTGTGCAGTTCTGGTCCCCCATGTTTAAGAAAGATGAATTCAAACTGGAACAAGTGCAGAGAAGGGCTACAAGGATGATCCAAGGAATGGAAAACCTGCCTTATGAGAGGAGACTGAAAGAGCTTGGCTTGTTTAGCCTAACCAAAAGAAGGTTGAGGGGAGATACGATTGCTCTGATACATCAGAGGGATAAATACCAGGGAGGGAGAGGAATTATTTGAGTACAGCAGCAATGTGGACACAAGAACAAATGGATACAAACTGTCCATCAGGAAATTTAAGCTTGAAATTAGACGCAGATTTCTAACCATAAATTCTGGAATAGCCTTCCAAGGGCAGCTGTGGGGGCAAACAATATAACTGCCTTCAAAACCGAGCTTGATAAATTTTCTCCCATGAAAGCTTATGCAATAAATTAATTTGTTAGTCTTTAAAAGTTTGTTTTCCTGACTTAGACTAACATGTCTACCCCTTTGGAACTTGATAAATGTATGGAGGGGATGGGACGGCCTAATTTGGCAATTGGCTGAACTTTGACTACTGGTGGTGGATATGCCAGTGGCCTAAGAAGGGAGGGTAGATGGGGTGGGTTCTGAGTTATTACGGAGAATTCTTCCTTGGGTGTCTGGCTAGTGAGACTTGCCCCACGCTCAGGGTTTAACTGATCACCATATTTGGGGATGGGAAGGAATTTTCCCCCAGGGCAGACTGGCAAAGGTTCTGCAGGTTTTTCACTTTCCTCTGTAGCATGGGGCACAGCTCACTTGCTGGTGGATTCTCTGTACCTTAAAGTCTTTATACCATGACTTGAGGACTTTAATAACTCAGTGATAGGTTAGAGGTTTATTGCAGGCATCGGTGAGCGAGGTTCTGTGGCCTGCATTGTGCAAATGATCATATTGGTCCCTTCTGACCTTAGAGTCTATGAATCCTAACTTCAAGATGGACTCTGCCTCCACTGATTATTGCCCTTCACTCAAGCAGTATGGTAAATACCTTTGGAACTCTTGGGTGTGGTTCAACCAGTTTCCCATAACACTATGGAAAATACAAGGGAACTTATTCTTTAACACATGCCACTGGATATTTGCAATTCTGACCTGTGCTTTCTGGTGACTCACATTCAATAAATAACTTTTAATAAAGCATGCCTCTGTGTTTTAATCCTCAAAGGAATAACGTTTAGAGTCAGAAGTTGTTAAAAGGAGGGGGGAAAAAATCTTTGGCCCGGTTTGAATTTAAACGCCGTTAAAATGTAACAAGTATGTCGAAGTTCAAATGTTAGTTTTCAAAGTGCTCCAGTACAAACAAAGACAACACACAGAGAACATTTTTTGGGAAAACTGAAACATTCTTTGAGTTCCTTATTAGCAAAGTCATGGGGCCTGGTGATTGACATAGCTGTATATAATGTGGCCTCTTAGGAGTACAAGAGAAATGATCCAGCGAAGAGGAGATTGATTTCAAAAACCCAATGTGTCTTCTGTCCAATATCAGCAGGAATCTCTACTTTAGTTCCCATGACTGGCATTTCCTGTCTAAGAAGATTTTTCAGTTGAGTTTATACTATAAAGATTAGCTTGGCGGTGCATATTAATTTCTAATTCACTTAATCATTCTGAAAGCTATTTCCTCCTTTCCTTCAGGTTTTCTCAGAGCCTTTAAAATCACCAGTTTGGCTGTATACTTCGATATGTTTGAAACTGGGCACATAGCTAACATTTATCGGGAAATTCTTCAAAAAAGGATGCAATTCTGAAATCACATATGCTAGAAATTATTAAATGTTTCTACATGTCAATCAAATGAACACATAGATTAGAGGTGGCCAAACTTACTGTTTCCCCAAGACCCTTCCCTCCCCAAGGGGCCAAATCGTCTAGCACCACCGCCCTGAAGCCCTGAGCTCCCCACCCAGTTTGGTAGGTGGAGAATGTGGGTGGGGCGTGACAGGGGGCTCTGTGAGCCGCAGTTTAACTATTACAAAGCCACGTGCGACTCAACATTCACAGTTTGGCTGCCCCTAGCAGGATTGTTCTGAGCCAGAAAAAAAAGTCACTTGATGAATTCATACCAGCTTGACCTAGCTATTCTCCTGCTCAAATTTATTTTACACTCCAAATTGATGCTGGATTTCGTTAGAAATACCCAGACTTCTTAACGGGGCACGTGGCAGTCCAGAAACCATGCAACGATTTCCACGGGGGAGAATATCCGTGTGACTTTGTTTCCAGCTATGTCCATTAGGATGAGAAATATAATTACGGTTAGCAGCAAATGTCTGTATAATTGCAACCTCTCAAAGAGTAATAACTTTCCCTTGGCTAATAGGAAGGCGAAGAAAGGAAATGAGAGCACCAGAACAGTGAAAGCGGTACATTTCCAAATACTAACCAGACCATTGCTCCATGAGTGCCTGATGTGTGAAGTGTTACGGTCTCTAGGTGGCACCGAGGAAGCACATGACCATGGCCACATCACTTCACCTCCCAGTACCTTGCCTTCCTCATCTCATTAAGAGATGCTAATCACTTCCATAAAGAACATCGAAATCCGCCTCTGAAAGGCACCGGCTAGGTGAAAGCAGTTTTCTTATTGCCCGTAATACTGACAAACATTTAGCATCCACACAATACGCCCTTCCACACAGCCATTTCTAAATGAGCAGGACAAACAGATGAGAAGTACTGAAAATCTACAGTCCTGAGAGGCTGTAGTTCAACGTTCAGCACCCTTTTAAGCACAAAATTCAAAAGACTGGCATGCGTAGGATTCTCAGACACTTCAGCCCGAAGTGGTGCGAGTGGTGGGTAACCGCAGGCCTCACCTACTGTAAGGAAATCCACAGTAGAACCCCTCACGAATATTATCCGGTATATGGCCTTGTAACTGGCCTTGAGAGACCTATTGAAATTTCAGCAGGTACTTGGGATCGTAAGTTGCCCATGTAAAGTTAATGGACTGCCTCACAATTAAAGGGCATTAACAAGAAAAAAGATAAAAGCAACAGATGTCACATATTAAGATACGTGAATCCCTGATTAAGTGTCTAGTCCTGCAAAACAAAGGAGTCCACAGCCAAAAATAATAAATTCCAGGCATGCTGTACTATCTGATTACATATATATTTAGAGTGCGGGTTGCACATTAGACATTTGGGCAGCATTAGCTGTTTTGATGACATTGGGCTTCGCTTATGACAATGGAGGTGCTGAACAGTAGGAGGGTCCTGCGGAAAGAAACAATCTGAATGAGGGATGAGCGACACCACCGTAAAGAGAAGGGAGGGAAAGATACAAGAGAGCTGGGCAGGGACATAAGAAGTAGGGATGAAAGGAATAAGAACAAACAGGGCTACTGTGGCTGCCAGACAAACTGGATAGCCACTGAAGTTCGTGAGGCCAAGGACCAAGAACATCCGTAATGTTTTAGCACAGACGTTTTCTTCTCAGTCGTTTTTTCTGCCACACCCACTGTACCAGCAATGTAATTTCTTTAGCAGCAGAGGTTTAATTAAAGATATATCCCATGCCAACAGCTAGTAAAATGTAAGCGTTTGTAACGTGCAGTTCTGCTCTCTCCCCCCTTGAGGTAATTAGCTTGGATAGAAAACAGAGAACATTGAACTTTTTTTCCTCCTTGCAAAGGGGTGAGGATTTTTTGCAATAAAGTGAGGGAAGTCCAGTCTTCCCCAGTTTTTTCTTCTAGCTCTTAAACGGTCTTCTAGACAGCAATTTACTACAACTAGTTAAATATTAACCTTGCCTCTTGTAGAAACAAGCTATTCACTGATTAACAAACTACCACATAACCTAGAGTTAACCTTGCAACCTTGAGAAAAGAAATGGCAGGTTCCTCTCTTCAGTCTTGACTGTTTGCTTGGCAAAATAAATTACCACCTTTGGTTTGTGTTAGAAATTGACTTGTTCTCAAACAAAACCTACCTACAAAAGATTACTTTCTCATTTTACAGCATTGTAAATGTATGTTTTACAGCTGTGGTGCAAGCAATCTGTACTCATTAAATTATCACATTGACAGACTTCCTGTGAAACGCCATCAAATGCAAACTTTTTCATGGACAACAAATCATTCTTCACTGCTCTCAGAAAGTTTGCTATTCAGTGAGATGTCAGGCTCTCTTTACCCCTGAAAGGATCTCTTACTTCATTTACAAAAAAGAGTTTATCCCTCTCCATCTACAAAGTGGCAAAAGTAGAGAACACAATATTGGTGGGAATTTTAAAAGTGAAGCTTCAGTGTTTTCTGGTTTTCTAGCTAAGCTAATCACTTCAAGGGGAGAGGAAGAGTAGAATATTACATTGCAAACACGTTCATTACTTTTGCTGTCTTTTTCAGCAGTAACACACATCCCATCTCTGCAATGCAGGAGCTCGTTTGCCATCTTCCCGTGCCCTGAAAGACGGGCAAAGCCATCAACGAGCTACCACTGCTGCAAACCTACCAAAATATGAATGAACAGCAGCCCTGATCACTATAAAGGTATGCAACACACATTATGCCCTGGCCTTACTGACTTCTGTAACCTATGGGAAAACACATGATTACACTGTCAATAGAGTTTAACTACAGAACACACCATCAATCAAAGAGGTGTCTGTCAAGCTTTTCAAACATTCACCTGTAGGTTTGTTTCAAGCTGCACAATTTACTTAACAAACCAAGATAGCTGTTGTCTAGTAATGCAAGTGCTGCTTTAAAAATTAAATAAGATAAGAAGGTGTGGGTGAAGCAGAAGTGGGAGTGGTTTGGCGGAGTGCATCCTTATTGCCAATTTTTATTTCTCTCTCTCAATGACCCTTAGAAAATAAGACTTATCTACCCTGGGTGACTAGAGAAATGGTGACGTCTCTAAAGTCAATAGATTAAAAGTGGAGAAAGAGAAAGAGAATGGATTTACAGACAGATTGTTTAGCACTCTGGCTTCTGTTTCTTTCCATTTGCATTTATTTAAATTTCAATGCCTAACATTTGGGGAAGTGCACTGAGACATCCTGAAGCAGCAGGGAAGTTCAGACTTGACATTTCTGATATTTCCAAAGTAAAAAGCCAGAAGAAAATTAATTATGTTTTTAAACAAGACCGCCCTGTCTGCCTTATACATTTTCCTAATCTTCCTTTACAGCGTATCTGGTTACTTGAAAATGCCTGTCTTCAACTGCTTAGGCCCACGGATGAGTTACAATGGGTAGACCACTTGCTGCTTGGGGACACGCCGGATTAACCAAGGGGCTATATAGGCCCGAGCCCCTGGCCCCAGCCTGAAAGGGGGCCCCAGGCTCCAGCCCCTATGGCCCCTGCCGTATCTGGGCCCCCACCACCCTACATAGCCCTGACACCGCTGAGAGGGAAGGAGGGGGAAGCAGATGGCAGAGAGCCCCTACCCTGCCAGTGCTGGGTGGTGGGGGCCTTGGGCTGATGCCGTTCCCACCCGACCCCTGGGCTGGCTGGTCCACCTCCGGGGGGTGGAGCAGGCCGGCCCTGTATGCTCCGCTCTGGGGGCAGGGCGAGGGCTTGGCTGGGGCCGGCTGGCACTCGGTATGGCCTCTGGTGTGGTCCTCCAGAGCCATCCCGCATTAGAGCCGCACCACACAGCAGCTGGCCCCCGGGGCAGAGAGAACAGCCACCATCATTCAAAACTACTCTCCTGAATTACAGATTATGTTAAATATACTTGGCGTGGGGACCAAGGAACAATTTCTCTTACTGCCAAGCAGGAAACTCCATCTAAGGCTAGAGACACACTCAACTCTTTTGATGTTGTCAATTTCCACATCTATTTTTGGATGACCCATTTGTCTCCAGGTTGGGCCAAATCTGTGGCTCTTGTTACACAAAGACAGACATTTTCAGGTAAGCACTAATACATATTTTTCTTCCTGCTACGACCCACAGATCCATTACAATAGGATGTGCCTCCAGGGCCAGAAACAGGATTATCCGTTAAATATGGACATCCAGAAGAAGGTAAAGTATACATAAATATCACTTCCACCTTGCTCTGGGCATGACGATGTAGAGAAGACTTCCGCCAACACAAAAAGTGACACTGCCTAAAACTGGATGATCAGTATGCAGAATCTGGTGAACTAACGGCCATCAAGCAGATCTCAACATGGAGACAAGATTTCTCTGCCTTGACCATATCAATATTCCTGTGATGCTTAACCAAAGGAAGAATATTTCTTGAATTTACTTTGGGAATGTATGCTATGACAGAGGTGTAGACTACCAGCCTAAATTCAAAGAACCATACTGTTCTCATTAGAGGAGACTCCAAACTTCAAACTTCATCAGTAGCCACCGGGTAGCCTACTTCAAAGCATGACCCCCACCATGTCGCAGGTGTAATCTGGTTCTGCTACCAGAAGCAGAATGAGATTCCAAGGTTATGCTCCATGACATTCCAGGTTTGGGATATGGTTGATGCCCATAGCAGTGGAGAGTGCAAGCTATGGCCTTCTGTGTAGACACAGCCCCAAAGCAGTGGTTCTCAACTTATTTACCACTGTGGGCCACAGATGCATCTCTCTCTGGGGGCCGCATTCACACAGCGTATACACAACCTGTAGGGCCCTGAGGATGTCATACGGGCTGCCACTCTGTGCTGACGGGGCCACGAGTGGCCTGCAGGTTGAGAACCACCAATCTAGAGGGACTGGTACATCTGAGACCTGGTCTGTTCGCCACAGATCTGTGATGCTACCCTCTGGGGGTGAGCAGGTGAACGTGGTACTGATGGGTCCCTGCTTGACCTCTTAAGGAAGGCACTGGGCTGGGACTCACGCAATGGCTCCCTGGTAGCGCTACCATTCCACTCCAGCGACCTGTGGAGGTCTGAGCCTGGAATACAGGTAGGGATTCCCAAGGCCAGCTGGTAGAGGTGGTAGCCAGGAGAGGGGACACACAGACTTCGGCAGCATCCATGCTACGTCCAAGCGCCCTCTGTTTGCCATCCACAAGGATACAGAGGAGGATGGGGCAGCTGAGCACAGTCAGAGGCACTGTGTTACTGCAGGTGGAGACTCAGTGCTATCTTCCATCTGGTGTGCTGCCCTCATGGAAGTAGGAGATGGGGAACCAATTCTTGCCCTTGAACCTTGTCCAATTCTGCCTGGGGAAGGACGGCCTGAGGGTGTGAGGAAAACTGCTGAACTCCCCAAAAAGTAAGGGGTGAAGCACAAGACAGGGGCCTTCCCTTTTGCCTCTGGCTTTTCTAAGCTTAGCTTGTTCCCTGAAGCACATATGGCCTCCAACCATCGCACCCACCTCAAAAGGGGAAGCACATGAAGGGAATAGAGTCTCCTCTGCAAAAAAAATGGCCCAGGGACACAGCTGGAAATCAGGTGGACCAACTGTTGAACCAAACGGTTAGTTTTAAAACTCTGAAATATGGTTTGGAATGTCCCTCAGCACGGCTGGGTCACTGGGGAGGCAGGGAAAAAACCTGGTAGAAAGCAGAGCATTCTTCAGTTGCTAGTGACTGACAGGTCTGGTTCCAGCCCTAAGCTGCCAGCAGACTGAATTACCCATCATAACAGATCTGTGGACCTGCACATAAAGAAGAAATCCTCAACTTATGGAAAACCCTTGGCAGGTCACCTTTAACTAGAATACTCCAAATTCAGATGAGCTACTGCTCTAGAGTGGTTATGACCTAGAAAATTAGTATTTTCTTTAAACACTAGGATTTATTTTAGTTATGTTTGATTTAATCACTTACAAGAAAAAAGTGAAGCAATGGGATCTAAAGCCATGTGAGAAAGAAATGTGCTCTCAAAGGTCTCTCAGCACTGATAAATTACCTCCTGGCATGCCTCTCTGTGACCATGGCAGAATCCAGACTAAACCTCCATCAAGACCACTCCACTATGCAACATTTCTAGCATGGAAAGTCACATAATGCTCTGGGATTCTGTGAAAGTTCTACCAACAGGTAGAATGTATGTGTTAAGGACCAATCTTTTGCTCTGAATAACTAGCATTCCAGTTCTAAATCTAAACTATGTCTTCATGCAAGTAACAGCATTGACTTGAAGAGGACTAACTCAAGCAGGTAAGGATTTCCAGGGTTGACCCAAAGGAAAGCTAAACAGTGCTCCAAAGGCTCACTCAAATGGACTGGATATGACAGAACAATAGAATAAAAAGAGAAGAACTGATATCCTTCTAGGGAGAGAGTTTAAATGGGACAGATCCAGTTCCCAAAAAGGGCTTCTTTCTACATTCTAAAAAGCCCAATTTATAGCTTAAAAACCTAAGGGTGCGTTTACAATTACAAATTAAGTCGATTTAAGCTTGCTTAAGTCGACTTAAGGAAAAATTAAGTCGACTTTATAAAACCCCATTTTAAGTCGACTTTGCTGGCTAAGTCAACTTCAGAAAATCAACTTAGCCAGCGTGAACTTGGAGTATCCCTAAGTCGACTTTAAGTAGACTTAGGGCTTCCCCACTGCCCTCCCTGCCAGGGTTGCTGGCGTAGGAAGAGCCTGGCATGCCCCCCCAAAGGGCAGGGCAGAGCCCTGCCCCTATGCCCTGCCAGGCTCCCTGTCCCCCTCTGCCCACATTGTACCAAGGTACAATGGGGCAAAGGCTGAGCCCCCTGGCACTTGGCAAGGGGTGCTCCCCCTGCCACCGTGGACCTGTCCAAGGTCCACCTAGCCCCTACGAGTTGACCTAGGCGTCCAGTGTGGACGCTCTAGGTCGATTTTGTAGGGTTCCCTTTAAGTCGACTTAAAATTTGAGTGTGGACATGCTAAGTTGACTTTAAGTCGACTTAAATTAACAAGTGTAGACATAGCCTAAGAGTGCAATACAGATGTCCAAAATGTTCCAATCATTAGAAACCATATAAATCTGTTACAGAAAGCATGTTCTATTTAAGTTACAAGCGACTACCTCTGCATGGCAGAGAGCAGTACTTGCATATAAATAGCACCGTCCAGTCCAGGATTAATTAACGATGTCTCAGCACACCTGAGGTAAGGTCTTACCCTCCAGTTTGTGTAGGGGAAACTGAGGCACCAAAAGGGAAGTGCCTTGCCCAATGACACAGAGGGACTGATAAGCACATGTCGGGAGGAAGTAGGCAAATTCACTCACTGGATGTGCATTGTTCAAATTGTGTCATTCCATAGGAGGACAGAAAGCCAATACATTGCACTTTTATGTTTGCAAAGACCTTTGAACGTGTTCAAATTTATACACATCAAGGATTAGGTGTTTTAGTGTCACATTTTCAATCAGACTTTAAATATGTGCCTCTTTGCATGTCCAAGTTAATGGCGTAAATAAATACAAGTGAGACACGTAATTAACCAGTGCACATTAAAAAATAGGGCTTGGCACTCCATTTTTATGGGCACAATTAACGAATGCTTTAGACAATTCAGCACCCAGTGCTTAGGGTGCATTTTTAACATGTTGTACCAAGTCCCGTGAATTAAGGGTGTAATATCTCTAAACCCTTAATTTTCTGGTTTTTATGGGCGATTATATTTTCTGCTGTGTACAGAATAGCATTGTGTGTGTGTGTGTGTGTGTGTGTGTGTGTGTGTGTGTGTGTGTTAAAATTGATGTGGCAGACAACCTGTGCTCACATTTTCTATGTGTTTCTCTTTCTCTCTCTAAGATGAAGCACACATTTTCAAATGCACTCCTTTAGCCTTACTATTCCCACGGAAGTCACCCTTATATTCTACTTTGCCCTTAAGAGGCTTTGTCGGGTTTTTTTGTTTTGTTGTTTTAAAACTACACAATATCTTTGTGCTGTTCTCAAAGGTGCATTGAGGGAGCAGGCTCCACCCTACAGCTGCTTCTACAATGGGAAAGAACAACGTGGAGTTTGAGCTGGACAGATAAAAGTAATGTGGAGAAAAGACACTCTACAGCTCTGGTTTCATCTCTAAAGCAAACAATCCCAACAGCTATGCCACATTCTAACCTCCCCCCTCCCCCCAAAAGTGCCTCATTACTTCTAATATGTGTTCACTTCCTTTATTGCATATACCACATTTGTAATTTCCACCAGGGAAAAACAAACCATAGTTTAATGACCTCTTGCCGAAAGTGTTGAGAAAGTGATGAATACATAGTGTTAACACATTTACTGAATATGAAGTCAGGAAGGGAGGGCAGGGCAGAAAGCTGTTGCTCTGTCCTGTTTTCAAACATGTGTTAGCACTTACCGACATGGGAAGAGCTCTGCTACACAGTGGAAGAAATATAGGCTTAAATCATAGCAATATCACAGCAACTGCCGGCGTGATGGGCAAACCTCAAAGAGCAGAGAGGCCAAGTTTAGAAAAGCACCCAGAAGTTCATTTAATTATTGAAAGGTCTCAGGGCAACAAAAATTGTGCTAGAAACCTCCTAAGGAAAGGCCCCCAGGAGCTTTCTGGCACTTCCTGTCTCTGGTGGGTCCAGGACCAGTCTCTCACGGTGTTTTGATACATCTGCCTCCGATTGAAACCTTAGTGAGCACAGTAGAGCAGTTCCCAACTACCAGGGTCAAGCGAGACCAAGCTCTCAGAAGGTTTAGAGGAAAGGGAGGGAAAAGGACACAGCTGAGTTGCATGGGACTGCTGTCTGCGATGGCATCCTGATCCAGTTGCTGCAAAGGGGGCACGCAGGGGAAAGGGGGGTGAAAATACAATGGAATTCAACACTGGGCCTTAAAGTTATATGATTAACAGTGAAAGTGCAGGGTTGGATGGGAGGGAGTCCTCCAGGCCTCAAATGGCAATCTCAGCCTGTCTCTCTGGTCCGCTCGAGGACAACACAGCTGAAACAGAGCTCTTAATGCCCACTTCCCTGATCACTCTGGAGACCGCGGTCACCACTCAGATGCTCATTCAGACCGGTAACCCAGGCATCATCTTTGACTCCAACCTCTCTCTAGTTCCCCACATCCAGGCTCTATCTACATCTTTCGGATTCTTTCCACATCACATCTTTAAGATGTGGCCTTTCCTATTCCTTCGCACAGTTGAGGCTCTCACCCTTGCATCTCAATAACAAGAACATCTTTTCCTTTGGCCCACTCATAGCCATTCAGAAGGTGATTGCAAAGATCATTCTCCTTGGCCATCAGTTTGATCCATCACCCCTCTCTTGGTTGCCCTCCACTGGCTCCCGGTCACATCAAATGTAAGCTACAGGTCTTACTTCCAGTGTCCTTCACTTCCTATCCCCCTACTCTCTCACTCAATACCAAGATGAAGACTTCAGCCTCCAATCGGCCCATAACGCCAGCTTCCATCAGCCCCTTGTTACGTTTTCAAACAGCCCCTTTTGTACTTTCTTTCCTGTGGCCCCACATTTGGCCGGAACGCCGCCTGTGCAGCCACAGAGCTAACATTCTCCATCTACAAATCCCTCCTCAACACTCTCCTTTGTGGGACTCCTACAAAAAATCTTGACCAGAATCAGGAGCTGGGGGGCAAAGATCACACTGCCATTCTCGTTGACCAATGTTGATTCCTTATGTTCCCCCACCAATCTGTCAGCCTATCCATTTTTTGCCTCTTATTTTATATTTAGATTGTTAGCAATTTGTGGCCGGGAACATCATTTAGTTCTGTGCTTATCCAGTGCCTAGAACTATAGGGTCCTGGTTGCTGCCTGAGGCTTCTCCATGGGATTTCTCAATGGCATTTATTCAATCAACATGCTCAGTCCGGAAGAATAGGTAGGCAAAATATTTGTGTGCATAAATATTACCAAATTACTAGTCTATTTCCTTCTGAGAAAAGGAGAGGAGAAGGACAAGGAACATTAAACAGACAAACAATGGCTTATTGACTGGCTTACATTAATTAGTAACTAAACTAACTCCTTCGTTTCCGGTATGTGTAAGACCGCTGACCACAAGGTATAAAAATCAAAAAGATAAAAGCTATCTAATGTTAAGAGCAGGTAATTCTATTACTTGGAGGAAAATAGAAACAACATGCGATTTTTCAAAGCCCTACATACAGAAATTCACTATGTCTAAATCCCTGGCACAGTTGTTAAAATCATAACCATATTTTTCTCCCTATGGAGAGGGTGTTCATTTTGCTCCCGGAAGTGATACTGTGTAGCAAGTGCCTCAGACCCTGACATCAAAGAGCCTGAATCCCTTCACTCAGAAAGGATTCACCCACCTCAGTGAATGATGTGGAGCCAAACAAATTCAGAAAAAAGTCAACGTGCCTCTAAAGCACAAGTGTTTTGGTTCACCGGGGGAGAAGATAGTGAGAACTGTACTGAGAATAAATGTAAGTTAGACTTAGAAATAGGGAAAACAAAGAAGGAAAGCTATTCTTCATTCATGAGACATGTAAATGTAGGTCAAAAGCACATTTCAGGTATGTAGGAAACTAACTAAAAATGCTTTTGAAAAATTCCACTCAGCTGAAGAGATTTTGGGGCCCGCAAATCCTTGATCTCCCATGTCATTTCGGTGGTTTGAAAACCCATCTTAAACGCCCAACTGGTCCAAAGTGACGTCCTAAGGATAACTCCACAGTGATTGATGACTCCTAGGTTAACAAAGGTATGAGAGATCCAGGCCAGGTTTCTGTCCTGGGTGCTAGGACATGAGATGTCACCACCTTCTTGAAAGGGAAGAAAGGTGCAAACTTGTCTTAATCAGGACCAAATGAAAGGGCTGTTTGTGTTTGGGGTTTGAAAAGAAGTAAGTCATCTACGTTGTGTTCTCAGCCTTGTCCACACTGGCACTCATGCCAACACAACTTTCGCCTTTCAGTGGCGTGAAAAAACTCTTGGGCAGCTCTCTTATGTCGACGAGAGAAAGCTCTCCATTTCTCATACCATGATGCACAGAGACGGCCAGAGGACCACAAGGAACTAATTGTTTTGGAACCCTTTTAATCGGCATTAATTAAAAAGCCAGTGGAGAGACACTGGAAGGCAGGCGCTAAAGGAAGCGTAGCACTAGTTTCATAGATACTGCATCTTTCGCTTGTGCTGTTAGAACCCCTGACACTTGTGGGGGATCACATGCACCAACACAGATTTGGCCCTGGGTCTCTGACACTGCAGCCAGAAATGTCAATCAAAGTTAAATTGTCTAATATAACATTCATGTCCCAAAAGAAGAAGGGTGAGGGCCTGATTGGTATGCAAACTCTCCTAGGAAGGGAGACTGGAACATAGTTTGAATAGTGGCAAAGGAATCCGCCCTACATTACTTTAGTGGACAAAGAGTTAATCATTAGGGGGTTAAGTCCCTCAAAAGGAATTTTTCCTTCTTGATTTTGATTCTGCTCATGGAAGTGGCCATATAAACTCAGCTGATGATATGGGATGTAGTTCTCCAGCTTAAAAGCAGGTGCTTAACAGTTTGCTCCTGAAAGCCTGCCTTTTGCTGAGATTTTCTCACAGAAAAGTTGCAATTCGAGAGTCTCTGACAACAAAGGTGTCTGTCCCCCTTCATTTGGGTCACTGGCCTGAATGGCCAGCGGTGCACCATCCGGGCTTATGTTTTATCATCTTCCCCTATACTTCCCAGAGTGTCCTAAGGTTCAGGAATAATCCTCCACCTTCTCTGGCCTAATAGGAAGCACCTCGACCTTTAATAGCTCTCCAGATGCTGGCTTGGGGTGGGCAGTTTTCTGGGCATTATTTTGTGGCCTGCTTGCCCAATTTCCTGCCATTCCAGCCTGTGAACTGGCCATCTGACGTTTGCCTTGATGCAAGTGTTATCTGAACACAGCATGTGAAGCGTTGCGGAGATATGAAGTGCTGAGCCTTGAGACTCTTCACTAATCTCCATGCTGTATCATAGGAAAAGACATTTAACTGCACTAAAAATCCTTGGAAAGGAAAGACTAGCTGCCTATTGAACTCGCTGGCTCATTAATACTATTTATTTGTATTGCTGCAGCATCCAAGTCCCCAGTCATGAGCAGGGCCCCACTGTGCCCTTCCCTGAGCATCTTACAAATGACTGAAACATATCAAGAAAACATTCCAACTAAAAGGGTGGGGAAACAGTGGAAGACGCTTCCAAAGGAGGCTGCAGAAAACTCATCATTGAAGGTTTTGAAGAACAGGTTGGACAAACACCAGTCAGGGATTGCCTAAATTTACTTGAACGCTGTCTCAGCGCAGGAAGTCAGACTAAGATGACCTCTTGAGGTCCCTCACAATCCTACATTCCTTTGTTTCTAAGAGACATGACATATTCCCTTTATAACTCATGTTCTGAGTGTGTTTCATGACATTTTACTCTTTAGTAACATTGCACTTGGTAGGACAGAGGGAAATCAGATATCAGTGTCATCTGAACTGTCACATATCAGAATTCACACAGCCTCTGCCATAGGCAGTAATGATTTTAAAGGCTTGTCTGTTCTCCCAGAAATGTATGGAGTAAAACCAGGGTCAGCTAAGCAACAGGAAAATGGAGGAAGAATAATCTCTATGGGCCTCCTTTCCATATAATAAGTATTTCCCATCCCATCCTCATTCTCGTTTTCACTCCCGTTCTCCCCTCACCCTCTCAAACATTTCTCTTCTAGAGGAGACAAACAGATGGAAAATTTCAGTCTGAGAGATGGAAATTTATGAAAGCTACAAGCAACTAAAAACAGGGTTAAATGCTTACGCAATAGCAATTTTTCTGGCTGCTGCTATGACAAAGCTGTTATTCATGGACTTTAAGCCCAGAAGAGACTATTCTGATCACCTAGTCCAACCTCCAGCATAACAGAAACTCACCTAATAATATCTGCACCAAGCTGGTAGACTGCTTGTCTGAGATACAGCGTATATTTTAGCAATACATCCGATCTTTACTGTATAGATTTCCAGAGTCAGAGAACCCATCTTCTCACTAGATTAATTTGTCCTAGTCATTAATTATCACAGCTGTTCAAAATATGTGCCTTATTTCTACATTTTATTACTCGCAGACGTGTGATTAAAGTGATTTACTCCACAAAAGAAAAGGGAACATAGAAAGTCATGTTGTAAAGATATGTGAGTATGTTATTTATTTATAAGTAGATTATAAGGAGTTGAAGTTACTTCTCATTGGTCATTTGGAGATGCTAGACATTAGAAGTTTGGTTTTTTTCCCCTGACGGAGAGAGATACAGACCGTTTATGAGTCCATTCCCTGGCGTGTCTTCTTGGTGTGAGATCAATGCAATTCCAATGATCAGATTGTCATTCCAGCAATGTGTGGTGTCTGAGTGGCAATGTAACAGAAAAATTCCAACAGCCCCCATGCATTATACCCTCTATCTCAGGGACACTGCTGCTTCTTTCTGCTTACATTTCATTACGACAACTGTTACAAAGGTCAAAAACGCAGCAGTATCTTACATTCATTGTCTCCCTTTTCAAACGAGAATGTCAAAGCCAAGAGATTAGCAGCTAGACCCACAAAAGTTTTTCCAAAGACCTGAAAGGGTTTGATTCAAGGACATGGATAGCTGTTCAAAACAAGAAAGCTGTGACTTGTTATAATGTCTCATTCCCGGAGCCCGCTGGTGCGACACTATGCAGGAAAAGCATTTGGCCTGGCTGGCTGGAAATGCTTGTTCCACAGATGTGACTTGGGATCTAGTTTTCCTAGGAGAAAACTGCTGTTATCCGGGCAACATTACATCAGGCACAGGAAGACCCATGTTTGTCTTCTGTCAACCTTAAACACTAGCAACTTCTAGGAGGCAGCCTAAAGGAATTCTTACATAAT
The DNA here is from genome assembly GCA_007922175.1 of Pelusios castaneus. Taxonomy (NCBI): domain Eukaryota; kingdom Metazoa; phylum Chordata; order Testudines; family Pelomedusidae; genus Pelusios; species Pelusios castaneus. Next base: position 3,910,060 of record ML685771.1, read on the forward strand.
CAAAATACGGGCAAGGGACACATGGCAAGAAAGCCATTTACAAGAATGATCCAATTGTCCTTTTCAAATGGATTCCTCTTGTCTTTATTTACTCAGGGCAATGCGTTGCAAAAAGGGCACCTGAAGTGAAGCACTACACAGTGATTACTCAGGCAGGGAAGTTGTTGTAAACTGTGAGCAGTTCAACCAATCTGAAAAAATCAAGCCATTCAGTTAAGCCCTTAAGTATGGACTCACAGGCTTGTCTTTAGGTACCTCAGTTTGAAAGTCTTGGCTTTGGATTTTAGCACAGTTCCCTATCTACCATATACTGTACAGTAAATATTTCTTCTGCTGTTAGTACAATAGTTAAGAATGATCCTTCTCCTGCAACCTTTTCCCCCCTACTTCCTTATCAGCTCAAGTTCACACGGTTAAGATGGATGATTCTTCTTAGACCCTTAATTATCCTGAGTCTTTAAGCAGCAGCGGGAATAAAATAAGGACTCTTGTTAAGGCATGTTCTCTTGTAGTAAGGTTTGTACTTTGAAGAGTCCAACTATGTTAATTTTTTAAAAGAGCACTGCAACTCATATCATAAAAAACAAGCTGACACACCTAACTGCTCCTATAATAAGTATGCCTGCATCAAGTTAGTCAAGATCACACAAACTGCACGTAGATGTGTGTTTTCAGATGTACTACAGTTTTAAGATGAACCCAATGCTATTCCTCTGATCCCCTTTGAGGGGCTTATCTATGGACTGGATTCCATGTAGTGTCTGGGTCTGCAAGTCTAGACACTTCGGTCCTGTGTTTATCACCCTCTCTGTGCATCAGCAGGTAGAGAGACAAGACTGCGGAAATCTCAAATGAGATTATACGAGGGAAATGTTTAGCTAGAGCACGTTTGTGCGATTTCACTTCAACTTGCTGACAATTTTTATACCCCTTAACTTTTTTTAAATCATCAAAGTTCTGATGTATTTTGACAGCATAGTACTTCTGTCTCTTTCTTGATTTAGAGCAGTGGTTCCCAACCTTGATCTGTGGGCCACTGGTGGTCCATGAGGATACTGCAGCTGGTCCGTGGGGGAAGGAGATAATTTCTGCTAGTAAATGTACTGTGACGAGTGCAATATGTTTGTGAGTGAACGTAATAAATTATTAGAAATCGCTGTGTTTTTAATACCCCTTGATGGATAAGTTTGACTCCCTTCAGCTATAGGCTATGTTAAAAATGTTTAAAACGGCTTGCTTACATGGTGGTCTGCAAAAGCTTTCAATGACAATGTAATGCTCTGCATAAAGGAAAATGTTGGGAACCGCTGATTTAGAAGTAACATAGCAACTCTATTATCTGCTTAATAAATACAAGTTGAGGTACGTATGTTAAATAAAAATTATTTCCATTCAAAGTTCTGAGCAGACATACAAGATATGTATAGGAAATCCAGGCACACTGGACCAGTGATTGACTGAAAGCCCTGAAAAAAAAACAACAATTCTGAGGAACTTCAAAATAAATAGAATCAGGTCAAAAACAACAGTAGAATAAATGTGATGCAATACAACAAAATCCTCAACCGATTTCTGTCTAACTCATCAGAGTATTATTGTTTGCATGATTTGGGCCCCAACTCGTGTGTCCAAAGCAGACATCAGAGATAAGTGTGCAAGACAGAGGATCCCCCGACACTGCCCACCTCCCTCCTTAGAGGAGCTAGCCAAACATTCAGAGCTTTGGCGGAGATGCAAATAAGAATTAACTTCCATGGGGTTTCTCCAGTGCTCCAGTCAGATCTCTTGTGGCCTGTTTGGCTGATAGAGGAGAAAAGAATGGTAATATATGGTGGAATTCTACTGGTGGGCCTTAGTGAAGAAGGACTGAGACAGGAATACAGCAACGCCTTTGAGATACCAGAGCTTCCTAGAGGATCACGACACGCTTGGTGGCATGCACAACTCTACAGGACACACCAGTGTCCCATCTCCCCCACTCCTGGCTCTTCGTGACACACTTACCACTCTGTGGCGACACAGTAATGTGTCCCCTACACAGTGGTTTGAGAACTGATGCTCCACATGACTTTTCCTCCATTTGACACACTCCATCAGGAGTGTCATCTTTCCTTTTGTTTCCTATGACTTATCCGCCTTGACGGAGATCAGGCTGAAGAAATCCTACAGCACATTTCATGTGGACAATAATATAAATGACGACTCCCACACCGGAACACTTATTAATGAAAGCTGCCAGCTAGTGTCAATTTTGGCAGCTGTATCAATGATGCGAACCAGGCTGAGACCCAATTCATTTCACTTGTGACCCACAACACACTGGAAGCCAAGTCTCCATATCAAAGGGTACTGTATTTATCCTCACTGCTCTGCCTAGCCCTGATGACTAAGTTCAATGAATACAAATCCTTTTAGCTCATACCACATTGGGAAAATGTCAGCATTCATGTAGTTCAACGCTGAGAGACTGTGATTATACATTCTGCAGAGATACAGAAGCAAAACTAACTGTGGTCTACATTTTTAGCAGACTGGATTTTCTAAAAATTAATCAGAAAGGAAGATGTATCCCCACGGGAAACTAACAGCCATAATCAGCAAATATTTCTATTACACTGAGTTGCAACACAAGCAATGTTCTAACCACACCACCACTGGTCATGAGTCATGAACTTCAAAAATGAGCAGTGCAAAGAGCGCAATTAGACTGCACATAAAGGAACATGGAGATTATTTTATTGCTATGACAGCACGTTCAAAACTCCAGTACTCACCATCAAACTTTTTGTACCGGGAACTAAACGTTGCCTGTAAGTGACTGTTAAGTTCTACTACAGCGTTTCGGAAGTCGTGTTTACTCTGCTGACCGTACTTCTCCTCCATCTCTTGAGAACAACACGTGTAACCTTGTGGGCATACTTTCAACTGGTCTCCTGAAAAATGAAGAGCGAACACTTCAGAGTTGCATAAAGAATAGTTCATGGAAACACATGCAAGTTACTATACAAGCGGTTACATACAATGTGCGCACACCCTTAGCCTAACTGCCTTATTCTGGCAATTCTACTTAACGGATGCAAAATCCAATTAGTTCAAGTGTGCAGGATCAAGTCCTTACCCATCCAAAGAGACTTTGGAGAAACACAGCAGTACCCATGTGAAGACCCTAATTTGACCACTGCTGAGTATGCTATAAAGCCTGTCCTCAGGTTTTATTTATTCACCTAATAATTTTTAGACAGTAATTTACACCAAAATGGCCTTTCTCTATAGATTTGCACCACACCAAAAACACTGGGTTTTTTGGGTGCGCAATTCAACTACTATTTTTAATTCATCCAGTTAAAAAGACATACCACCGTACTGGTCATCGATGTCTTTTTTGTACCTTGGAACACCGTAAAAAAAAAAAAAAAGGAAGGCTATGTCTACACTTGCAAGTTAGTTCGAATTAAGGAAGCTTAATTCGAACTAACTTAAGCCTTGGCCACACTAGGCTTTCATTAGTTCGAATTAAGGGCTTCCTTAATTCGAACTAATAAATTCGATTATACCTTTCGAACTAACCCTTAATTCGAATGAAGTCAATGTGCCCATGTTAGTTTGAACTAACTGGCACACTGAGCTTAATGAAAGTGACTAGTTCGAACTAAAATTCCAGTGGGGCCATGCTAGTTCAAATTAAGTTAATTCAAACTAACTAAAATTAGTTTGAATTAGTTAGTTCAAATTAACTAATTCAGACTAACTTTGATAAGTGTAGACATAGCCGAAGAGATTTAGTTCCCAGAATTAAGACTGCCAAGGGTTTTAAAATACAGAATAATTTAATTAATTGCTTAGACAAATGCATTAAGTTTCCCAGCCCTCTGATTTTCCACAATTGCTATTATCACTGTAGGCAAGGTCATGACAATCCTGTGACAGACGTTAGCTAGATGTTTGCTTGGCCATCAGAACTATACAGTGGCCTGTATCTCTCTTAGCCTCCTTCTAAAATTTAAACAGCTTGCTTCTTATTTTGTTTGCTCAGAACTAATTCAATAATAAAATGCAACTGATACTTCCCTCTCTCCAGCCACACAGTTTCTCAAGCATACTTCAATCTTTGATAATCACCCCTGTGATTGGCTCATGCGTTTTCCCAGTAATTTAATTAGCCAGCTAACACTTTTTAAATTGTTACAGAAAAAAGATACTTAAATACTTAAAACATTATTGCTTGCAGTAGGGAAGCAGTTTAAAAGGTCCACAGAACTTCAGGGACAGACTAAGATGGCCAGATGTTTTCTCATGTGATTAGCAAGTTGAGTGCTTCAAATGTCAACTAACAGACAAATGATGTTCTCAGTTAATTTTGGTCAAATAACTCCAGGTTTTCAAGTGTATCTGAGCACAGAATTAGACTCTATATAATTTGCAGTTAAACATAAATCCCAATACCATGTAAGATATAGTAAGATATAGATATACAATTATAGTGGGTTTAGTTATATTAGCTATTAGGTATAGCCTTCTTTGTAGGCTTCATGGACAGCTCATTTGTGAAAGCCTTCAAAAATATTTAAAAAATTAATTATGTACCCAGAATGGAACTGGCACACCCTTATTGACACAAACGCTTCTTCATTGTATGTTCCATTTGTGAGCGTCTGAGCATCCGTTTATATTTAATTTACCTAATGACTGGAACTACGGGCAATTTGGATCACTTTTCCAGCCTGAATAAGTGTGTTAATGTCTCCCTTTCAGACTGTTTAAAAATGCCTTTTTAAATAAATATTGTCGTCAAGAATCTTTTCCTAAATCTATTTTTCTTTTGCACCGCAGGGTTGGTTGGGTTGTTTGTTTTCTTTGGCATTACAGGAGTCCTTATCTATTGCACAAGGACGTCTCCCAAGCTTGAATTATAGAAGCCTGGGGTCTTGTTAGTACAGGAAGCAATGTTGCTAACAGTCAGTTTTCTAGACACAAACTTCACCAGCTTTATTCAGGAATCTTTCCTCTACTTGTTTCAATATACAACTTTCACCCATTTGGCATGGCCACGACTGAACTTCATGGTAAATATTCCATTAAAAAGGGGAAAATAAATGGTAATGCTGAACTACAGTGAAAGAAGAGTATGGCAGAGCAGTGTTCATCTTTTTCTCCCATTTGCAACCATATCCCTCAACGTACAGGAACGTAAATTAAAGGTGTTGTGCATCAGTCACGTTACCAAAAATGGTGGTTAGGCATTTGCAGGATTTTCAGATTCCTACTCCTTCTTCCATCCTTTTGTCCCCCCCACCCCACCCTCAGCACACCCTTCCATAATTTAGGGGCATACTTAATTTCCAAACAAGGTATAATTTACTGAAGCATTTCACAATGAGACCCGCACTTTTTAAGACAGACAGAGCTATAAACTCTGGCTACGCACAAAATAGATCACCATGAAGAACATTTACCAGCTTAAAAGAGCAGTAGTATTATGGCACAGAAAAAAACTACTATTAAGGGAAGTGATTGGGAACTTTTATTTATTTATTTTGCTGCAGATGCTGTTATGACATTTAGTGCTTTTTGTTAAATCAGCCACTGAAGCATAGGTATGCCTTGATTCTGGAAACAAAGGATTACAAATACAGTTTCTCCTAGGAGATCACATGCAATATATGTTCACACAAATTAATTTCCAGGGAAAGAAACCACAGGGGAGGGAGCAGATAATCCCTACATATACAAAACATAGGAAAATTGTATGGTTTCCTGGAAGTCCAGAAAATTTCTAGTTCTGCTTTTCCTGCCAATCATGGCAGAAAAACCACATTTCAAGCTACTAAACAACTCTTTTGTAGATTGTACATTGAAAGCTATGTACTGGTACACAGAAGGTGCCACATACAGCTGGACTAAAATTGTAATTGCATATAAGGTGACCAGAGAGCAAGTGTGAAATATCAAGAGAGGGGGTGAAGGGTAATAGATGCCTATGTCAAAAAAAAAAGCCCTGACTATCGGAACTCCCCCTATAAAATCAGGACATCTGGTCACCCTACTTGCATGCAATGTAAATAAAATATAAAGCTCAGAAAAGCTACAGGCAAAAGTAATGCATAAAGTGGATTAGTCTGCACTTTGTACAGGAGATGTAAGCACAGACCAGAGATCACTTGAGATGGGGAATTAAAATGGTTACGTCACAAAAGCAAAATTCATTAATCACACCAGCTCTTTGGTTCACTTAGAATTCACTAGAAAAAATGAGCAAATATATGTACAATGCCTGTTTAGACCCAAATTAATAAAGAGGAGTGGTGATTTCACACACGACGGCTGAAGCATATTCTGCAGTAATCCTCTCTGAGGGTAGTCTTCACTGACGGTGCCAAATTCAGAGGACCAGAAACATGCAATACACAGGACCAGGCAACTGGTGCCAGTACATGAGACCCGTAACACTATCCATCTTTCTCCTCTAATACAGGGGTTTCCAAACTTTATAGGCTGTGTCCCCATGTCTGAATAACACACCCTATGGGTACCCTGGGCTGGCCAGATTCCCCAATGTCTCAGATTGCTTTTGTCACCAAACAGTGGTTTAAAAATGAGGAAAAATTGTAATAAATAAATGTGACAAATAATAAAATGCAACCTCTGCACCACACTTCAGATTTTACTCATATTTACCCAGCCAGGCTGCTGATTTGCTTCCAGAGATTCGGGCGGCTCCTGCCTGCCTCCCCACTGGGAGCTGGGACTGGGCCGGATGTGGGCAGTTGCCATCCCGCTTTCCAAGAAGCCAGCGGCTGCCACCCAGTGCCCCAGGCCTGGGAAATTAGATGTCCTCAGAAATTGTCTGCCTAAGGTACACCCAATGACCAGGGGTGACATGTGCGGGAGACACAGATCCCCCAGATTTCTCCCAGGGTATACGTCAGAGTTCCTTACGCTATGGGGTGCAATAAAGGTAACAGGGGGGCAGGAAGGGCTGATGGGGCCATGCTGGAAGGCTGGAGTTCGGCAGGGATGCCATCCAGCATGGAAAGTGGGCAGGGTGCTGTGCATATGGTTTCAGCTGCCAGGGCCCGCCTGCTTCACTACCCCACGGCAGCAGCTGCCCCCAACCAGCAGTTACACTGCTCTTCTGAGGATGCTGCAAGCAGGGAGGCCACACCCGGGCGTGCTGCCTCTTCCCTCCCCCGCCCGGCAAATAGAGCCCCGTCCAGACCATGGCCCTTGCTGCAACTCCAGGGCACACAGTCTTGTCCACTTAGGGCCGGCCTTGGGGAAAATGGTGCAAGACACATGCCTTCAGAGCTGCCTTCACCCCACCTCGAGTTCCCTTCCACAGCCTTCCACCCCCATCCCATCCTGCTCATTACCTCTTGACCACAGCACCCTGGACAGCCCCCCATGTGCTCCACCCATAAGGCTAGCTCTGCGCTCACTTGCCCTACCAGACACTTTCCACCCCCTCCCAACCCCGGCCCATCTGCCATTAAAGGACTTTTCTCCCACACCCTCTGACAAGCGTCCGGGTGTCTCTAGGGGTACATGTATCCTGTTTGAAAACCACTGCTCTGACACACAATCAGCTTGTGTCATCGTTAAAAAAGAGTTTTACAACTTTCTCTAAAATCAACGATAAAAGGAATTTGGATATGCAACGCTGGCCTCTCAGCTCATCTCACACTAAACTTGTGTTCTAATTATCACCAAATAGTAGCTTTCACTCACCACAGATTGCAAACCTGACTTTAGCAAAACACATGAAAGAAACAAAACCCTTCTTTCTCTCATCCTGGAATAAGAGGAATAAAGAAAACCTAGAATCCTATAATACTGGCTCTGCTGCCGATTTGCTGGGAGTCTTTGGGCACATCACTTAAAGCCAGACTTTAGCGCTCCCTAAATTTTATTAACTCCAGTTCTGGGGGAGCTTCCCTGAAAGGCTATGTCTACACTTGTAATGTTAAGTCAACTCTGTTAAGTCGACTTAACAGTAGACATAGCCGTCCACACTGGCTTTAATTTGACTTAATAAGGTTGACTTAGCGCTATTCCCCATCCACACTGGCTTTAAGTCGACTTAATAAGTTGATTTAAGGCTTAAGTTGACCTTCAAAGGTGGTGTTATTAAGTTGACTTAAAGAAGCGCTTAAGTCGATTTAATAATAAAAGCCCAGTGTGGACGCGGCTTTGTGTAGGTCGACTTAAGTCGACCTAAGTTGCCAGTGCAGACGCACCCAAGGACTCTGGATCTTTGAGGTGCTGAGCAGCTGTAGCACCCATTGACTTTGCATGGAGTTGGGAATGCCCAGCACCTCCAGTGAACAGCTGAAAACATGGCCTTGACTCCATTTGTCTGTTTGCATTCGTAGTGTAGTAGCACCAAAAAACTGTAATTAGGGGCCAGGGAACGTACGCTCACTCGCTCAAGAGTTGAGAAACTCCAGTCACTGTTTGTGTCGCATTTGGATTTTTCTAATGAGAGACACCAACAGAAGTACAGAGATTTTGTTATTTAAACATTTTACACTAGTTAAAAACAAAATTAAAAAGGAAACTTCTGCTCTCAGCTACATTACTTCCATATTGACGCCACTTTCTTCACTGAACTGGCCCCACGGAGGTGCCTGAAGACAGAATTTTGCCTGGAACAAGCATAAAAAGTGAAATTTTGAGTGCAAGGTCCTCTTTTCTGTTGGTCTTCCATTAAACTTTTCTGTGACTTCAATGCATCGTTCTTGGTGGGTTTCTATTTATTTTTTAACAGAAAAAAATATCCCCACTGAGTTGGTCATGTGCCAAGAAACAAAAGATATCTAATAACTAACAGAAGCAATGTCTTAGTGAGCCACTGAACAGTAAGTCCATCTTGCTTCTCCCGACCCTTCTATTATTTGCAAAATAGTGGAATACTAATTTAGATCATCCCGGGGAGATGATGAATGCTCTGTGTTTGCAAATTCAGAGAATGGACATTTGGATCCAAACTCTCCCTCAACTGAATAAGTTGAACGAACAGCTGTAGATCACTCAAAAGGCAATTTTTCCTGTGCCTGGAATGCGGTTTCTGATTTGAACCACAATCTCAATACCACAGTCACCTGGAGACTTTGCCCAGTGAAACTTACATGAAGCATCTTCAATAGGAATTATCTCTCCCCTCTTTGTCCCAAGTAACCACATTTCCAATTGACTCCGAAGTGACTCAGATTTAAATATTTAGCTTTAAATAGTGCATATAAAACACACACTTCAGCAGATGTATAAGCTGTTCATCCTTAGAGCTTTTCTGCCTTGTGAGGGCCCTAGTCAGCAAGATATTCATGCGTGTGCATACCCTTAAGCTATTGATTTTAACGGGACTAATTTCCCTGCTTAAAATCAGGCCTGCGTTTAAAAACCTTGCTGAATCAGGGCTCAGATCTGTTTTCCCCGTAACTGTGCTCTTGTTCAGTTATTTGCACATGCCAATTGCCTCAGTAAGTACATGTAAAATTAAAACGGACCTGTAAATACATCGGATTTGAACAAAAAGATGTTATCCCCACTTCTCTCCGGAACTCAGCAGATGCAATTCCCATTCTACACATGCTGAGATCTAATTACATTTGCATCACATGCAAATAAGATCATTCCACAGAAGGGACCACACAAGCTTAAGAGGGCAACCAGATTGTCTCCTCTTTGGGAGACAAATTAGTGATCTAACAAAGGAACACTCTGCTCTGATTACCTTCTTGTCTACCTCTCTGCAAGTATCCCCTTTGTTCCCACCCCCTGACTTTCTTTCTATGTCATATTCCATGCTGTCCTTCAAGAAGAATCACTCCTTTTGTGCACCAAATGATCACTACATCATCAAATTCCTCTTTTGCACACAGGGTCCATGGTGCTCCCCGAGTAACAATTTCAGCCGCATTGTTCATAGGTCCTTTTGGGGGAGCGCTACTAACAGCATTACTTCTATTTCAGCACCTCCAGCTTTCTTCCTTACCTAGGGTACTCCCTCCTCTGTTCAGAACACAGTGTGGCCACTTGAGGATGGCGAAAGACAACTTGCATGTCAATTGCACCTCACAGTTATTTCTTCCCTAGCTGATCTCTTTCAATGAATCATAGTTACAAAGACAATACAAGTTCCAGAGGGGTGGCCATGTTAGTCTATATACAGCAAAAACAACCAGAGTCCGGTGGCTCCTTAAAGACCAACAAATTCCTTCAGACATAAGCTTCTGTGGGCTCCAACCCACTTCATCAGAGGTATGAAGTGGAGTAGAGAGGTACGTATACACATGCCAGGATGAAGGAGGGCAAGTGCTAGCAAAGTTAATTCAGTTAGGGGAGATGAGGCCCATTCACACCAGTTGACTGGAAGGAGAGAATGTGTGAAGAGGAACAGTTGCTTTTTGTAATGAGCTAACCATCCCAAGTCCCTTTTCAGACCCAATCTGATTGTGTCAAGTTTGCCAATCAGTTCCAGCTCTGCAGTTTCAAGCTGAAGTCTGGTTTTGAAGATTTTTGTTGAAGAATGGCAACTTTCAAGTCTGCTACTGAATGTCCAGGGAGACTGAAGTGTTCTCCTACTGATATATGGATGTTATCATACAAGCATATTCAACTGAGAGCTGTATTGAATACATAGCTAATGGGTCACCATTGCACAAGACGATACACCTATGGCATGCTCACAACCAAGTCCTCTGCTGCTATGCATCAACTTAGCCCCAATGAGGGTCATTTCACATTAGCTGAGGACCCTAGACCTTAAATTCCAGTGTTTTATGATTTTATTCATATCCAATGGGCTCCTTAACTTTCCTTTTCCCCTTTCCTAGCTACTTGGGAGTTTTTAAGACAGAATACATAATTTGCAATTCATTCATGAAGTTCATCATTAGGAAGACAACAGAGTCCTGTGGCAGGACTCTGTTGTCTTTCTACAATAGACTAACACGGCTCCCCCTTTGGAATTCATCATTAGGGTTGTTCATAAAATCATTGGTTTATTGGGGCTTCCCCCATTCCTTTTCTTTTCTTTTCATAGTGCAAGGTATAAAGCCTCCCAACACAATAGCATAGTCTAATGTGTGTTTGCTTTATTAATGTGTAAGCTCTTGCTTTATGCAGCCTTTTTTTGTTTGTTTCAGTTATTAATCAAAATACATTTCATTTCTTTTCACAGATGACTCTGATGGCACATGAAAATTCCCCAGGCACATGAAAGTCCAAGAATACTGAAATGAATTTCTGCAGACCTGCCACATAGGGAAAACAGGCCCTTTGAAGCCAAAAATCAAAGGCCTTGAATCCTTGCTGAACAATGAAATATTTTCAGTCATGCTTTACTGAAACTGTTAACTCAGCTGCTAATTTACCTTGGAGTCCTGGAGAGCTGGACTGACATACCTCCCTTCAACACCACAAGTGATCCTAACTATTTTCGTGGCGTGTACCTACAGCTACAAAAATAGCCTGTTTGGCTTTTATTTTTCCATTTTGCTTTGTTGACAGCTTTGAGTCCAGGGATTTGCTGCCAGGAGCGGTAGAGAAGAAGAGAGATTTATATACATGTATACATTAAGCCAAATGCACATTAGGAGCCCTAATTCTGGTCTCAGAAAGAGCAAGTTAGGAAGAAGAGAAAATCCTTCCTGGACACGCATTCAAGCCCAAATCCCCGTTGCAAAGTTCATTGTATAAGCCCCAGATCTTCAGCCTGCCAATGCACATGCATGTGAGTGACAGCATTCCCAACTGAAGTCAATACTCTACTTGAGTAGAGTGAACTTATGTCTACCGGATGAGGCCCTTGGTCAGAGACAAACCAGCATTCTGCAGCCCAGCTCTCCAGGTCACAGAACAACCAAGGAAATGCTGGCCCCAGCAGCATTTCACCTTTCATTAGCATCAGCACTTAATACTGGACTGACTTCTTCTCCTAACACCTGCATTCTCAGCTCCAGATGTTCCACAGCAAGAACTATTTTAAAGCGGAACTATAACAGCTACAGGTCTTGGCCTCACTTTGAGACTTAGGGGGAAAACTACCCCAGGGCAGATAACCCACATAAGGCACTATGCACGTGTACTCCCCAGCTAAGCTAAGGTGGTGAACCGGAGGAAAGCTAATTTAACACTGACTTCTTAAAAAAAGACTCCAGTGGTGATCCTGGAAATTACCAGCCAGTAAACCTAACTGCAGTACTAGCCAAACTGGTCAAAACTATACTAAAGAACAGAGTTATCAAACACATAGATTACCATGATTTGTTGGGGAAGAGTCAACATGGCTTTTGTGAAGGAAAATCATGCCTCACCGATCTATTAGAATTCTTTGAAGGGGTCAACAGGCACCTGGACAAGGAGGATCCAGTGGATATGGGTACCTGGACTTTCAGAAAGCCTTTGACAAAGTCCCTCACCACAGACTTTGAGGCAAAAGTAGGCAGTCATAGGATCGGAAGAAAGGCCTCACATGGATCAGTTGATGGTTTAAAGATAAGAAACAAAGAGCAGGAATAAATGATCAGTTTTCACAGAGGAAAAAAGTAAATAATGGAGTCCCCTTAAAGATCTGTATTGGGACCAGTGCTGCTCAACACAGTCGTAAGTGATCTAGAAAAAGAAATAAATAGTGAAGTGGCAAAACACGCAGATGACAGTGAAGTCCAAAGCTGACTGTAAAGAATAACAATGCGATCTCACAAAGCTGGGTGGCTGGGCAACAAAATGGCAGATGAAATTCAATGCTGATAAATGCAAAATAATGACCATCAGAAAATATAATGCCAACTATACATACAAAATGATGAGGTGGAAATTAGCTGTTGCCACTCAAGGAAGAGATCTTGGAGCCACTGAGGATAGCTTTCTGAAAACATGTGCTAACTGTGCAGCAGAAGTAAAAAAAGGTAACAATGTTAGGAACCTCAGGAAAAGTACAGAAAATAAAACAAAATATTCTAATGCCACTGTAAAAATCCATGGTATGCCCACACCTTGAACACTATACGTAGTCATTCTCAAAAACAATATTTGAGAATCAGAAAAATAAAAAGGAGGGGAAGAAAAAAAAAGACTGGGGTACAGAACAGCTTCCATTCAAAGAGAGATTAAAAAAAGACTGGGACTGTTTAGATTAAGAGACAACTAGCAGAAGATGTGACAGAGGTCCATAAAATCATGAATATTGTGAAGAAAAGTAAATAAGGAAGAACCAGGGATCACCTGATGAATTAATAGGCAGCTGGTTTAAAACTAACACACGCAAGTGTCTCTTTCTACAATTCATAGTCAACTTATGTTGCTAGGAGATGTTGTGAAGGCCAAAAGCATAACTGTGTTCAAAAAAGAATTAGATAAGTTCATGGAGGATAGGTCCATCAATGGCTATTCACCCAGATAGTCATAGATGCAACACCATGCTCTGGATGTCCCTAAACCTCTGACTGCCAGAAACTGCCCTATTCTGTTCCATCCTTTGCATCTGGCACCAGCCACTGTTGCAACCTAAAAGAACCGTCTGTCTGACTCAGTATGACTATTCTAATGTCCTCAAGTAACACTGGCTAATAGTATTAATGTCTGTGTTTGAGGGAAACTCGCATTAAGGAAATAACACAACTACCCCCTGCACTTCCAGCTGGAAACAATCACCTCTACTTCCTTAACTTGGGAAGGGGCCAACCCGCTGCCCAACACTGTAACATCTGAGCACTTCTAGGTCAAACAGCAATAGCAAAGAGTCTAGTGAATTTCATGCAGTCTCTGGTGTGACTGGGTCAGACTGGAGGCTTTCTGGAGAGCTCTAGAAAACCAGTATATTAGCCCCAGGCTCAGCAAGGCCCTTTTCCCCTTATAGCTGAGCAGTGTTTACTGCAGGCTAATTGGCACACCTGGAGCTAATCAATGCTCCACCACAGATTTGTTAAAAAGCCTCCCCCACCTCCCCGAACCCCCAGAGAAAGGAGGTAGCTGGAATGTGAGAGTGAGGAGAGCTACGGGAGTGTTTGAGAGGAGGCAAGGTGTGATTGGAAGGCAGACAGATCTGGAGAAGGAGCAGAACACTGGTCAGGAAGAGGTCCAAAGATACAAAGACTGGGGGAAGGAAAAACGCCTGCCTGAATGGGGAGCAAAGGAATTTTCCCAGGCCTGGAGGCCTGAGGAAAACAGACACACCACTAGAAGGAAGCATAGGACCCACCAAGGTAGAGGAGGAACTTTGTCACACTGCTCCATCCTCACTTTTTAGGATAAAACTTCCTGGGATATTTTGTTTGTGACCAGTTTTGTTAATTTCTTTTTCTTTATCTAAGATGTTGTGCAAGTACCCCAGCAAAAAGCAACAGTTCTCCTCAGGCAGAGACCAAGGGTGATTCCTAGTCCCATTAGAGTCTATGGTAAGTCACCCACTGACTTCAGTCGGGCCAGGATTTCACACCAAGCAAAGAAGATTTTGGAAAGTTCCAACTGTGAAGCCAGGAAAGGGAGAACGGAAGTGGTTTTCTAATGAGAGATTAGGACAAGTTCCTTTTTTGGTTTGTTTTCACAAATGCAAATAAATAAATCCCAACTATAGCTCTGTCATTACCAGATAGGCCATTATGTTCCATTTATCCACTGAGATGTTCTTATAAGGTAGGCCCTATTTGAATTGCAGGATGATTGTCAAAAAATTGCAGCTGAGTTGCAGACAAGTCATGGAAGACGGCAGAAAAATAATAATGGACCTTATTTTAATGCAGTAATAAAGCCCATTATTACATTTGACTTACGAGGAGAGACTGAAGGAACTAGGCTTATTTAGACTGTAGAAGAGAAGACTGAGGGGGGATTTGATAGCAACCTTCAACTACTTGAAGGGATGCTCCAAAGAGGAGGGAGCTAGGCTGTTCTCAGTAGTAACAGAGGACAGAACAAGGAGCAATGGTTTCAAGTTACAGCTGGGGAGGTCAAGGTTGGATATTAGGAAAAACTTTCTCACTAGGAGGGTGGTGAAGCATTGGAATGGGCTACCTAGGGAGGTGGTGGAATCTCCATCTTTGGAAACATTTAAGGCCCGGTTAGACAAAACCCTGGCTGGGATGATTTAGGGGGAGTGGTCCTGCTTTTAGCAGGGGGTTGGACTAGATGACCTCATGAGGTCCCTTCCAACCTTAAGATTCTAAGATTTTAATGATTTTCCGCTGTTGGCTGCCCATTGCGCTCCCACGGTCAAAACTTCAGTGGAAGACGAATATTGTGGAATCAAAATTTCTGCAAAATCACAAGTTAAGTAGGGCCTTACCTATAAGTAAAATTGCTGCTGAATGAAATTTGCCTACGACTAGGGAATCTTCACAGAATCAACACAAACAGAAATAAGAGACATAGTTTCCATGTTATTTTGGGCTCCATTCCCAACAAAAACAAGCTATGTTGGGTAGGAGAAACACACGTGTTTAGGTTAACATATTACTACTGATTCAGAAAAGAGGAAAAACTACTGAAAGCCGGTACTTCAAGATCTGTTTAAGCAAACCTAAAGCAAAAACTTCACTGCAATCCAACACATTTCACAGAAGCACCTGGACTGAGAAAACTACAAGCTAGTGCTACCTTGGCCTTGCAATCATGGTCAAAATGAACTGGCTTCCCATTTCCCTGTGAAAATAGCTAAAACTGGCTATTTCCTTTGATAGTTTGAAATCAAAAGACCCAATATGCAGTGCACCTATTCTTCAACTCAGTAAGATCTTGCATCTCAAAAGACTGCTATGTGGTAATAGTAAAAATAGAAACCAAAAGCCACATCTGACTTCAGATTCAAATTTCTATATTTCTATCTAATCTCATGCCTTTTATTTTTATACCAAGTGTTCTGCTTCCCTTATGAAACTATAAATGAAAAGTTAAGAGGGAAGAGAGAGCGCTGCTTATTTTTTGCAAGATTGTATAAGGTTTTGCATAATTAAAAGCTACATACTTGGGAAATACACTGTCAGCACTGTCAGTATTGTATTTCCTTAGTACAATAATCTCCTTTACAGCAGAAGGGACAACACCGTAGATCTTACACCCTTGATAATGTTACAATAATGTGCTCTTTCATTTCAACGCCGGTGATATTGACTTAGTTAATGGAACAACAAATGTAAAGCAGAGAGGAGATGAAGGTTATTCTCTCGTGATAACACCAAAATAGATAACCACAATACAAAGGGCTTCATGCACATACAACTAAAACAAAAGAAGAGTGAAAACCAGGTGATTAGAACTTCAGAACGTCCTCCATCTGTTACATTGGCCGAGATATTAAAGCAACGTACCGCATTGTTTAACAAGTGTCTCCCTCATCCTGGCTGTAACTGCCACTAAAAGCTACAAAGTAAAATCCATCTCTGCGTTGTCAAGTGAAAGCACACAGAACAAAGGTTCTGTCCCTATCACTGATGAATTTGAAAGGCATCAAAGAGCTTTCGTAATGTACCGATGAATACAAATCTAACCTGGGATGCGTTACGGAATGGATAATTCACATCAAAACTGTATGTTGGATTTCACTCCTATCCCACATCCACACAGCGCTCATAACAAGAGTTACATACCCCAGATCACTTGCCAAAGGGGTAGCTGTGTTAGTCTACTGTAGAAAGAGTTTAGTGTGAAAATGGAAGACAAACTGTTGGTCAGTAAATATGGCAACACGTCCCCACAAGGAGTTATTCAAGAACAGCTATTGCACTTCAGTTTGGCACTCTATCTTAACCTGAATTCCTTTTCAAAATGTAGAAAGCCCTAAATTGGATAATGATAATACTTAATTGTAGAGGGTTTATCAATGACCTGACTTTAGAATTTGAAAAAAAACTGCATTTGCCCTAAAGTATTTTAAAGAGAGCCCAGTTACCATGCAAGTACTGGAGTGGATAGCTGGTGATTGGGAGAAAGAAGACAGAAGTATTTGAATTCCAAAGGGGTAGCCGTGTTAGTCTATTGTAGAAACTATTGTAGAAAGACAACAGAGTCCTGTGGCACTTTTAAAGACTAACAGATTTATTAATCGCATGAGCTTTCGTGGGAGAAAATCCCACGTCTGACGAAGTGGGATTTTCTC